>CM052542.1:82671733-82706335 GCA_028533065.1 Trachops cirrhosus | reverse complement strand
TGGGTTGCTTGTCTTCTTCGAGTGGAGTCATGTAATTTCTTTATGTATTTTGGAGATTAAACCTTTGTCTGAGGTATCATTGGCAAATATGTTTTCTCATACAGTTGGTTCTCTTTTGATTTTAATACTGTTTTCTTTAGCCACATAGAAGCTTTATATTTTGATGAGATCCCATTTGTTTATTCTTTCCTTTATGTCCCTTGCTCTAGGGAACGTGTCAGTAAAAATGCTTCTGCGTGCAATATGTGAGATTTTCCTGCCTATGTTCTCCTCTAGGACTTTAAGTGTGTCACAGTTTATATTTAAGTCTCTTATCCACCTTGAATTTATTTTTGTGTATGGTGTAAGTTGGTGCTCGAGTTTCATTGTTTTGCACATAGCTGTCCAGTTCTCCCAACACCATTTGTTGAAGAGGTTATTTTTAATCCATTTTATGTTGCTGCCCCCTTTGTCAAATATTAATTGGCCACAGATGTGGGTTTATTTCTGGGCTCTCTGTTCTGTTCCATTGGTCCATGTGCCCATTTTTACGCCAATACCAAGCTGTTTTGATTACAGTGGCCTTATAATATAGTTTAGTATCAGGTATTGTGATCCCTCCTACTTTACTCTTCTTTCTCAAAATTGCAGCAGCTATTTGGGGTCATTTATAATTCCATAAAAATTTTTTAAGTGTTTGTTCTATGTCAGTGAAATATGCCATTAGTAGTTTAATAGGTATTGCATTGAATGTATAAATTGCTTTGGGTAGTATGGACATTATGATGATGTTAATTCTTCTGATTCATGAACACGGTATATATTCCCATTTGTTTGTGTCTTCCTTGATTTCTTTCTTCAGTGATATGTAGTTTTCTGAATATAGGTCTTTTACCTCTGATTAGGTTTATTGCTAGGTATTTTATTTTCCTTTTTGCTATATCGAATGGGATGTTTTTCTTGATTTCTACTTCTGCTGTTTCATTGTTGGTGTACAAAAATGCCTTTGATTTCTGGATATTGACTTTGTGTCCCACTGTTTTGTCAAATTCACTTATTAGGTTGAGCAGTTTTTTGGCAGAGTCTATAGGATTTTGTATGTACACTATCATGTCATCTGCAAACAGTGACAGTTTTGTTTCCTCCTGTCCAATTTGGATGTCATTTCTTTTTTTTTTCTTTTTTGATTGCTGCTGCTAAAACTTCTAATACAATATTGAATAGAAGTGGTGAAAGTGCACAGACTTGTCTTGTTCCTGATCTTAGTGGAAAAGATTTTAGCTTTTGCTCATTGAGTATGATGTTGGCTGTAGGTCTCTCATATATGGCCTTTATTATGTTGAGGAATGTTCCCTCTATTCCCACTTTGCTGAGTGTTTTTATCATAAATGGGTGATGTACCTTATCAAATGCTTTTTCTGCATCTATTGATATAATCATGTGATTTTTGTCTTTGCTTTTGTTTATGTGATGTTTACATTTACTGATTTGTGAATATTGAACCATCCTTGCACCCCTGGGATGAATCCCACTTAGTCATGGTATATGATCTTTCTAATGTATTGTTGAATGTGGTTTGCCAATATTTTGTTGAGGATTTTAGAGTCTAAGTTCATCAGCGATATTGGCCTGAAGTTTTCTTTCTTTGTTGTGTCTTTATCTGGTTTTGGTACTAGTATGATGTTGGTCTCATAAAAAGAGTTAGGGAGTCTTCCATCTTTTTGATTTTTTGGAATAGTATGTGAAGGATAGGGGTTAGCTCTTCCTTAAATGCTTTGTAGAAATCTCCTGTGAAACCATCCAGTCCTGGGCTTTTTTGTGTCAGTTTTTTGATTACTGCTTCAACTTCATTTGCTGTTATTGGTCTGTTCAGGCTTTCTGCTTCTTCTTCATTGAGTTTTGGAAGATTATATTTTTCTAGGAATTTGTCCACTTCACCTAGGTTTTCAAATTTCATGGCCTACAGTTCTTCATAGTAATTTCTTACTATCCTTTGTATTTCTGTTGTATCCGTTGTAATCTCTCCTCTTTCATTTCTGATTGTGTTTATTTGGGTCTTCTCCCTTTTTTTCTGGATGTGTCTGCTTAAAGGCTTGTCGACTTTGTTTATCTTTTCAAAAAACCAGTTCTTGGATTCGTTGATCCTTGGAATTGTGCTTTTAATCTCTATGTCATTTAATTCTGCTCTGATCTTAGTTATTTCCTTCCTTCTACTTGCTCTGGGCTGTCTTTGTTGCTGTTCCTCAAGTTCTTGTATATGTAGATTTAGGATGTTTGTTTGAAATGTTTCTATGTTTTTTCGGTAGGCCTGCTGTTTCGAAAGTTCATGTATCACTATGAACTTTCCTCTGAGGCCTGCCTTTGCTGTGTCCCATAAGTTTTGGGTTGTTGTGAGTTCATTTTCATTTGTTTCAATAAACCTTTTGATTTCTTCCCTAATTTCATCCTTGACTCATTCATTCTTTAATAGCATTCTATTTAATCTCCATGATCTTGAGTGTTTTTTTTCTTGGGGTTGGTTTCTAGTTTCAGTCCCTTGTGATCCAAGAATATGCTTGGTATGATTTCAGTTTTCTTGAATTTGTTGAGGCTCGTTTTATGTCCTATCATGTGGTCTATCTTTGAAAATGTTCCATGTGCATTTGAAAAGAATGTGTATTTAGGTTCTTTGGGTCAGAGAGCTCTATATATATCAGTTAAGTCCATTTCATGTAGGGCATTGTTCAATACCACAATATCTTTGTTGATATTTTGTTTGGAAGATCTGTCCATTTTTGACAGTGGGGTGTTAAAATCCCCCACTATAATTGTGTTGCTGTCAATATCTTTCTTGAAGTCCTCTAAGATTTTCTTTATGTATTTGGGTGCTCTTATGTTGGGTGCATATATATTTAGTATGTTTATGTCTTCTTGGTGGATTCTTCCCTTGAGTATTATGAAGTGACCTTCTGGGTCTCTCTTTATGGCTCTTTTTTGGAAGTCTATTTTGCCTGATATGAGTATTGCTACCCCGGGTTTTTTTTTTCCCATCCATTTGCTTGGAAAATTTGTTTCCAGCCCTTAACTTTCAGCCTATGTAAGTCTTTGCTCCCAAGGTGGGTCCCTTGTAGACAGCATATGTGTGGTTCATGCTTTCTTATCCATTCAGATACTCTATGACTTTTGATTGGGGCATTTAATCCATTTATGTTTAAGGTTATTATTGATAGGTACTTATTCATTGCCATTTATGTACCTGTGTTCCTCTCTCTCTCTCTCTGTTTTCCTTCCTTTCCTTAAAGGAGTCCCTTTAGCATCTCTTGCAGATCTGGTTTGGTGGACGTGTATTGTTTTAGACTTCTTTTGTCTGGGAAGCTTATTTGGCCTTCTTCTATCTTGATTGAGAGCCTTGCTGGGTAAAGTAGCCTTGGTTGCAAACCTCTGGTTCTCATTACTTGGAATATTTTTTGCCATTCTGTTCTGGTTTGGAGCGTTTCTGTTGAGAAGTCAGCTGCTAGCCTAATTGGGGCTCCCTTGTACGTTACTTCCTGTTTCTCCCTCGCTGCCTTTAAGATTCTGTCTTTGTCTTGAAATGTTGCCATTTTCATTGTGATGTGTCTTGAGGTGGGCCTCTTTGGGTTCCTCTTGATTGGGACTCTCTGTGTTTCCTGGATTTGTGTCACTTTTTCTCTCATCAAATTAGGGAAGTTTTCCGTTATAACTTTTTCAAATAGGTTTTCTATCCCTGCTCTTCTTCTTCTCCTTCAGGTATCCCTATTATATGGATATTATTATGTTTCATATTGTCTTGCAATTCTCTTAATCCCTCTTCATTCTTTCTAAGCCTCTTTTCCTGTTCTTGGTCTTTCTGGGTGCCTTTTTCTACTTTGTCTTTCAGCTTGCTGATCTGATCTTCTGCTTCATGGATCTTGCTTTTGATTCCTTCTACTGTGTTCTTCAGTTCAGAAATTGTATTCTTCATTTCCTCTTGGTCCTTGTTGATAGTTTCTATTTCCTTTTTCATGTTGTTATAGTTTCCATTGAGTTCATTATAGCTTCCCTGTAGTTTCTGGTAACTCATTGAGAGTTCGTTGAACTTCCTGATAATCATTGCTTTGAACTGAGGATCTGATAGTTGAGTTGCCTCTATTTCATTTAGCATTCTTTCTGAAGCTTCCTCCTTTCCTTTCATTTGGGGATTGTTTCTTTGTCTTCTCATTGTTCTTGAGACTCTTCTTGTTAGCCTCTGTTTCTTAAATTGATCTGTTCTGGCTCCCTAGGTTTATGGTGTGAACTTCTGTGATAGAATACCTGTGAGATTCAATGGTGCAGTCTTTTTCAGGTATCCAGGTGTTCAAAGTTTCCGCCTACTCTTTGTTGTGATCAGTTGGAGGTGTAAGGCAAAATGGCTTAAGACAGCAATAGAGTATTTTATGATATTTACAGTAGCAGCCAGTAGAGAGGAGATAGGAGATCCTTTCGCTATGTATAGTGTTAATTGTGATCTTCCACCCCACTAGCCACTTTTTAGAAAGGATGTAAAAAAGATAAGACTCTTGTTGGGAAGGAAAGGATTGTGAGTTGGGTCTAGAAAGCAGTGAGGATGTGGGAAGTCAGATTCTGAGGTAGGGTGAGAGTAAAGAGTAGTAAATAGGTGAAGTGTGTGAGAGAATAGAGTTAACCACTACAGTAATAGAGTTCAGGAAACTGAGAAGTGGGCTAAGATCTGGGATGGGTGTCATGAAGTATTTACAATTGTATGGAATAGCTGTTATTTACAGTAATATTAGAGCAACAATCATATGACAGAATTTATGAGATCTAGATAACAAGAATAGGGAATATTGAGCCTTGAGTAGTGTACTAATGGAACACAAATGAAGGACAGTAAATTAGCAATACACTATGAATGAGATAATGGGGAAACATATCAAATGATACAATATAACTCACCAAGCAAGAAGACTATACAGAAAGAAGAGGAATGCCAAAATACTATTAAAATAAAAAGTGTAAGTAAAATGAAATAATGAGAATACAATTATGCAATTTCTTGCAGGTTCAAAAAAAAGTAACAAAGTAGAAGATGGAAGGAAGAACAGCTAAATTTGGAAAGAAAGGGAGAAGGATCAACACTAGAATGACAGAAAGAGAAGCATAAAGAATTGATAGATCTAAGAATAATAAGAATTAAAAGATAAAAGTTACTTAAAAAAATTATTTAAAAAAAAAAAACACCTATTGTTGGTTTCCGACTGGCCAAACCAGTGTTTTTTTAGCTGGCTTCAGCAGGCTGAGGAGCAATTCAAGACAGTTTTTCTCTGTTCCCATTCAGAACTCAGTCAATCTCTGGCGTACTGTCCCTAGGGCTAGCCGCTCGTTCTCCCCAGTGCCCATCTGGTGCCTCTCTAAGGGTTCTGAGTGGTCCTAAGCACGATCTTGGGAGTTCACTGCCATGGGATCTCATGTCCCAAGGCACACCTGTGCCTTTTCTGGGTTCATGGGTGTTCACTCTGTGCATCCCGAGGGCCGCCCACTTCCCCCAAATTCAAGGCCTGGGCATCATAGGTCCCGGGGATCGCCCGCACTTTTTCCTTTCTCACCGCTGTGGTTTCCAAGACTTCCACCAATCCATGCTCTCTCTGGGTTGGGAGTATGGGCATACAGGCGGGTGCCTTGGGTTGCACAGCTGGGCGCATTTGGTTGCACAGCTGGGCACACTTGACCGCACTGGGTAGGGTGCACATTTTCACCAGGGGTATGCATGGGTGCTCACAGCCCCTGTGTGGGTGACTCTTTTTCCTCACTCCCCTCTCTGTGCCCTCCAGTAGACCGGCCTTCCCCAGTGCTGCTCAGTCCTTGTTTGGCCAGGGATAGAGCAGTTGACCCAGCTCTCTCCTAGGAGTCCTGGGGCAGATCCCAGAGCACTGGGCCTGGAGCTGCAACCTCCCTGGTCCCTGCACTGATCACTGGGCCCTTATTATCCCAAAGTAGTCTCCTTACTGTTGGATTTTTCAATGTCCACTACAATTTGTGATCTCCTATTTTCATATATGTTGTGATAATGTTGTCTGTTTGCTCTGTTCCTCCTTAGATCGGCTAGGATTTTCTCCCATGTGTAGGGGGAACTAGAATCTGCTCCCTCCTACCACGCCGCCATCTTCAGATCCCTGATATATTATTCTTATTGATTTGCAAATATTGTACCATCCTTGCATCCCTGGGATGAATCACACTTGATCATGGTGTATGATCTTTTCAATGTATTGCTGGATGCAGTTTGCCAATATTTTCTTGAGGATTTTACATCTCTATTGTGTGTATTCTATTGTGACTATTGTGACATCTCTATTGTGCCCAGCCAGCACTCTTGCCTCTGCTCCACACTTCCTACTAGTCACATTTTGCTGAAGCTGTTTCTTCTGTCTATCCATGGTTGTAAGGCTTCTCTTCCACTATTGTTCAGTTGTTTGTTCTGGCTGATTTCTCCACAATTTAATTGTAATTCGAGATTGGTCCTGGGAGGAAGTTAGTGTAACTTCCACTCACTCCTCTGCCATCTTGGACCCAGTCTTTGGAGATTTTACCACCTTAAACTAATCATATTGATTACACCAGGCTACCATAAAGAATTATATACTGCTTGCTCATTATCAGTACACAGATCATTATAGCTATAAATAAATATGAATGTGTTTTGCACATTAACTTTTAATTTTTATGTCTAGTATTAGTAATATGTATAACATCCATAGTGTTTTAAATCATATAAGATAATATTGAAGTAGATACTGACAATTTATCTTTTAAAATGATTATATAAACTTATGGTATCATTAAAAACATTACAGTACTGTAAATATATTTTTGTCTTCTCTATGATTTCCTTAATAACATTTCTTTTCTATAGCTTACTTTATTGTAAAAATACAGTATAACATACAAAATATGTGTTAATTGACTGTCTATTGGCGAGGCTTCCTGTCAATGGTAGGGTATTTGTAGTTAAGTTTTTGAGGATTCAACACATACACAGATTTTGACTGTACCCTTATCTTTCATATTGTTCAAGGGTCAGTTGTACTTTTAAAACCATTTTATTTAATATATTTGGAAGAAAATGAATTAAGACTAGCCAAATATAAAATATAAATTTGTATTTCTATATAAATTATAGATTATAATATATTATATTATTATAAATACTATAATATCAATATATTAATATTACATTAATATATGAATATATTATATTATATTATTGTGCATGGAATTTATTATATATTATATGTTAATTATAATTTATATAAATTCTATATAAATTATCTCTATATAAATTATAAATTTATGTTTCTATAAGCTTTTCTAGGTTTTTAAATTTTGAGCCAGCCTTATGTCCTTATTATAGGAACAAAGTCATAAGAATTCCATTCCAAATGATTATACTGTTATAATCACATTCCCTTTTCTAATTACCAATGAAATGTCAAAAGGAGAAATCTTTTAAGATTTAGATAATTTCCATCAGTTAAAATACAATTAGATATATATTGTGGGAAAATAAGAAAAGTCTGATAACTATCTGTCTTTCCCTATATCTATCACAGAATCAGATTTTAAGTAAGTTTAAGAATTAACTACTTAAGATTTATATATCTTTTTACATGGCTCTATATTTAGTAGAACTTTCCTTGGTTTTATAAAAATGGAATCTAGATGTATGTTAGCTACATTATATATTCAGTATATAGTCTAGGTACAAAAGAATCTATGTGAATTGTTATAACAGAATATCATGGGAATAAATAATAATAAAATTTAGGAATTATACCTCTTTTAGAGGGATTTCCAAGGCTGTTCTATCTCTTTCTTCTCTCTCTCTCTCTCTCTCTCTCTCACACACACACACACACACACACACACACAACATAGACTCTATTATGATATTTTACTATGAATTTAATTGTATTATGTTATGATACAATTCATTTTCCTGAAACATAATCACATAAATACCATAAACATAGTTACCAAAAAAAGGTGGATGGAAGAGCTTCCATCCCTTTGTTTAAAAACCTTCCAAGGTAGTTTATATTTTCTTTTTATTCCTTTGTACATTAGAGAGTAATTTCACTACTAAGCAGTATAACACAGAAAAGCCCTTATAACAAACCTATGTGAAAAGGACTCAAAAAAAGGTAAGAAATTTAAAATGGATATCTGTATTTTATGAGATAAATCACAAATTTTGAGTTATCAAATTCATCAAAATTACAGATTTTGAGATTAAATATCAGTACTGACACTTGTAGATGGGTGGTGTTTAGTTTATGATTATTTTATGTCAGTTTTCTCATTTTTATAATTTGTATGAAAGTGTTATCTACCTCAATGATTGTGAGCATGAGAAAGATAGAATAAGCAGGGAGAAGTGGAGGGATGGATGGATGGATGAATAGAAAGATGAGGGCTGGGTATAGATTAGATAATGGATAGATGATGATAGATAGATAGATAGATAGACAGATAGATAATAGATAGATAGATAGATAGATAGATAGATAGATAGATAGATAGATCTATCCATCAAGCCAAGCACAATGCAGGATATCTAGTGAAAGGTGTTTATTATCACTGTAGTTTTCATCTTTTCCTTTTCATTATTATAATATAAATGTTAGTGTCTCCATTGCCTGAAATGGTCTGAGTAGTCTATAAATAACTTAAAACATCTCTTGGTAAAAAATTTGCAAACTATATTTCAATATGAATTTTTTAAAGTAAACAAATAATAAACTAATGTTTATTCTTAACATCTTCTCAACTTTGATGCTATGCTATAAAATCCAGAAAGACAAACTGTTTAAATAGTTGAAGACATACAAATGAAGACATTTTCCCTTAAAATAAAAATTAAAGTTGTGACCAACAATGTTTCTAAGTATAACAATTCTCCTCTTGGGAAAAATAGGGAGCAAATGAAATAGACAAAAATAAACTTCTCTCAGAAGTAATTAACGTTTTTACTCATTAGGACAAAAGGGAACATTTTAAAGATTTGATAACAGTGATTTCCTCAGTGAATTTTCCTGAAGTTGGAACCTCTATTGGGTTTATTCTCCATACCTTGAAAATATTCCTTTATCTTTCATAAATATAAAATAATAAGAGAGACTGGAGGATGGTGAGATGTATATCTACAATCTTTAGAATATTTATTAAAATTTACCAATTGGAAAATAATTTTTGTCAAGTGCTTTGGAGAGGGAAAAATGATCAAAGACAATAAATACAATTTATTTTATTCAGGATGGAGAATTATTTCAGAAGAGACATCAACTGCAGTAATAATAACAAAACTATTGAGTACTGAGTATGTAGTATATAGCAGAATTAGTGTACATGTTGTACATTATTTTACATTCACTACATGTGTTGGGATAAACTCAGTCTCATTTTGCACATAAGAAAACTGAAATTTTCAGTAGTTTATTCAAGGCACTCAGCTACAATGCAAGGGTGAGATTTGAGGTATTTCTGAATTCAAGTCTGTAATCAGAAATTTGTTTGTAGTATGGCCAACCAAATGCTAATAAAAAAGCCCTCCTGAAGATTATAATAATAATCTCTGAAAAATTATACTTACAAAAAGAAAGAAAAGCCCAACTACCTAAAAGCATGGAATAATGAAACACGTGGGCATATTCTGGAGCTTTGCCACCAGTACGCACAAGACACACTGAAGAGTTTGCAGACACAAGAAATCTGAAGAGTTTGCAGTTTGCAGCCAAGAAGGTATAAATGCTTTTTTTAAAAAGCCGTTGGAGAGGTACAGAGTAATTAAAAATCTACATAATATATTACAATGTTTAGGATAAAATAGGATACAATTACAAATTGACAACTGAGAAGAAGAAAAATATAATTTATTCTCAAGGGAAAGATTAATCAGTTAATACAAACCCAGGAGTGCCTGCCTAGATAGTGTACTTAGAAGATGATGCTCCCCAATATGAAGAAAGACTAAAATTTACAGATTCAAGAACCTCAGCACATTTCAAACGACATAAATATAGAAAACCCCCAGAAGCACAACACAAATAAAATATTGAAACACCAAAAATAGAGACTCTTGAAAACAGCCAGAGAAATATGGGAAATTATACACAGAGAAACAGTAATTCCAAATGATTTTAATTGCCAGGGGTGGGGTGTGGAGGTTGGGTGTAGGAGAAGAAGGTAAAGAGATAATAAATGGTGATGAAAGGAGACTTGACTTGGAGTGGTGAACACCCAATACAATATGCAGGTGTTGTGTAATGTATTGTAGAATTGTGCACCTGACATCTGTGTAGCTTTGTTAACCAGTGTCACCCAAAAAATACAATTAAAAGGGAAAAAATTAAATGTGATGTTAACTATTAATTTAGGTATATGGACTCCAAAAGACAGAGGAACAACAACATTTTTTAAATAACTGAGGAAGGAAAAAAATCAATTTATATCCAGTGAAATTATCCTTCAAAAGTAAAAGTGATCTAAAGATATTTTTCACATAAAGAAAGCTAAAATAATTAAAGCCAAGAAGTTATACTAAAGAAATGCTAAAGGAAGTGTTTCAAGCTGAAAATAAATCATACTGGACTTAAATCTACATGAAGGAAAAGAAAATGTCAGATGAAGTATCTGGATAAATTTAAAATACATTTCTTTTCAATTTCTGATGATTGTTTAAAGCAGATTACAATGTTATACCTCAGAGTCTATAGTCACTGCAGATGTGATAGGTATGACAATTATGCATCAATAACGGGGCAGAGTGTGGTGAATGCACCTGCACAGTCACAGGGTTTCAACTCTGAGAAGTAGGATAGGGTTCAGTCTAACTACACCATGAAAAGTTAAGATGTATATTACAATTTAGAGATTTACAACAGTAAATAATATTAATGATATGTCTGGATAGCCATTAAATAATAATATTGATTTCTAAAAACATATTTAAGTAATCCAAAAAAGTTAAAAAACAGAAATAGAACAAAAACAGAAATGAAATATAGAAAATGTTGGATCTAGATTTAAAATACAAATAATTACATTAATTTTAAAATATTTTGTTGAATTTATTGGGGTGACATTGGTTAATAAAATTATAGAGGTTTCAGGTATATAATTCTACAATACATCTGTATATTGAATTTTGTGTTCACGACCCAATGTCGTCTTCTTCTATCACCATTTATCAGCCCTTTACCACCTTCTATTTCCTCCTAACTCCCCCCCCTTCTGACAATCACCGTACTGTTGTTTATGTTCATGACTCTTTTTTTTCTTTTCTTAATCCCTTCACCCTTCTCAGACAGCCCCAATCCAGATGCAGACACCAGCCCACAGTGTTCGTGTCATTATGGATGAAATGAGACATTTACACGGACTACCGAGTCTGGTGAGGAAAAGGGACAGCATGGCTTTTCTCTCAAGGGGAGCAAAAGCCTTGGCCCTTGCCGTAACCGGCCTTTATTGGGTTTCTCGGCACATTGCATGGTGGTCCTCATTTACTATGCACAGGTTCGCTTTAGGTGGTTACCTTTTACAGAAAACAAAGGAGCCAATGCCACTAATCACATCACAGAAGAGGGATATTTGCAAATGAAAAGGCAAAAGTGGTTTAACCAGTTATACTCATCCTTGGAAGGTTTAGCATGGATTTTAGGAAATTACTTTTCAGTAAATGTCCTCAATTCAGGGTGAGGGAGTTTTTTTTAGCAAGAGCAAGACTCGAAGCATTCTAAGCACATTGCAAGCCTGATTCCCCACAGGAGAACCTATCTGTGGTCATGGGTCCTGTGCATCTACACCACACAGAACAGTTTCCTACACAATCCCATGACTCTGACAGTCTGGAATCTCCAATTGAAAAGTAGGAATTATTAGAATAGATAAAGCATGTTGCAACTATATACTATCTACAAAAGGCACACCAATATACAAAGACACAGAATGGTTGAAAGCATATGGATAGTTACACCAGGCATACAAGAAGGTTGGAGTGGCTAAATTATTATCATGTGATACTAACTTGAGGTAAAACTGTTATAAGAGATAAAATGAGATATTCATAATAATAAAAGTATCAACTCATTAAGAATATGTAATATATGTAATATACATAAATGCCTAATAAAACTTTTAAATATGTGAAGCAAACATGGGCACAATGATGTAGGAGACATCGTCAATTTCACAATGATAGCTGGAGATTTTAACAACACTTTCTCAGAAGTTGATAGAGTAACTACATCAAAGGAAATCAACAAAGATATAGATAATCTGAACAGAGTAATAACCTTGACTTTTCAAATGCATGTAGTACATTCACAGAGACAAATATATGCTGGACAATAACAACAAGCCTGTTTGTAATCAAAAGGACTGAAATCACAGAAATTATGTTTTCTGACAATAAACTAAACTAAAAACCAATAACAATAGCATATCTAGAAAACCCTAAATTTGGAAATTAAACAGCATTATTTTCAATAATTCATGATTACCAAAGATAAAATAACAAAGAAATTAGAAAGATTTTTAACTAAATGGTATTAAAAACTCTATATCAAAAATTTTAGGATGAGATTACATAAATATTTAGAGGAAAACTTATAGCTTGAAATTCTTATAAGAGAAAAGAAGAAAGCCTAGAATTCATAAACTATGGTTTATCTTAAGTAGCTAGAAAGAGAGAAGCAAAGTAAATCCTAAGAAATATAGGTAAGAATAATTTTTTTTCACTGTTCAAGGTTTATTTGGTGTTTTAGTTGGTATGGCACTTGGAGAGTTGGCTGCATTATTTATATGTAGAATTTAATAAAATGGAAGACAGACAAGGAGAACTTTAACAAAGCTGACAGCCATACTTTAAGAATATTAACAAAACTTATAAATCCCTAACAAATGACTCAATAAATAAAAAGGAGAAGGCACCAATTGCCACTATCAGGATGAAAGAGGGGTTTCTCTACAGGTACCACAGCCATCATAAGTAATTACAACTTATAAATAATTATTAAATATTAGTTATAAGAAATTATAAAGTAATAATTATACCTTGTAAGTAATATTAAATAATGATAAGCTAATATTATGAACAACTTAATGAAATGTGCAACATATACACACACACACATACATACATCCCATAGAAGACCAGGGTTAGATACTGTCACTGGGGAATTAATTCTGTCAAATATTAAGAGTATCAGTCTTAACAAACACTTTCAAACAATTTAAAAAGATCAATTACTTCTCAACTCCTTTGGAGAAAAAGGAATAATTATAATACCAAAAGTTGAAAAATATATTACAGGAAAATAAAATTACAGGAAAATAACCCTTAGCAATCTAGCCATTAATGAAATATTAGTAGATAGAATCCATCTATGACACTATGTCATGACCAAGTGGAGTCTACTACAGAAATGCTGGATCGGCTTAACGTTCAAAATTAATCAATATAATTTACCATATTATCAGAATAAGAATAATCATTTGATCATTTCAATAAATACACAAAGATATTGATAAATAGCAACACCCAATTCTGTTATATACAGAATTGTATATAACAAATAGGAATAGGGAATTTTCTCAATTTGATAAAAGTCATTATAAAATACTTCCACATAACATTTTACTTTATAATGAATCATTGTATGAATTTCTTATAAACTTTTGATTTAGAAAAATAATAAACACTTTCACCACTTTTATTTAATATTTTACCAAATATCCTTCCCATTATAATAAAGAAATAAATGAATCAACAGCATAAAGATGAGAGAGGAGGAAGTAAAACTCACTAATTGAAGATAATATGATTGTTTATGTAGAAAATCCTAAAGAATTCATAAAAGTGCTTTAAAAACTAAATTAATAGCCCTGTCCAGTATGGCTCATTTGGAATGTTGTCCCCTACACCAAAGGCTGGGGTTCGATTCCTGTTCAGGGCGTGTATGGGAGGCAACCAATCGATGTTTCTCACATTTACTGTGGTAAATTTTACAACAAAATTAAAATGAAAAACAAATATTAAAGTCTGATGAAATGCATACTGAATATTTAAGGGGATAGTACTAATTTCTACAATTTATTTTTAAATGCATGAAAATAAAATTGATGACTAGGAGATGAAACATGGATAGATGGATACATACATGCTAAAACTGTTATAGTAAACTGTCAATGGTAAAAACTATGTAGTGAGTATAAGTATATTCACTTCCAACTTTACTGTATGTTTAAAATCTTCATAATACAGTGTTGGAAAAAATGCCTTAATTTTGATTTACTATTACATTACTTAGGTTTGTACTCAGAGAATATTAAATGGGATAATATTTGGAATCCACTAAAATTGTGTATGGCACATAGTAGGTACTAAACAAGTGGTTTTAAAAAAACTAGTTCAGGAAACACATTTTTAAAAATACTAAAAATATTAAGTCATACATTATCACACCACAATATATCTGTAAATCAGGAATTATCAAAGTGTTTGTTCTACGAAGATTAATTCCAACAGATCCAGAACCAGCTTGACTTGTGTTGGCCATGTACCTGCATGGCACTTCTCCTTCAAAAGAGTGATACTGATTCCTAGTGTGGCTTTGTAAGCATGGGTCCAAAGGGTGGCTCATCTGAGTCTGTCAGCATTGTTTGTTGATAACAACAAAATTGATGATTTAGAGCTGGTGTCCATGAGACTCTTAGAGAGCTCACTTGTTAGGCTGGATACATAGAAAGAATATACATGCACAACAATCAGGATATTAGAAATGTCATATTAGATCAAAACTTAATTTTGGGCTCCCTGATTCAAGATATTTTGTGTACAATTCTGTAGGTGATGATTCCAGAGAAAAAGCTCTTTTGTTAATTTCCTTACAGGGGAAGGACAATCCGAGCTCTTCCTGACTTCTCCTGCCCCCTGACTGTGAGGTGTCTTTGGCTGCAATGCACACCCTTATTCAAGGCTGCAGTTGTAGTTTATCCAGATCCTGAAATAATCTGTAGGTTTGTAAACATCATTTTGGGCTTTCTTTAGCCATAGAGCCTGGTGTAAGTGCCACATATTAGTACAAGTTTTCTTTAAATAAATTTAGATGAGGTACATTTTATTATACATTCATATTTCTTTTTTAAGAAAAGAGATAGCAGAAGCAGGTACTACCATCAGGAGAAGCTCTAATCCAGAAAATTCCCATCTCATGAGAACTTTTAGATCAAAATACCTTATATTTAATAAAACAAATACATTTTGACTAGGCATTTTTTATTTATCTAATTTAAACTAATAGTTGAGAAATATAAGAAGTACAGTTTTAAAGACATAGCAAAGTTTACTTCCTTGAGATATTAAAAATGTCAAATATAATTTTTCTCTAACTGGCTACAAAGCAGCATAGTATTTTATTTATTAATACTCAAAAAGTAAACCATGTTTTTAAACAAATAATTATGTACTGGAATATTGTGAGTGGTGTTCCAATAATATACAAAACTGGACTATGTGCATGAAACTATATACACTTTGTATACATTTTCTCAACAGAATGAAAAATTATCAATTTCATATCTTGATTTAGTGGAAGTGATAAACAATCTAGCTTTATATCTGTTATCCATTGTACTCTGCTTGCATAAATCAACCTGGAGGGATAGTTGACTGTGGATGGACCTCTTTCTTTTACACCTTTCAGAATTCTAAAGCAGCAATCACTACATATTCCAAAAGTAGATAAAAAGTAGTGCCAGATAATCACTTACACTTACAAGAAACTACTGCACATGAAGAGAAAAAAATAGCACATATATAAGATGTTGATAAAGAAAACAAAATAGGAATCTGGGCTGTGAAGTGGTTGGTCAAGTTTTTCTCAACATTATCTTGCAAAATACTGCATCTCTAAGATACATATTGAAAAAATGTTTTGTGGAATTTGAACATTTTTTGTGAATTTTCCATCTGCTCATACTCCCTGTCGGTAGAATAACAATAAAGAGAAACAAAGTAAAGCCACAGAGCAACCCTGAACTAAACAGGATCCTGATTATTTTTATTGACATTCAGTAGTTTAACAGGCTATCTCTTTGCTGTTATTCTTTCATTGATCATTTATCCTTTAATTAACCATAGAACCATTTTTTCTAGAAACAATATTTATACTTTAAGCACAGCAAACCTTTGGAAAAGGTTGATTATTCTAATAAAAACGAACTCTGTATAATTGAGAGTTTGTGGAAAATGGTGATTGTGCATCAAGGAGGCAAAAGGAGAGGACATCATATTTGGAAAGATTGTTTTTCACCTGAGTTAACCTGAAAAAAAAATTTTAACCTATTTGTCTAGATGAGTATTTTTACAATAAGCCTGTGAAAAGCTCAATGACATGGATTGAATGAATCATATTTTTAAAACTTCTTAAAATCACCAGAAACTAAGAACCATGTCATCTTTTCCAACAAATTACAAGTTAACAAGACATAGGAGTTTCAGAAGAGGATGCAAATTCAAAGTCATGGATACTTAACCATCAATAAAAGCCTGGGGTTAATTGGACTCAGACTAAGAGTACTTTGAAATATTATATTAAGCACTTCATTTTTAAAACAAAGAAGAATGTATAGTTTTTGAATATCAACTAGAGAAATAAAACCTTATAAAAATCTTTCTGACCAAAGGTGATTTGTAGAAGACAGATTTTGAAGTATGTATACCAGTGAGTCATGACCAGTAAGAATGTAGGGTATGCATCTCATTGATACATATTTAGAAAAGAAAGGGAAGATAAGAAAATTAGGTATTTAAGTGTGAAGAGACAAGTCAAAGTATTGAGAAACATTTTTATAGAAACATAACTGTTCTGGAAATTACACCAATTCCTCAGATACTAAGATAAATATCTATCAAGCACCTCACATATATGAATATCTTTGTTTGTTTACATACATTTCTTTTCCATTTCATGTTTCCATGGGTCTCTTGGGCATTTAAAATTAGTCTCACCATGATTATTCCTATGCTGGTCTGTGACCAGAGGTGTTCATCAGTGGCACATTAGACATCGGGACTTTAAGGACAATAGAGGTCATTATTAAGTACTTCTTAAGCAAACACCATTTGTTCCACTGGTTGAGTGTTTAATTGCTAGATGGCCTGTATGCATTAGAAGAAAGGTCATATTGCTCACACATTTAGATAAATCATCTGACACACACTCATAGAGCACCTACAACACAGAGTTTACTAAGAATCAATAGGTGGTAAAATAATGGACGCTTGACACCTGTGAAATCTTGAGCAATTCTGTTTTCTAGTGTTTAATTTTGCCATCTGTGTAGTAGAGAAGTGAGGTAGTTGCATTCCAGCATCACTCCCGAACTTTAAAACAAACATACAAATAAAATTAAAAAAACACTAAAATTTTATTAAAATCAGGGATCTGGGTTGGAGGGGGAGTACATCTCTGTGAGGAAAAAGTCAACCTCTTTGTCACCAGGAGAGTGTTAGTTTCATTGTTAACAGATTAATACTGGAACATAAACTTCATTCAAAACAGCATATTTGGTGTTCTAATTTATTATGGCCACTTAAGGAACAGAATCTATTTTCTTAGTTCACATGAATACTAAAAATAGTCAGATAAAAAGCAACTGGTTGGTAAACAGCTGAATTTACTGAGGAGAACAGGAGAAAAAGAAAGATTTGAAGAAGTATTTTATCCCTCTCAAATATTCTTAGATATACATAAATAGATGTCACATAGTTACTAGAAGTATGTTTTTTCTAAAGATTAAAAACTTTTCTACCTTCTAAGAGGCAGATAAAATTCATGGCAATAAGCAAGACTTTATTATGCAAAATATTTGATCAAAGTTTGCATCCTAAGATATAGTACAGTGGAGCTATATAGGTCATAACTTAATTTCATTCTGAATGTCCCAGATATAATAGAAACTGTGAGAGGGAAATTTAGCTATGTTTTGCTTTCAGATTCTCTCAGTCAAGTCTTAGATCCCCCCTTTTCTATCTGATGTGACCTCTTAGCATACATTCTGCAGATGATGTCATGTAAACCACGAAACACTGCTAGAGACCAAGGGATCCCAGGATGAGACAGATAACTTCCAAAGGCGCATAATACATAGAAAAAGTCAAACAAACTTGAACAATGATTGGAAACTTAAGCTGATCATCACTGGTGTGTGACAGGCATAAAATATTTTGTAAAATGAGTGCTTTGAATTAAGATACTTATGAAAACTTAAGGCTGATTAATAGCTAATATATTCTAAGACTTTTGATATATATATTTCTTAAATCTGTGGATGAGAATAGAATTGCAAACATATTAATTAACAATATTTTTGTTTCCACTGGACCAAAGACAGTAGGTGAATTCTGCATGAACAAATATTATTTCCCAAGGAAATAGTGTTGCAAGATCTTAGCCACACATCTGCCATCACAAAGTTGGAAGAAGAAAACTACCAAAGTATGTAATCTATTTGGTATGTAATACCAAAACAGGAAAATTGACCTATATGGGAAGTTAGAGTTTTCTTGCCCTTAATACTGCCCTAGTCTTCCTTAATACTGCTCCAGTCTTACAAAGCCCCAGCATTATTTTAAGGGGGTGGGCCTCTGTTAGTCACGTGTTAACCCAAGGTACTATTTTTGAAATCTTCCTTTTCTCCATGTCATTTTTCATCATTCATCTTTTGAAGGATATGGTGTCTTGAGGAATACAGATTTTCCAGTTTTCAGGGAACAGCGTTATAAATGGGGTACTATTGGCACCCTGTCAGAATCTCATGAATTTTCCCCATCAACTATTTCTTTTCTGACCCTGCTATCCCATAGTAGAGGATTTCCCATATGCAGGACCACAGGTTATAAGGTAAAGAATAGTAAATAATGCCCTTTTTCTCAAGCATGGTCACTTTTAAAGTAAATGCAATAAGAGAGTGAAAAAAAACTGTTATAGATTAAAAAAATGCAAATAATCCCTTCCAAATACATGTCTGAGCGATTTGAACATTGGTACACTCAGATTACCTTTTCACTCTTTTGTTTCTTCTTTGTGTTATGCATTGTCTCACATATGCTGACTCAACAATCATTTATCACTTTTTAAAGATAAATATGATGCTATGGAGCAAGGAGAAAAACAGACTTGCTCTTTCCATCAAAGATCATGTTACTTTTCTTGAGTGATGCTTCTAAAAGACATGGATTTTGTTAGTTTTATGATGAATGTGTTGATACATAGTTAAACATACTCTGAATGTTGGAATATTGCCCTTTTCAAATGATTTTCCATGCATTTCATGAGTAATTTTTGGTCTATGGTCAAGTAATACTTGACCTATGCTAATGTCTTGATTTCCCCAATAGCAAAATAAAATTAATAATTCACAGCTTTTACCTACTTTGTGGGAATATTTGGAGCTTATGAGAAAGATGACTTTTGCACTTTTGAAGGATTAATACATGTTCTAACAAATTGTTACATCACATTTATCAGATGAGAAATGAAAGCAACAAATTTTCATGTAAATACCTTACACCTTACACATTTTACTTGTAATAGTAAAGTGCCTGTGCAAGAGTGACTGTGTGCTAACATATGAAGTTGCTTTAATATAAAGAAACTGTACTCCATACCACTGAAAAGATATTAAATATTGCAGCCTACAATGGCTTAAAAATAAATCAAAGAATGATTATATTTTAAATTATTAAATAGTAAACAAACTGTAGGCATGAGTAGTAGTTTAAAAAGTAGACAGTCTTTTTACATTTATTGGCTTTTCTTCTTAGGTCAATAGGCTGAAAAAATAGTAATCTAGAATGCTTACATCATATCATCTTTAAATTGATTTTTAAAAATAGCCATGGCTGGTGTAGCTCAGTGGATTGAGCACAGGCCTGCACACCAAATGGTTGCTGGTTCAGTTCCTGGTCAGGAAACATGCCTGGGTTGTGGGCCAGGTCCCCAGTTGGGGACACATGAGGGGCAACCACACATTGATGTTTCTCCCCCTCTCTTTCTCCTTCCCTTCCCCTTTCTCTAAATAAATAAATAAAATCTTAAAAATAATTAAAATATATTATCCTTTTCTAGATTCATGGAAAATAACAGGGTTATTTAACTTCCCAAATACCATAATATAGATTTGAATGAATGTGACTTAAAGATTCAAAATAGGTCTCCTGAAATCCACATTCATTAAGTGATCAGTGTGGTAATTTAATGAGCTTGTAGGCTATTTACATTATCTAGAAAGTCCTGGATTCTTTTTTTTTTATGTGTGATTATTTAAATGCCTGGTGCCTGCATAGGTAGATATTCTTCTATACATACACTATGACTTCAAGAAAAGAAAACTTATGCTATGGCACAATTTGAATGAGGAATTAAAAAATTATTTACTATTGTTGTCATTTTTCCTCTTACTTAAATAGAATATCTAAATCATAGCATTTTAAGCTAAAACAGCACTTTTGAAAGTTCAAATTGTCTTGATCTATAAAAGTAATTTATGACTGCACAGTAGGCAAAAGAAAGGTTACCATACCATGGCCCAAATTATTAAATAGAAAAGACCAAGGTGGGTATAATTATTTTTATATTTCTGATATATGCAATTTTTCACATGTGAGTGCTCAGCTAAATGATGGGAGGGATTGGGAAAGTAGATTGTCAGTGAAATGTGGGTACACTTGTAGACATTGCTTGGTGGGGTGCAGGAATGAGTTTTGATCTTTCACATCCAGCTCTCTATATTGAAAATCCAATATGTAGTATAGACATGGAGAAAACCTTTTCTACTTGTTTTTACTTAAAATTATATTTGGTCATGTGTCTGAATCTTAAGTACCTGTTAAAGAAAAACAACAAAAGCATAAAAAATGTAGTTCTCAACTATGAGCAGTTTATAGTTTGAAGGTTATTTTTATTCTCTGTCTTCCAGCTTCAGCATGAATAATAGGAAGAGGCTGGATTGCACACTGCTTAAGGTCTTTCTAGATAGAAAATTCTGTATTTTTACTAGAATGAAGTCTTGATGAACTGGTGAATAAATGCATATGTGATAAAGTATAATAAAATATTGTTTTTAAAAATTCATGATTAAATGTTTGAAAACATAATTTTGTGAATAATATTCTATAATTGTGTACTGATATATAAAATGGATACATGTTGGTGCTGAGTCAAATGAGTTCTTTATATATTTTGAAGGTTAAAACCTTGTCTGATGTACCATTGGCAAATGTGTTCTCCCCTATAGTTGATTCCCTTTCCATTTTGATAATCATTTCTCTAGCCATGCAGAAGATTTTTAATTTTATTTAATCCCATTTGTTTATTTTTTCCTTTTTTATTTTACCCTAGGAGATATATCTGCAAAAATCTTGCTATGTGAGATATCCGAAATTGTATTGCCTATGTTTTGCACTAGAATTTTTATAGTTCTTGACTTATATTTAAGTCTTTTATCCATGTAGAGTTTATTCAGGTGTATGGTGTAAATTGGTGGTCAAGTTTCATTTTTTTGCATGTACTAGTCCACTTCTCCCAACACCATTTATTGAAGAAACTATCTTTACCCCATTGAATGCTCATGCCCCATTTGTCAAATATTAATTGACCATAAAGATATGGGTTTATTTCCGGGCTCTCTATTCTGTTCCATTAATCTATGTGTCTGTTCTTATGCTAGTACCAGGCTGTTTTGACTTATAGTGGACTTGTAATATAGTTTGATATCAGGTATTGTGATTCCCCCCTACTTTGTTTTTCTTTCTCAGGATTGCTGAGGCTGTTTATGGTTCCATATAAATGTTTGCAATATTTATTCTAGATCTGTGAAATATGCCATTGGTATTTTCAAACAATTCAATTAAAAAATGGACAAAGGACTTCTCCAAAGAAGACATACAGATGGCCCACAGACCTATGAAAAGATGTTCAGCATCACTAGTCATCAAAGAGATGCCAATTAAAGCCACAATGAGATATCACCTCACACCTGCCAAAATACTATCATTAAATCAACAAACAAAAAGTGATGGTGAGGTTGTGGAGAAAAGGGTACCTTAGTTCACTGTTGGTGGGAATGCAGACTGGTGCAGCCACTGTGGAAAACAGTATGGAATTTCTCAGAAAATTAAGAATGTAACTTCCTTTAGATCCAGTGATTCCACTGCTGAGAGTACACTCTAAGAATGCCAAAGCACAATTCAAAAGAATGTATGCATTACTATGTTCATAGCAGTGATATTTACAATAGTGAAGATTTGGAAGTAGCCTAAGTACCCATCAGTAGAGGATGGAATAAAAAATTGTGGTACATTTGCATAATGGAATACTATGCAGCAGAAAAAAGAAGGAATTTCTTTCACTGCAGCATGGATGGAACTGGAGACTATTGTGCTATGTCAAATAAGCCAGGTGGTGAAAGACAAATACCATATAATCTCACTTATAAGAGGAATCTAATGAACAAAATAAAATAATGAGCAAAATAGAACCAGAAGGATGGAATCATGGAATAGACTGACAGCTGTAAGAGGGAAGTATGAGGAAGTGGGTTCTGAGTGAAAGAAGGTGAAGAGATTAGCCAAAAAACATATATGAAGGATCATGGCTTGGACATCAGTGTTGGGAGTGATTATGAAGGTAGGGGGCTGGTGGGCAGAGGGAGGCGAAGGGTAAAATATGGGGCACTGATAATAGCATAGACAATGAAACATTTAAAAAATATGATAGAACAGGAAGTCCAGAAATAGAAAAAAATAAATAAAATGGATACATGTATTCACATTATTTAGTTTTTAGTGATATTTAAAATATAATTAAATCTTTAGCTTCATTTTATAGATGTAAATGAGAAGGGAAAAGACTTATCTAGGCTCGGATAACTGGTTTGTGGGAGAAATTTTTTAAACACCCTCTAATGGGTGGATTTAAAGTCCAAGTTAAGCATTAACATGTATTTCCCCTCCATGAGGTAGTCATTCATACTTTGGCCATGTATTAAAATGTGCACAGCAGCTCAATAATGATACCATACAGTTTTATATCACTTTACAAAGTAGTTTTACATATGTTCCCTCTTTTAGTTAATAAAAGTGAAGAAAGGTAAATAGGAAATATTACCTGTATGTTTAAAGTGAGGCCTCTTGAGTCAGAGAAATGTGATAACTTAACAGAACCAATAAAAACAGAAAACAGATACAGGCCCAGAACCCTGATTGTCTAGGTCCTACTGAAAAGGTGGAGAACGCTGTGAAAAAGAAGACACAGACTTGACTTAAGCAACCAGCAATTGGTGAGATAAGGTATGTTCTATAAGTAACTAGAAAATAAATAAAAACATTAGTAAATGTTACTGTGATTATATAAAAACACAGCTACAGAAACTTATTTACTAATGGAATTCAAATTATGAGAAAAGGCTGCTCTTACTTTCAAATGATCACACCTAGAATTTTCGACACGTGTCAATTCTGAGAATTTTTTAAAAAAAATTCAGGCTTCCTTAGTATTGTTCTAATCCTCCAGCAAATTTGATGGTGTGGTGATGATGACTTTAGTCTTCTAAAAAGTGAACCTTTAGATGGGTCACATACAAACATGACTACATCCCCTCCATGTGTACTGAGCACTACATAATAGAAGTTCATTATTGGTCTATCATGAAAAGGTTCTTGGACTATCACCCTGACCTCAATCTGGTCAATGTATTTTTAGAAGTACCCATATGACTGTATCTGTACCAGCATAATATAAATATTTAGGAGTTTGCCATGACTTTAAACAATGCAAAGCTATAATAACAGAATCTAGACAAAATAAAAAAAAAATTTCAAACACTCAACAAAACGTGGTTTTGGATTAAGAAAATTTAATTATATGGTTTGAATTTCTTTTCTTGTGTTGATGCAACCCCAATTGTCAAGATAATACTTCAATAAAAAATATTTTCCTTTGTGTGCTTTCATGAAGAAGAGAAAAATAATAAAATATTTAGTATGGCAAAATAAATTTATAACATTGATTTCAATTAGTTTGTTTAGATATTATTATTATGTATGTATATTAAATAAGGGTAAGTTAGATTTTCTCTGGTGCTTGCATGCAGGTTTGATTCTAATAGTCAAATATCTACTTATTTGCCATTGGTCAAAACAGCAGAATGTGTGATTATATCTATGAAAACATGGCACAAAATTTATATAAGGCAAAGTCTAGATGAAATCTTATGTAATTATTGATCATCAACACAATATTTAATGTGAAGAAATCATTTAGAATATGAAATAATTACTTTAATTAAAAATTACTTAGAATTTAAAAAATACATTCAGGCTCTTAGAATGACATTCCACATTTAAGGAACAGCAATCCTGTATAAAATCACTGGGTATTTTCTTTCTTTTTTTCTAAGCTCTTCTCTAATCCATGGCAGAAGGTAGAATGCCAGCACCTTAAAATCTTAGGTAAAGACATTAGATTTTACGTCCCCAATCATTTTAATTGAATGTGTAGTATGTATACAGAATTATAATTCTGTCCAGAGGTTGCTTGTCAAGCCATGTTTCTACTGTAATTACCTGATTTGTTCAGCTTTAATCATATTTACTTTTGAAGGTCAGCTGTCCTGCTCAGACATGGTTAGTTAAAGTAGGGCAAAATATGTAACACCCACAGGCAGAAAGCCTAAAAGAAGAAAAATGGAGAGAGTATAATCTCCCCATTTGGACAAAAAAGAAAGTAAATTGTCACCTACAAATTATTATAAACAGATTATATTATTTTTCTTTCACTTTATTACATTTCATATTCACTTTTGCCATTTGATACTAACTTGTAACTTTTGGGGGAGAAGGTTTATAGCTCTCCTTTGATGATATAATTATCTTTATTCTTATTGAATGCCAGTGATGAAGACTTACTTACAATTAACATATGGGACATAAATCTGAAAAATAGACTACACTTCTCCTCTTTTAGTTTCTACTTATAAAACTTATTTTAAATCAATTTTCTATTTCTACATATTGCAAAAATCTTCCCAAATTCATAGACCTGTCACTTGGTCAAACTTTGGTAGGGAAGGAGAATTTTAACATTATGACTCCACTTCATGCCACAGGTATTTCAGATTATTATCATAATCATTTAATATAAGTTGTAAATACATGGTGATAGATACTCACCTTATTGTGATAATCATTTCACAGTATATGTATGTCAAGTCATTATGATAGACACCTTAAAATTATACAGTGCTATATTTCAATTATATCTCAATAGAACAAAAACAGTAAACAAATGGATAAAATTATAAATACTTAGTTTTTTTATGTATTCATGTATAATTAATACAGAGGAAACTGCTTGATCATATCTTAAAATTTTTATCATCAGGAAATCACTAGCTAGTAGCTTCACATTGATATTAATCTTATTATTAGTGACATAAAAGGGAAGACCATAACATTAATATGAAGGGTGTTACTATTATAGAGACAATTTAAGTAGCATGTATGAACCCGTAGTAGAATCTGATGGGAAACATCTAAGACAACTGGACACTTTTGTACAAGGCAACTAGGAGATATTCTACAGAATTGTAGCCAGAAGGGGAAACAATAAATTCAACACAAAACTGCTGTTGCTGTAAAACTAACAACCCCCAAACTGAGTAGGTAAAACACCAAGGATCATTTTATGATATATTTATTGTTTGGAGGAGTTGATTAGACTCCAATGCCAAACCCTGAAGGTTAATCAGGATTGTAGTTTAAAGTAACTACCTATCAGATAGTCTGAGTGTTGATTGAAGGTTACGGGGGTGCACTTTAATAGCTGAGAAAATAGCTATAGTTTTCAACAAATACTCGGGAAAATATATATGAAATCTAAGAACATATAGTGCTATTTCTTGTTATTTTGATAGATTTTGCTTTATTCATTTTGATACTATAGTGCTATATTATTATACATATGTTTGTGATATTCTATCTGCTTAATATTTTCTTCCTTTATGCCTAGTAACTTATTTCACCTTAAAGCCCTTTAGTCTGATATTAATAATTGTTCTGGTAGTTTATCTTTTGTTAGCATTTTTCTGTTATAATTTCTTCTACTTCTTTGATTTCAAATATTTTATGACGTTGACTCTTATGTGTGTCTCTTTCAAGGGCATAGAACTGTATTTGTTGATTTAAATACTTTTAAAAGTCCAAGCTAATATTCACACCCTTAAATAGTGAGTTTAGCTCCTTTTATTTATTGTAATTGTTTTTTAAGCTTATATTTACTATTTTTTTCTGCTTGGCAAATTTTTATTTATTATTTTCCCTTTCCTAGTGTAGAACCTAGAGATTACATTTTATTTTTAACTGTTATTGTTGAGTATTTGCCATGCAGTTACAGGCAAATGTGTTTAGACAAAATCTAAAATTATTTGCATTTTTATTTTTTTAATAGCAGATGATATGGAACTTTGCCTGCTTGAATTTATATTTATCACATTACTAATTAGAAGTATTAATTAGAATGTCAATGTTTTTAACTCCAATATTTATATTAAATACTAATAGTTCTCTGAATTTATTAAAAATGCTGTCAATTCCTCAGTTAACTGTCTTATTCTATTTTTCTATTTTTAGGACATTATCCAAATATAATTAATTCTTATTAAAGAACTTTCTTCAGAAATTCTTTCATTGGTAAAATCTCTTAGTCTTACTATCTCTGAATATCTTTATTTTGCACTGAACCTTGCAAAATAGCTTGAGCATATATTTCTAGACTGATATTTATTTTTTCCCTTGGCAATTTAACATATTTTCCATTGTTTTCTGACATCCATTTTTGCTTGTGAGATATCTTCCTAAAGTCTCATTATTATCTTTAAATAAAAACTTTCTTTCCTTTCTAATAACTTTTAATGTTTTTCCTCAACGTTTTATTATTTTAACACCAAATATTTAGAGGTGGATTTATTTTTAGTCCAACTATTTGGTACTCCAATTGTTCTTACCATCTGAGGATTCATACCTTTCATTTATTCTGGAAAAAATCACCTAGTATCTCCATAAATATTGATAATATGAGGTTTTCCTATATTGTTTCTAGGTCATTGGCATGTTCCTATTAAAAACCCATTTTCCTTTTTGAATAGACATTTCCTGTGGGGTAAAACCCAACTCTTGGTCTAGCATTCAAGACCCTATGTAGAATCTGACTGAAAACTCTTAAACCTAAATTTCCGCTCATCTCAGATTCAGGAATTCAACTCAAGTCAAATTGACCTACTCACTGAGTTTACTATTGGAATTGTCATTGGCACACATCTTCAAAAATTATTTCCTCTTCTCCAAAATAGTTTATTTTTAGGCTTCCTGTCCATTCTCCACTGCCTTGCAGAATCTCCCCCTTTTCCATAAGGAAAGCACAAGGAAAAGTAATTTTTGCATGTTTGGAATTTTTTCATGACTTAGGTGTTGTTATAGAATGAATATATAATGTGTAGGGTTGAAGTTCAAAGAGTTTGCAGCCAGATTGCTTGAATTTGAAACCAAGCTCTCCCATTATGAAATGTAATATTTTTAAAAAACTTATGTAACATCTGTGTCTCTCACTTTCCACATCTATAAAATAAGGTGAAAAAAAGTACCTACCTCATACAGTTATTTTGAGAGTTAGTAAGTTAATATAAGTAAAAGTCTTTTGGAATAGTGGTTAGCATGTAGTATACACTATTTAGCATTGGTATATTTTCTGACATATCAAACTACTTTGGATAGCCTTGTCTACCATATTTTGGGGTGAATGTTTTTCCTCAACTTTTGAGGATTCATTCTAAGCAGAGGAAAATCAGTTGGTTATAATTCCAGGTCTCTCTTCTTTTCCTGACTCACTTTGTTCTTGGGAATATTATTTGACTCCCAAATTTTCTTCTTGGGGCTCAGGTTTATACAAAAAACAAACACTTTGCTTTTCTCCCTTTGAGGCAATTCCTTATCCTACAGAGGGGTGGGATAGAGAGGAAGGCCAGCCCTGGTCACTGTTAACATATACAGATGGGTGAATCCAACAGACACTAAATTTCACACATGTGGTCCACTAGCTTTCATATTTAACTACATTTTTCACCTTAACATTTATTAGTAAGAAAGTTTATTTTTGGAGTACATGTGCCATGCTTTGTCTTCTCAAAGAATTAGAAACTTGGCAGGTAATAAAAGTACCCCCTTCAGAACTTTACCACTTCAGCATATCAATGATAATGCTTGCTAAATATATGCTAGAGCCAATGAGGAACTGTTATGGTTCAATACTAGGTGAGAAAGATTGAATATACTTAAATAACTTTAATTTAAAATTCCTCCTAGAAAAGATAAATAATACCTAATAGAGCTATTATCAGCAAATTTAACTGTATTGAAAAAAGAAAACTCTATAGGTATTGATTAGTAATTCATAAGACTTTAGAGACAGATGGATGATAGCATTGTTGATTATTAAAACTTATATCTTCTAGTAAAATATGATTACTTAAATTATGCTCTTTATACTATCCAAATTACATCTTCCCAACCTCAGTATTTTTCTGTGAAAGGGAATAGCCCTGGGATATTAGATGAGATGCCAACTTGGTGCAACACTGGCCAAACAGAACTCAGTAGGTATTGAAGCACTGACACTGTGAGCTATCACACAGTCAACTGAATTATGCACCTGAGTTTCTGGCAAACTATTTTTAATTATGAACTGTTGTGGAACCCAGTCTACAACTCATCACATTCATTTTCCTTATAGCAGTGTATAATGAAGAGTACCAAAATAATTTAAATGTTTACTTTCAAATTTTGCTGAAATTTTTGTGGACAAAACCCAAAAACATGTCTTAAAAATCTTGGGCTAGTGTTTTTAAAAACATTTTAGATATAAGCAATGTAATATAGTCAATGTTTTACTTTTTTGTTCAGCGACTACAGAAGAAAATCACTTGCACACCATAGGTGAAATGGGAAACTTTTGACTTCTAATATTGCTACAATTAACAGAGTCAATAAAGGTTCATTCAAAAAATTAGAAACCCTTCAATGTCCTAAAAGCAGAGGAAATTTAATGTTATTCACAGTGATGATGAAAGAGCTGAGGAGACAAATGGGAGATAGTGAGGCAATGCAGAGATTCATAACATCAGCAATTGTGATGCAGGTAAAACTTAAGTGTATGAACTTGGGTTACAGATATACTGAACTACATAAAGTTTCCCAAGCAAGGTGTATCTTGCTTTTGTGCCTTTGCCCAAGCTGTTTACTTGATTGTAATGTTCCTTTCCTCTTCATCCACTTAGGGGTTAGCTAAACAGTTTTGAAGATTTGCCACTCTAAGGCATTTCCTGACCACCCAGCCCTACTCCTCTGATAGAATTAGATTGCATCCCCCTTTCTACCACTAGTTTACTTTACGGTATGTCTACTATTGTGTGTCATCATTATAATCACCGTGTCTAGTCTCCCTTACTAAATAGTGAGCTCAAGAGCAAGAGTTTTATTTTCTTTATTTCAGTGTTTATGGTACTAATCACTCACATTACCTGGCCTATAATTCTGTAGTTGTTGAGTGAGTAAATGATTACATGGATGGTGGGTGGGATACCAGCATATTTTAGTAAATAATATTCTAGTGACTGACCTTGGCAGACCAGTATTCCTACCACCATTCCAAGCTCTCAATCCCTCATACTCAGAAAATTTGAAACTAAATAATCAAATAATTACAAAAATGATGGAAATCCTTTCTTTCCTCCTAAAAATCTTTATTAAACTCCTACATGACTATAAAAGACAATTTTGGGAGCTAATGACAGATTGAGGAATGTATAATCTAACTGAATCTTTTGATAGGTCTTAAACCAATTTATTTTTGCATGAGCTAACATTCATATACATTTTTAAAAATCTGTATCCAGACAAACATACTTAGCTATATAACTTAGTACGCATTGTTTTTCTTAAAACTACTGAATCATAAGCATATCACAAGGTGTTAAAAAGTTTATATGTGTGTGACTTTCTCTGATATAAAATTGAACCCACACACATTGATTTTTTTCACTGATTGAGTCAATTGAGATATTTTTCTAGATTATACTAAAATAGCATAGTCACTATTAATGTTTGAAAATTTGAAAATTTGAAAAAATTTGAAAATTTTTTTCATCATTTCTCCAATACAAGTAATGTTGGATTTCACAAATGTGTTTCCTAATGAGTATAGTATTCTTTTTTTAACAAACAGAAACAAACTATAACTGAAAAATTAGAAGATCCTACAAGAATTACTCAATTTAACATGCAGTTTTATGTTTGTTTGTTTGCTTGAAGGATGGAAGAAAAATGAATAAAGCAAGAGCCTGTTTATTATATATGAGGTCTGTCCAGAATGTATCCAGCTATGTCATATGAAAAATAGAGACATTTATTGAAGAAGAAAAATGATACAAGAAATATTGTACATAGGACAATGATGCCTCAGTCCCCTTCAAAGTAAGCACCTTTAGACTTCACACAGTTCTCCCAATTACCATCAACTGCCCCATTGTAGAGTCCTGAATCTTAGCAATGCTCTGAAATCTCTTCCCTATCAAAGGTGATTTTAGTTTTGGGAAAAGTAGAAGTAGCAGGGCACCAAATCTTACTGTAGGGGGACTGAGTCACCTGGGTGATTTGATGTTTTACCAAAAAAACTGTGCTCTAGATGTGATGCATGAACAGGCATGTTGTCCTGATGAAGCAGTCAATAATCAGTTGCCCACACCTGCAGCCTTCTGAGTCATCTGAATAATTTTTGCATAGGAATATTCAAGCTTAATGAAAAATGTGATGCAGATTCATTCTTCTAGCCACTCAGTCATTTTGAATGTGACAGCCACATAGTAGACATGCTCACTCAGTGGCATCTACCACCCCTACTGACTTGTACAGTGAGGTCATCACTGTTCACGAATTCCAGTCCACTTTCCTTGGCTGTCAGGGTATATCAATGTCACATAGCATTCCCATTATATTAACAACAGCTCAGCTTTTACCAGATAGACCTCATGTGCAAGAAAATTCTCATGGACAGAGACACTATAATATTTTTATTTTAGTGAATACATGTTTGAATTTATCATCTTGCTCACACACTTTAAATTCAATAAATAATTCAATGATCCTCTCTTGTACCATATAGAGGATTCTGTTGGTCTCCACAATCTGATCCCAACAAGTGATCACAAGCTGTCACTTCTTAGCCTTGATTCCACCAGCAGCATAATCTATACCATTTCCTATACGCTGTCCATGCCAAACAGCCATGACCTAAACACAGAAGACATGCTTTTACAAGTCTAATGCTTACAATGTTCACATTCTATTAAACTTATTAACATCTTTAAAAAGCCTGTATGCAACAATATTTAAATTAGCATTATATTGAACCATCCAAATATGTTTGAAATCATTTAACATTTAAATATTATTAAGCATAATGTATATCATAAGCTGTGGCCTATGGGAAATTTTCACTGATGAGAATCTGCTAGTCAAGTGAGTACCATTTTGGAAAGAAAGCCCAAAACAATACTTTTGATACATTATGCAAACTTAATATACAATAAAAAATTTAATTATCAAGTAAATAATTCAAAAAAATTAAAATCAAGTAAGTCATCTTCATACATAAATTAAAGGTTTGACAGTTTACAAAAACTTCAACTCATATCTTGTTCTATTCAGGGTTAATTTTAACTGACACATTGTTTTGGCTTTAACAATGATATTTCCTGTTGGCATTTTTGTTTCTAAATTCCCACTCTCTCTATTAAATAGTCCGGCCAACATTATTTGCAACAAATTTGCACTTTCCCTGAGGATTTCTTTGCAAGCCCTTCTATTTTATCAACTCCCTATTCTATTTTGATCTTATGAATTTCACCTTTAAGTCAAATGATCTGACAAAAGACCAAATTTGGGGTAAGATTTAAATAGTAAAGACAAACATTTTGACATATTTAACAATCAAGACATTTTTGTCATTTTTTCCAAATGTGTAAAACAAGGAAACATACTTAACAAAACAACAACAGTAAAAAGTCATTGTACTAAAAAGAGACTGTCAGCAGCTGGTAGAAAATTAAGTTGAAATTTATAAAGAGGCAATAGGAAAAGGAAATTAAAGGCTTCAAATTGCTTATAGCAGGCCAGCATAAACCCAACTGCTTTTTGGGGTCATTAAAACATCTTGAATACTTTTTCAAAGATTTTTTGGATCAAGAGGCCCAAAATAAGATTTTGCCAAGAACTACTTTCCTTTTATTATATTTCATGAGAAATTTAATCCATGTGTTTCTAATTCATTTATATTTAAATCATCAAACAGTTCTTATACAAGAGCTATTTGATTTCTAAGAAATCATTTGAGCCTTTATGGCAGTCTGCTCATTTTCTTTGAAGTAAGTTTTGCAAAACTGAAAATACTTGACTTGATGTTCTTAAACTGAGCTTTTAAGATTTTGTACAATCGTAGAACCTTAGATTTTTTAGAAGAGATATTAAATGTAACCTATCATAACCTCCAAACCGAATATCTCTTACCAACCATTGGCAGATAAAAATTCTGGATGCTTCTTGATCATTTTCAGTGATAGGGAACTCATTAATTTAGAGGAAATCGTATCCTGTCAAGCCCTGTCCCCTTTTTCTCGTGTCACAATCATTTGGCATTCATAATGTAAGGCTAGGTTATCATGACTTGTGTGTGGGTATGCATGTGTACTATGACTTACTCCTCTTTCTTGAGTGCTATTACCTTGTCTTCATTTAGATAATTTGGAGATTTAGCTGATATTGACAAGTTGTCTTGAGTTTGAAATATTATTTTGTTTCAGCAAAGCTTTATTTAACTTTTTTGTTTAAATACATAATAGATAAATTTTGCATAAATATTTCTATATAATCAATATCATACCCCATAAAAATACTACTGCCCCATTTTATGAATGGAAACTAAGTTTCAGAGAATCAATTAGTTTTAATGGGGATCACATGACTGCCAGTTTAAACCATAGTCTAGTTTATTCCAAAGCCATGGCTCTTTCTTATACATTGAACCAAATTCCAATTAAAATTTTCCCATAAGGTCTTTGTCCACATGATATAGGTGTAATAAAACAACTGAGTTTTACACACCTACATATTTTACTGCTTCAGAACTGTATAATTACATATTAGGTGAAGTCACATGAAAATACTGTTTATGTCAGTCTAAGTTTTTCAGTGTCTGCAATTTTTAAGACCCAGTTTAACACACAGATATACTTGAATCCATGTTTGCATTAAGTTTTATAGTAGAAAGTTTCTGGTAATGCATACATAAGCTGAGTAGGATAACACATCTGCTTTAAGAAAAAGAGTTTTCTTAAAAAGTTAGAAGAGAAGAAGTGGCAGACATTTTTCCAGGACAAATACTTAAATAAACAGATATATCAAAGTGTAAGTACATAGATTAACAGATAATTAAACTCAAGAGCAAATTAGGTAGGTGATACCAAGCTTTGGAACTTTCTCTCCTCTGAATTCACTTCATTTATTGAGAATCAACTATGTGCCAAGCACTGGGGTTGGTCTTTGTGATACAGAGATGAACAAGTCACTGTTCCTCTTTCAGAAAGTTTTCAGTGTTACTGATAGAGATTATTCTCTCATATTGTGGTCCAAGCACTCACATCCCAAAACCCTGGCTCGATTTTTTTTTCTTTTAAGTATCTCTTAATTTTTTTACAAGTGAGCTCTTAATTTCAATTTCAACATTTAGTATATATTATTATTCAAATTATCTGATTAATCAGCAATTTATGTTGTTTTTGATAGTATCACTTCATCTTTTTAATGAAGTTTTCAAAAAAATGTCTAAAGTCTAGACTATTTAAAAAATAAGAAACAAGCTCTGACCAACCTGGTTTAGTTGGTTGAGCATTGTCCTGCAAAGTGAAAGGTCACCAGTTCAATCCCCAGTCAGGGCACATGGCTGGGTTGCAGGCCCTGTCCCAGTTGGGGCATGTGGAGGAGGCAAGCAATTGATGTTTCTCTCACATGTAGATGTTTCTTTCCCTTTCTTTCTCTGTCTTGTGCCCTCTCTATAAAAATAAATACATAAGCCATTTAAAAATAAAATAAATAAGAAATAAGGTATTTTACCATTAGACATATTACTAAAATATCAATGCCTAAAAGTAACAATTATAGTCTTCACTCAACATTTGAGTGCCTACTCTATTAGGAACAGAAAGATGTTACAATAAGAATTTTAAAGCAATCATATGTTGCAGTCCACCGTACCGCGGTGGACCGAAGATGTTGTAGATGGCTCGTTGTAGTGGCGAGAGAAACATACACACGGACTACCGAGTCTGGTGGAGGAATAGTGACGGCATGGCTACCCTCTCAAGGGGAGGGTGCCTCCGAGTGGCCTGGCCACTCTCTCAAAGGAGAGCGCCCCGAGCCGCCGC
>CM052542.1:82641684-82671233 GCA_028533065.1 Trachops cirrhosus | reverse complement strand
GTTCAGGGAAATAAGTTTTGTCTCCTTAGGCCTCCCAGTTCTGGGAGATTTCTCACTCAGCTTTAGCCACGGGGGGTTACGGCTCCTGAAACCAGGCAGGGCAGACACCACAATCATACATTTAGGAGCTATTTTTAAAGAGAAGAATTAGATACTATGAAAGAAAATAAGCAACAAGAATATGTATGCGTAAGGAATATACTTGAACTGGTAGGTCTGATTGATCATTAAAGTCAAAAAAGGTGAAGGGATTAGCCAAAAACATACGTGTATAATCCATAGACACAGACAATGATGTAGTGATGGCCAGAGGGTGGGCAGCAGGGTGAGGGCTTAGTGGAGGTGGGCAAAGAAGAGGGGTATTGAGACATGTGTAATAGTATAAATAATAAAAGTAAAGTTAAAAAATTTAAAAATATTAATTAATGTGATGAAAACCAGGAAAAGTTATTGTTGAAGAAAGAATAGACTATTGCTTGGCACAATGCAGAAGTAAAATAGTTTGGTGGGTGATATTTTAGATAAAGAGTCTAGTGTAGGAGTAGTTACACTTTCTAGAAATGGGTATAGATTGACATATAACAAGAGACTAAAATAAAATATTTCAATGGGAATTATAGAATCCAAGACTGTAGCACAGAAGGTGCTGTATAGATTACCTCATCTAGACATTATGAATTTACAGAGAATTAAATAAAAGTTCCAGGGTTTTCCTGGTCATTTCTTATATATCTGGAATTGGACTCCATGAGCCAGAGGTCTGCATTCAAGTCTTTTCCATTTGTGTTATTTATGTTGGCTGGTTTACCATATGTTGGAGGGAATAGAAACTAAGGGCAAAATTGAGCCTTTGAAGATTTACACTATAACCATAATCACTAGTGAATTTTAAGCCATGGTACTGTCTATATGATACAGTTAATAAGTATATGAAATCTTTGAAATAAAAATATGTCTATGAATGAGGAAGAAATACATTATCTATTAATTTAAAAGTTTCTATTTAAAAGAAAATACCAAAGTGAAATTTCACAACTAAATTCTCAAGGTTGTAAATGATGAGTTTAAGTGAGAATCAAAATGTGTGATTGTGAATCAGATAAGTTTGGAATTCAGACAATAAGAAACATGAGACTGGGTGGGATAAGTAAAAAGTTTGGCAAAGGTGTTATTGATCTTGAGTGTTAAATATGGATCATGTGTATGATAGTATCCAGCCATGTACTATGAAAAATAGAGATATTTATTGAAGAAGATACAAGATACAAGAAACATTGTACCTAAGACAATGACAGCTCAGTCTACTTCAAAGTCAGCAACTTGGGACCTCACACAGTTCTCCCAATTACCATAAGCTATCTCATTGTATTTTCCTTAATTTCATAGATGGTCTGAAATCCCTTCCCTTTCCAAGGTGATTTTAGTTTTGGGAAAAGCCAGAAGTCACAGGGAGTCAAATATGGGCAGTAAGGGGATTGAGTCACCTGGGTGATTTGATGTTTTGCCAATAACTTTGAACAAGATATGATGCATGAGCAGGCATGTTGTTCTGATGAAGCTGCCAATCAACAGTTGCCCATAGCTATGGCCTTCTTAATCATCTGAATAGTTTCCATGGAGAGATGTTTAAGCTTAACTCAAAATTTGATGTAGATTTAATGTTGCTCTACTCATTCAGTCATTTTGAATGTGATGGCTACACAGTACACATGCTGATTCAATGGCATCTACTGTCCTACTGACTAGTAAAGTTAAGCCATCATTATTCACACATGCACATTCCAGTCCACACTCCTTGGCTGCCAGGTTATATTTATGTCATATAAACCATTTTCATTATCTCATTATAATAACAATAGTAAACACAGCTCCCCTCCTCACATAGCCACATCAAAATTACAACTAAATTATAGAACAACCATCATCAGAACCATCAGAAATCAAGAGACTGGAAGTCTATCAACTATGGAATTAAAGAAATCACATCCATCTGGACTGATAGGAGGGGCAGAGACAAAGAACAGGCTGGCCCCACATCCACGTGTGGTGGATAAAAACTCAGGAGGGATATCTCAGCACCCTCATGAATTTTGGGACCTCATCTGGGACAAGGAATCCCAGTACCACATCAAAACCCCCAGCCCAGGGTTCCAGGTCCAGAAAGATAATTCCCCATAACTTCTGGCTTCAAATACCAGTGGGGATTGAGTCAGTGGAAGAAACGTCTGGATCCCAAGGCAGTTCCCCTTAAATAACCCATACACAGACTCACTCAAGCTCACTCCCTCTGAGCTTGAGCACCAGGGTAGTAGCATGAAAGGCACCAGTGGCATATAGGAAGAAACCGAAGTGTGTGGTGTCAAGGTGGGAGGGATCTGGGGGACAGCTTTCTCTCAGACAGAAACGCAGCAGAGGCCATTGTCCCTTTCCTCAGCTCTCCACCTACAGAGCCACATAGCCAAAAGGTGGGATACCATTTCTGAGACTCCATCGACCTGGCTAACACTGTTTGCCTGGAGATCCCCTGAGATTCTGTTCTACCCAATTTAGTAGCCCACCCAAACTGTTAACAGTAACATTTGCATATGAATGGCTGGTTTTGGTTCATGCTTCTCTCTTCTTAAATCCTATCAAACAAGTAACAGCTGGCCTCAGCCAGCCCCCAGCCCTTATACTTTTTGCTAAGGGGCCCAGGCCTGGCACTAGCAGCAACCAGCCTAGAATCACAGCTTGGCTTCACCTGGGATGCTCCAAGACTAGCACAAGTAGCAGCCATCTCAGATTTCTTTACAGTTCACACAGGGTGGTCCCAGACAGAATACAGGTAGAGGCTGACCTTGGCCTGCACCACCCAGGAAACCCCAGAGCCTACACATCCAGTGGATCCCTACAGACTATGTCAGAGCATCACCCTCCTGACCCTGCACAGCTTATCCTCCATGGAGGGCAGAGGTTGGTGGTCAGTGTTCACAGCCAGTCCTTGAAGATAACTGACCTGCGTAAATCCCTCCATTGACTTTCCAGCAGCAACCAAGGCTCAATTACAAGAGGAGGTTGTACATAGCCTACACAGGAGGCACTGCCTGAGTACCCAGCTTGAGTGATAGGGGAGGGTATGCACTGAACCCTAAGGACACATACTACATTAGTCACACTATCAAGGTAGAGAGTCATAGCAGCACTACCTAATGCATAGAAAAAAAAACAGAAACTGCAAAAATGAAGAGACAAAGAAACATAGCCCAAATGAAAGAACAAATCAAAACTCCAGAAAAAGAGCTAAACAAAATGTAGATAAGCAACCTATCTGATTCAGAGTTCAAAGCTATCATTTACAATCAAAGGGCAGATAAAGAGCTTCCCAGACCAAAAAAAAAAAAACAAAAACAAAAAACAAAAACTAAAGGAATTCATCATCACCAAACCATTATTATATGAAATGTTAAAGGGACTTATTTAAGAAAAAGGAGATCAAAACTATGAACAATAAAATGGCAATACATACATAACCATCAACAATTGCATCTGAAAAATAAACTAAACAAACAAGAACAGAGACAGAATCATGTATACAGAGAGCATTTTGATGGTTGCCAGATGAAAGGGTTTTTTTGGGGAAATCAGAGAAGAGGTGAGGGGATTAAGAAGTACAAATAGGTAGTTATAGAATAGCCATGGGTATGTAAAGTACAGTATAGGAAATGGAGTAGCCAGAGAACTTGTATGCATGACCCATGGACATGATCAAAGTTGTGGGGATGGCTTGAGGTGGTGGGTGGTGCTGGGTGGAGGGGGCAAAGAGGATAAATTTGGACAATTGTAATAGTAATAGTTTAATCAATAAAATATAATTAGGAGAAAAAAATGTTTGAATTTTTTCTGAACAGTCCTTATATAATATAATCCTAAACCAAATCAAAGGCAGTATTATTTGTGAAACCATAATTATTGGTGTTATAAATCTATGATATCCAAGTGCCAGAGCTCATCAAAAAACATTCACAAGGACCAATCATCATTTGAAAGCTTTGGAAAATATGCCATAAAAATATTGGAACTGGTTTTAGTCTTGAGGCAAGGTGTTAAAACTTGGGGCAATTTCTTACAGGATCTTAGGGCTGATTATATTTTTTCGTCTGCCATGAATAAAGAAAGATAAATAAGTGTTATTGTAACAAGTTAAGTAGATAATTATCTTTAATGCATGAAATTTTAAAATCCCATAGAGTAGATTCAGTCTTTATATCTTTCTTTTCTTACAAAATATAGTCTCATTTAAAAATTTTACTTTTAGTAATATCAGTATGTTGAAAGTTTCTCCATATTCATAGCATAAGACTTGTTAGAACAATATATAATTGGAGAAAATTAAAATCCAGTGATCTATGTTTCTTCATAATAGTTATTATTTATAAAACCTCAAATACAAAACCCCTCAGAAAATTAGAATCCAACTAAAAACAAAAGGAAATAAAAGGAGAAAGAGAAGTACAATTTAAAGAAGAAAACACTTCCCTTTAAAATAATTATATTTCACTCTGTTTATAATTATATTATTAGAAACATAGAGACAAAATAGGAGAAAAATTCAGCTTCTGGGCTATCCTTGAAACCTTGTGCTTTGTAGAGAAATCATTGAGGCCTGAATCTTCCTGTTAATTTGTTGGGGGAGATGTAGGACAAAACCCAGGCTTCAGACCCAAATTCTAGGGCTCTTTTCTTGTTTCAAGACCTCCACTTACTACATTGCTAATGGTGAGTTCAATAACACCAGCAACAATAGAAATTTGATTTGCTTTTATAAATACAATGCAGATAGTTGCAACTAGAGTATAACTGATGCTTTTAGATGACTGTAAAGACCAGAGGGAGATTTTAAGCTGGTTTATTTTATACATCTTGATCATTAGAAGTAGTAGATATTTTGCTAACACTTGCATACCTGGTAAGCAGTTTTATATATGTAATTGCATTAGATACTTGCAGCAAACCTGTGAAACAGTCAAAAGTTAATATTAGGAAGAGTAAGCTTTTTTCCTAAGGCTACAGTGTTGGTGACTAGCAAAGTTGGAATTCGAATGCAAGCCTCTGGAACCCACTGCCCATCAGTATTTTAGCCACAATAATCTAGGGGAAGTGACTGGAGAGATAGAGAATAAGAACTCGTAAAATTGTTTATTATCAATGTTTATATAATTCTATCATTACCATGCTGAGAATAAAGAAAAATCTTCCCAATTTTTGGCAAACACAAATACCAGAGTCATATTTTTAACTGAGAAATGTAATTATTAAACATAAATTATTGACACTGAAATCACTCAAACCTGGATACAGTTGCTTAATTTTTACTATCTATGTGAGTAGCTACAGATTCTTACCTGTACAGTAGAAACATTAAAGTATCAGGCTGTAATGAGGTAGGGCTCAAATCAGAGTAAATTGTCAAGGTGAGAACAGCACATGTGTGGGAGAGCTTAAACTGAGCCTGAATCTTCTGTATTCAGTGTGGCTTACACTAAACCATATCTCTACCTGAAAAAATTGTATTTTCTAATTTCTTAAAAGATTTATTATATAAATTTATATAGCATTTTTAAGGAACTGGCATATTTATATTATTTTTCTAATTATTATGTGATAATCTTCTTTTAAAATAGCATGCTAGCCCTAACTGGTATGGCTCAGTGGGTTGCACAGCATCCTGCACAGTGAAAGGTCACTGGTTTGATTCCTGGTCAGGGCACATGCCTGGGCTGTGGGCCAGGTCCCTGGTTGGGGATGTGCTAGAGGCAACCAATTGATGTTTCTCTCACACATTGATGTTTTCTTCTGTTTCTCCCTCTTTTCTCTTCTCTCTAAAAATAAATGAAGTATTTTTTAAAAAAAACAGTGTTCCAAACTCAAGAAATCCAGGAAGTCATGTAAGAGGTTCCTTATGCAAGAATACAAGAATACTTAAATTCTGACTGAACAGCATTTACCATATGTGTGTGTGTGTATACACAAACATATGTGGATGATATATCACATTAATTCTATACCATACAGCTATTGTTTTTCAAGTACTGTGTAGGATTAAGGTATACCACATGATGATTTGACATACATATTTTGTGATATAATTACCACAATAAGTTTAGTTAACATTATCATATCATACAGATACAAAATAAAAGAAAAAGAAAAAAATACTTTTTTGTAATGAGAACCCTTAGCATCTAGTCTCTTAACAACTTTGATGCATACCATGCACAGTATTAACTATAGTCATCATACATAAGTATCTTAACACATATATTTAATATGTATTTTTTTAGTCTTAGAATGAAAGTCTCATTTTAATTACTTTTTTCCATTAACTTGTCTGTTGTGATATTTTCTAGTATTTCTTCATTAATCTCAGAATTTCTCCACTATATCTCAGAAGGTCCCCTTACTATCTTAGTCATGTATCATTGTTCAGGTAATAGATTGGCTACTTTGCATCTCTACAACTTGACAAAATATGCAACATCATTTTTTGCTTATTGCCTTTATTCTCTTTGTAAGTATTTCCTTTATTTACTCTTTCTTTTTATGTTTCCCTTATCTTTTTAATGTTTGTATTTTGTATTTTAATCTTTCAGTCAGAATTTGCTATGCTTAATTCCATGATTCTCTGGAGTGCTTTCTCCATTTTGTCAGGTCAATGCTGCAATTTTGTTCTGAGACATGGAAAAGTTACAAGTATAGGTGAGACAGATGATATCACTACTACATGCTTTCTTAATAGATGTTAAGAATATGTCCCCTCCAACTCAAAGCTTGCAAAGTTAACTGCAGTATTCATTTGGAGATTTCTTCCACAAGGAGAAAAATCTACTCAATCCCATTATAAGAGCTTGTGAAGTCCTCTTATGCAGCTGACATCATGTGAGAAGAAAGAGAGGATTAAAAACATCATAATAAGCACAAAAATAGGGCCAATTTTCACATTACACAGCTAAATTGGAAAGGAAGGAAATAAAGACATCAGTGGGTAAATTTAATGTAATTGGAGAATACTATAGTCAAAGTAGTTTGTTTGCTCTAATCTTGTACATGATATTAAAATGTTGTTGCAAATGGACCCCAGCTGCAAGTAATCACAGTCAGAATCTAAATGGAATCAACAGTGATGATCTGGCAGAGAGGCAAATGTCCCTGTAGCTTTTCTTGAAGGAAAATTGACAATCAACAGTCCAAGATTAATTCATGAAAAATATGCTATAACTCTCAAAATTAATTACAAAAAAATTTCCAGCTCAACAATTGGTTTATTTTTAAAATTTTCTTTACTTAAATGTCATAGTTGCAAACCTTCCATTTATTATAAATTCATCATCATATAAGCCATTTTTAAGTATGAAAGTCATTTTAAGTCTGTGTATACAAAAATATAGGGGAGAATCAGCCCCTCAGTGTCTTCTATGTCTTATATGGACAGATATGTTATACTTTAAGACATTGCTTATTTTCTGCCAAATTTTAAAGACCAACACACACACACAATCCACACACATACACTCGCATTTCAAAAGGATAGAGTCTTATAGGTATGTCCCTACAGCTTTGGAATACAGAATGTTAAAATTACTTAAGAACTGATTATCTTTAGTTGTGAACATCTTCTAAGAAAAAGATTAAAATCACTCTAATTATATTTGGCCTTCATTTCTCTCTAAGAAAGATCTTCACAGAAGAGTGGAGGGTATCCCTTTACCAATAACTGGATACTCACTAATCCTTTCTCAAACACATTCTTCCTGGTAGAATAAGAGCAGTAGTTGAAGTCACAGGCTTAGCAACACTCAGCTTCCTCGGTCATCAATTTTATTACAATATTAGAGGAGGAATTTCAGTAATTTCTGTAGCAACTCAAAAGATAATTTCACTATGAAAGTAAATACAGAGTGCCAAATTTGTATGGATACAAATATAAAATATACAATTCATATTATCTATTTAGGGTTATTTACCTTCACAATTCCTGCTTGCGTAATAGAACATTATTGTCACCTGCATGAAAATGGCCTTTGTGCAAATTGTTCTCTAGAAGATCACTCTTTTTTACTTTTTTTGTAATACTTCTCTCAATTTGAAATTATCTTGATGATATTTGTATTACTTGTTTATATCGGTCCCATTCCAGAATGCAAGATTCATGGAAGCCAAGTTCTCATCAGTCTTGGTCACAGATATTTGACAGAGCTTGTATCACAGCACTAGTTAGGTATTAAGTATATATTTGTTGAATAAATGATTGGATTTATAAATTTAAAGTGATTAACTTAGTAAATTTCAGGCACATTTTTCTAAATTATTTACTAGGGCTCGAATATTGTTTTGAGATTATTTACATTTCTAAGAGAATGACTTAAGAATCTGGCAGGTTAAATCATTTATTCTAAAACACAGAGATAATCATTATACCTGCAACTTAACCCCTTTTCTCTTCTTCTGTGAATTAAATTTTACAAAGATGAACTGACCTTAGAATAAAGCAGTGGTTAAAACCAAAGGCTTTAATGCTAGTTGTACCTGATATCAAACTGGATCTACCACTTTCTAAACATGACCGTAAGTGAATTAATTAATTTCTCTGTATCCCAAGCTCTCTGAAAAATACATAATAATTCCTACTTCTTTGAGTTGTGAGAATTGATGAAATGATGTGTGCAATGAAGTTACTACAGGGCTCCACACATAAGAAGTTGCTCCAAATAGTAACTCTCCTTATTACTTGTTTGAGTGACTTGTCAAGCAATGATGAGAGAAAAGCTAAACAAGAAATGAAGCCAGAGACAAGCATGATCCATGTGTGGAAAATATGGTTGGTTCTATGAGGGGTGCTGTATGCTAATAAGCAAAATCCATGGTAAACATTTTGTTTAACTGTACAGGAACTAAAATGTTACCAACACAAATGTATTCCATTTAAATTAAAGCAACATTATAAGACTAACATATTTTACAGAGTAGATATTGTTTCATCATAAAAAAGTTCTTTTCATCTTAAGATCTTTACACTATAAAATCTTTCACCTCTGATTTCTTTTAAAGATATCTTCTGAGAGCAATTTATTCTTGAAATGGTAATGAAAAGTCATGAACTGAACAAAATTAGTAGCCTCTCAGTTAAAATGTGAAAAGATATTAACTATAATTAAAATTCTATCAGATGAAAAGCATCTAATTTGTAGAAATGTACCTTAGAGAGAACTTGAGACACTGAATTTTGTGTGTGTGTGTAAAACAATGGAAAACTAATGCAAAGGAGTCTGAAACATTCAACCCATCAGAATTCAACTTCTAATAGATAATTTTCAAATTCCTGATAATAGCCTCAATATTTCTTGTTTGCGGTTGCTTATCCTAAACAGATTGGATCACAATTTGGTACTGCTCACATTAAATAAGTCCAAGTTCATTTAAGTTAGTATAACAAGAAGCAACCTTCTAAGCACAGTCCAAGGTCTAAGGTCTCATGTTTTGAATCAGGAACTGTCCAAGGCCATGGAGTCATGGAGGACCTGGACATGTTGCCACTTTACTATTTGGACAAAACTTGTCAAACAGGTTAAACAAAAAAGCATGACAGAGTGTGTTCTATTACCAAGTCCAAGACCTAACACAGGGTATTTCTATACCTTTACCCTCCAAACCATAATCAATTTGAAATGAGTGTGCTTCACAATATGATGCAGATTGTATCTTACATATTACTTCAGTCAACTTTAACAATTTAAAACCATGAATTAGAGAAAAATAAGTTAGTGTTTTAAAAGTAGGAAACCAAATTAACTTCTCCAATGTGAAATTTATAAAATAAACTACATTTGATAGGAAGATTACTTCAATTATGGTATTTGCCACTCAAATGTTTTTGAATTTATATATTACATTTAAATGATTATGTTTTTGCCTACAAAAATGCCAAGAAAAATGTTACTTTCTTAAAAAATGTAGGAAAATGAGTAACAACAATACTAAAAACAGAGAGAAAATGGGATAAACAGGGAGGGAATGGGATAAACAGAGCTGACTTTTCCTGGTCCCTCTGCTAGAGAGAATGCATTAAACAATGTAACTCTGGAGGAACAGGAAAGTACTTGAATTCTTAAAATGTACAATTGTCCCATATTATGTGTCTAGTTTCATTACCATTCAATTTTGGAAGCCATTCTTACTATTTAGTACTTTATCACAGCTTTAAAACAAATATCTGCCCTGAAATGGTAACTCAGGTGGTTAAAGCATTGTCCCCATACGTCAAGGACATATTGTGGGTTGATCCCTGCTCAGGGCACATGCAAGAATCAACGCATGCATGCATAAATAAGTGGAATGACAAATATTTCTCTCTTTTTCTCTCTCTCTGTCTCTTTCTCCCCACCCATGCCTCACTTCATCTCCTTCTCTAAAATCAGTAAGAAGAAAAAGAAAAAAATCAACATCAAGGAAGCTAGGAACCGAGATTTTGCTACCTCTTCAGAAATGCCTTTCTTAATATTCACAGCTGTGAAATGGAACTATAATACTTAGCTTATAAGGCTATTTTCTATATAAACTGATGACTGTAAAACACTGTATAAACATTAATTGCTCTGTATTAGTGTTAAAGGTTTTGTAGTTACACCTGCATCTTGCCAAGGAGAGGTCTCATTCAGGATTTTGAATAGCAGAGTTCATTTACTACTCCTCTGGGATCTATGTTGAAGTTGCAAACTTGATTGGTGGAGTTGTAACGTGGCCATGTTAACCTGGCTTTGAAAAAGATTTCACTACTCTTCACATGGGCTGTGATTTTAACACTCTTTAAACATGTTTATATTCCATTTGTGACTATAAAGCCTAATGCATAGAATACGTCTAGTATTTTGACTACAAAGAGGAAACATGATGAATTTCTGAATGGGACATTACGAAGTCTTGGTCTTTGTACCCTCAACTATCACCAATTAATAAATCACCAAATCACTCAACTTATGAAGAGCACATATAGTATTTCCATGCCCCTAGGTAATGTGATGACTGTTAGTAGGCATATAGGAACTATTTATGTTTGTAATAAGTCTTAAAATTCTTGGCTGAAAGCAAAACATGATGTCCCATACATAAAGTAATATGTGAAATTTTTAAAATGAGAAATGTTGTATGAAAAAGAATTTAAAAGATCTTCAAAACAATTTCTAAATAACAAAACAACATTTACCTTAAATAGAAAAAAGTACATTTTGAACTTTCTTAGCATGCTTTTCTTCAGTTACCAAAGATTGATCATTTACTTATAATTTACAGTAAAAATTTCCTAAGTTTTATAAATTGTATAATGCCCAAATGACTACAAGTTAGAATGGCCTGGGTCGTCTGATGAAGCCTGTCCTGCCAGGTGGGAAAGCCCTCTGAGGCCTTCACTGTGCTCCATGGCCCAGCATCCTCACTGTCTAGCACTTGCACTTCAATGCAGTGCCCATCACAAAATAGTCATAGAATGAGCTCAGTTGTTGCCAGGAATAGACCAGTCAGGCTTGTGAGAGCTACTGTATCTCATTTCAGCTAAGTCTCATTTGTTCGATGCATTATTAAACCAGGAGCAGTAACTGTGATAAAATGCTGTCTATGAAAAGATGGAATGCTCAGAGGAAAGGAGAGCACACTTAGAATTCAGGCATCATTGCTGCTTTTAACAAAGGGGAAACAAATTTTCTTCAGAATCTGAAGAGCCAGTTTCTCATATCTGGCTGACATTAAACAAACAATCAATTCCCGTGTCTTTTCAGATAATCCTCTCTAAATTCAAGATCCTATGTAAATTGGCTCGACGTGAAAAACCAGTATAGCCACACCATCTTCCACGAAAGACAAAAGGGAACAGTGTGTGACTCTCAGACTTACTATGAATCACAGGGCAGGAACCTCAGAGATCTTAATTCAATGTTTCTATTTCTGTTTCTATTTTGGTATCTCTCTCTCTCTCTCTCTCTCTCTTTGTTTTTCAAGTACAGTTGTCTCCGTTATGCCCCTGCTACTCCCCACTACCCTAGCAACCCCAACCTCCCACCCTCTAATCTACCCACCTTTCACTTTGGACATGACTCCTTTATAAAAATTCCTTGATGATCCTCTCCCATTTTCCCCATTATCTCCTCCATCCTCCCACCTTGTTACTGTCAGTTTGTTCTTTATTTCAATGTCTCTGGTTATATTTTGCTTGCTTGTTTGTTTTGTTCTTTAGGCTCCACTTATAGGTGAGATCATGTGGTATTTGCCTTTCATTGTCTGGCTTATTTCACTTAGCACAATGCTCTTCAGATCCATCTATGCTGTTGTGAAGGGTAGAAGCTCCTTCTTTCTTTCTACTGTGTAGTATTCCATTGTGTAAATGTACCATAGTTTTTTGATCCATTCATTTACTAATGGGCACTTAGGTTGCTTCCAACAGTTGGCTTTTGTAAATTGTGCTGCTATGAACATTGGGGTTCATAGGTTATTTTGAATTCATGTCTCAGGCTTTGTAGGGTATAGCCCCACCAGTGAAATTGCCAGTCAAAAGGCAGTTCCATTTTTAGTTTTCTGAGGGAATTCCATATTGTTTTCCATAGGGCTGTACCAGTCTGCATTTTCACCAACAGTGCACTAGGGTTCCCTTTTCTCTGCAACCTTTCTAGCACTTGTCGTTTGTTGATTTGGTTATGATGGCCATTCTGACTGGTGTGAAGCGGTATCTTATTGTAGTGTTAGTCTGCATCTCTCTGATGGTTAGTGATGCTGAACATCTTTGTATATGCCTATGGGCCCTTTGTATGATCTCCTTGGAGAAGTGTCTGTTCAGGTCCTGTGCCCATTTTTTAAAATTGGATTTTTGGCCTTCCTGGTGTTGAGTAATACAAGTTCTTTATATTTTTTGGATATCAAACCCTTGTCCAAGGTATCATTTGCAAATATATTTGCCCATACAGTTGATTCCCTTTTCACTTTGTTGATTTTTTTAGTGGAGCAGAAACCTTTAATTTTGTTGAAGTTTGTTAAATTTGTTTATTCTTTCTTTTATGTCCCTTGGTCTAGGGGACATATTATTGATGAAAATATTACTGTGTTGAAATCTGAGATCTCCCTCCCTATGTTTTCCTCTAGGACTTTTATGATGTCACAACTTATATTTAAATCTTCTATCCATCTTGAGTTTATTTTTGTGTATGATGTAAGTTGGTGGTTGAGTTTCATTTTTTTGCATGTAGCTGCCCAGGTCTCCCAACACCATCTGTTGAAGAGGCTATGTTTACTCCATTTCAAGCTTCTGCCCCCTTAGTTGAATATTAATTGACTGTAGAGACTTGGGTTTATCTCTGGGCTCTCTATTCTGTTCCATTGATTTATGTGTCTGTTCTTATGCCAGTACCAGACTGTTTTGATTACAATGGACTTTAATATAGTTTGATGTCTGGTATTGTGATCCCTCCTACTTTGTTCTTCTTTCTCAAAGTTGCTGCAGTATTTGGGGTTGTTTATGGTTCCATATAAATTTTTGAAATATTTTTTCTATATCTGTGAAATTTGTCATTGGTATTTTAATAGGGATTGAGTTGAGTCTATAAACTGATTTGGGTAGTATGGACATTTTGATGATGTTAATTTTCTCAATCTATGAACATGGTATATGCTTCCATTTATTTGTGTCTCTGTTTTCTGAGTACAGGTCTTTTACCTCCTTGGTTAGGGTTTACTCCTAGGTACTTTATTTTTCTTGTTGCTATTGCAAATGGGATTTTTTTCCTGGTTTCTGTATCTGATATTTTATTGTTGGTGTACAAAAATGCCTTCAATTTCTGAATATTGACATTTTATCTGCTGTTTTGCCAAATTCACTTATTAGATCACAGTTTTTTGCTGGAGACTATAGGATTTTCTGTGTATACTATCATGTCATCTGCAAACAATGACAGTTTTGCTTCCTCTTTTCCAGTTTGGATATCTTTTATTTCTTTTTCTTGTCTGATCTCTGTGGCTAGGACTTCTAATACTATGTTGAAAAGAAGTGGCAAAAGCAAACATCCTTGTCTTGTTAGTGATCTGAGTGGGAAAGCTTTTAGATTTTGCCCATTGTGTATGATGGCAGTAGGTTCCTTGTACACGGCCTTCATTATGTTGAGATATGCTCCCTCTACTCACACTTTGCAGAGTATTTTTATCTTAAATGGGTGCTGTACCTTATCAAATGCTTTTTCTGCATCTATTGATATGATTATGTGATTTTTGTTTTTCCTTTTGTATTATGTGATGTGTTTATGTGATGTGTTTATGTGATGTATTTATTGATTTCTGAAGATTGTACCATCCTTGCATCCCTGGGATGAATCACACTTGATCATGGTGTATGATCTTTTTAATGTATTGCTGGATGCAGTTTGCCAATATTTTCTTGAGGATTTTACTGTCTATGTTCATCAGCAACATTGGCCTGTAGTTGTCTTTCTTTGTTGTGTCTTTATCTAGTTTTGGGATTAGGATGATGCTGGTCTCATAAAAAGAGCTTGAGAGTCTTCCCTTTTCTTGGATTTTTCAGATCATTTTGAGAAGGATAGGGGCTATCCCTTCCTTAAATGTTTTGTAAAATCTCCTGTGAGACTGTCTGGTTCAGGGCTTTTGTGTGCCATGATTTTTTTTATTGCTGCTTCAATTTCATTTGTGGTTATTGGTCTGTTCAGGTTTTCTGCTTCTTCTTCATTCAGTTTTGGGAGCTTATATTTTTCTAGAAATTTGTCCATTTCACCCAGTTTTTTTAATTTCTTGGCATAGAGTTGTTCTTAGCAATTTCTTACAATCCTTTGTATTTCTGTGGTATCAGTCATAATCTTTCCTTTTTCTGATTTTGTTTATTTGGGTCCTCTCTCTTTTTTTCTTGATGAGTCTGCTTAAAGGCTTGTTGATTTTCTTTATCTTTTCAAAGAACCAGCTCCAGGATTTACTGATCCTAAGAATTGTTCTTTTAGTCTCTATGTCATTTAATTCCTCTCTGATTTTGGTTATTTCCTTCCTTCTCCTCACTCTGGGCTTTGTTTGTCATTGTTCCTCCAGTTCTTGTAGATGTAGGGTTAGGGTGTTTATTTGAAACGTTTCTTTCTTTTTTAGCTAGGCTTGCATCACTATGAACTTCCCTCTCAGGCCTGCCTTTGCTGTGTCCCATAAGTTTTGGACTGTTGTGAGTTCATTTTCATTTGTTTCTAGAAACTTTCTGATTTCTGTATTGATCTCATTCTTAACCCACTCCTTGTTTAATAACATGCTATTCAGTTTCCATGAATTTGAATGTTTTTGAACTTTTTCTTTAGGGTTGGTTTCTAGTTTCAAGTCCTTGTGGTCCAAGAAAATGCTTGATATCATTTCAATTTTCTTGAATTTGTTGAGGGTTGTTTTGTGTCCTATCATGTGGTCTACCTTTGAAAATGTTCCATGTGCATTGAAAAAGAATGTGTATCTTGCTTCTTTAGGATGAAAAGTGATTATATATATATATATATATATATATGTATATATATATATATATATATATGATCAGTTAAGTCCATTTGTTATAGAGCACAGATGGCAAACACAAGACCTACAGGCTGAATCTCGCCCTCCTCCTTGTTTCTATCCAGCAGCAGCACCAAGCTCTCACTTAACTGTTAAGGAGTAGTTACATTTATACAGTTCTAAAATGACATTTGGCTCTTTGAAGGCAACCATGAGGTTGATGTGGCCCCCAGTGAACATGAGTTTGACACCCCTGGTCTAGGGCATTGTTCAATGCCACAATATCCTTGTTGATATTTTCTTTGGAAGATCTATCCATTTTTGACAGTGGGGTGTTAAAATCCTATAAACTTTTAATAGAAAGAAAAATATATATAATCAACAATTAGTGCATTGTAGTTTGTCTAATAATGAGATTGACTCAACTTGCCTAGGCAGTAACAAACGTGTATGTCAAGAAGATAAAAATAATAGGAAAAATGCAATCTGTAGGCATGATTTTATATTGTACACCTGTATCCAAAATGTAGTTGTATAGTATGATTATTGGATACAATTCTAAATAATTAAGGTGTTTTCCATAGCTCCTTTGTTTAATGTCTGTGATTTTGAAACTTGCCTCGCCATCCATGCTTTTACTTGTTCTCACCTGCTTTGTTTTAATAGATAACAGAGAAGTTTTGCACCCTCCCACTGGCAGGTCACACAGCTAATTTAAACTCACCTCGATGTGATTTATTAATACTACTCAATGCTGTTGATCCAAAATTAATCACTTCAAATTTGTATGTAGCAGATTAACGTGTTTCTATATTGCTAACAACTAAAAATGCATTTATATGAAGTACTATGTGTTTTTCATAAGCAAAGTAAGTTTTTGTTTCCTCAGAAACTGCATAGAATAAAATATTATTAAGTGTTTCCCTTTCTCACATAGATTGAGATAATAAATATTTCTGTATTCTATTTCTTCATGATTTTCCTTCATTTAGAAATGTCCATGATCTTCAAGTCACAAAATATATTTTTCATGAAAATTAAGAGTTTCCAAAAGTTCTGACTGAGGAGAAATATCACCATTAGAGTAACTAAATCAGTTGAAAGTTAGAATGTTAAAATAACTTTAATATATATAATTTAAGTTACACATTTCCTTGGTTAACATGTCTTCATTTCTTGGAACTATGGTTTCAAAACCTAGAATATTTACTCTCTAAATGAAGAAAAGCAGCAAACTATAAAATCTCATGTAGGTACAATCTACTGGGTACCAATAACCAGATATTATTATTTTTTTTTTGAAATTCAACTACATATGTGATCTATATTATTCGTTTATTACTTATGCAATAAATATTATAGTGTATAAGATTATTTCACAGTAAGTTATCTAATCAGATTCTGAGATCTCAAAAATGAAATTTATCCCAACTCTTAAGTTATACATTTGATGTATCATTTTAGAGTTTCTTACAATTATCAATAGAGCATATAAATACATGGTTTACTTTGCCAAGCTATTCACATAATTTTTTTAGTTAAACTCTTACATTTTGTTGCATTAGTAATTGATTTTAAGGCTTTCTAAATGCAGATCCAAATTCCCTTATTTGAAATCCTTGGTGATGGATGTGTTTTAGAATTCCGATTTATTTTTCATAATTTTTTAGAAGGGTAATACATATATAGTACTATATATTATATACATAGGATAATACATATACAGTTCTATAATGCATATACTATACATTATATTGCAAAACACCTTCAAATTAGTCTGGGCAACATCCTGTGATTAAGCACATTAATAAACCTAAAGGAGAAGTCTGAAAGATCACCCCAAGCTAAATAAAGACTAAAAATTATTTTTGTATTAAGTAATTTCACTGCCAAAGTTATTTGTATCAGTAAGTCCTGGCTGTCATAATGTATGTGAATATATGGACATATATGTGCACATATAATTAATTATGAATGTAGACAAATATGAACTTATTGAATTGTTTTTTTCTTCCTGTTTTAGAGAAAGTAAATCCATATGTTAACTGTTCATATGCATATGGATAACAAAAACATACTAAAAACACATTATGCATCTACTAGGGTAATTATATATTTCCATAAGCTATCTAGAAGTAACTTAATAAGAGAACCAAAAATTAACTACAAACCCTTGTAATATTTTACTGTAAGCAGTTTTACCACAAAGATGTTTTGAGAAACAAGGATTTTCAAAGGGGTCATAAAAATAGGCTTTCACTAAAAGAAGACCCACATTTCTTTCAAATTTACTGGTTTGAACTGTAATTATAGAATACATAACTTTTTCATTTATTAAACTAATATTTTGTAGATAGATGGTCAAATTAGGAGGAACTTCATCATTAGCAATAGCTGGGAATTCTTCTCCTTTCCTTCTTTTTCTTTTCTTTGTTTTCCTTCTTTTTTCTTCACTTCCCTTCCATTTTTTTTTACCTTTTCCCCATCCTCTTTTCCTGTTTCTTCTCCCTTCCCTTTCCTTTGATTTCCCCCCCCAGATAGGCTAACTCATTATATGGTGGATAACTTAAAAAGCATCACTAGGTTTTGTTTTGTTTTGGTTTTTGGTGTTGAGTTTTGTAAATTCTTTATAAATTTTGGATATTAACCCCTCATCAGATCTATTGGTGAATATGTTCTCTTATTCTTAGTTTATCCTTAGATCTCTTATTATCATAGTTTGATGTAGTCCCATTTGTTTATTTTTTTCTTTTGTTTCCCTTGCTTGGGCAAATATATCAAATAAAATATTGCTTCAAGCAAAGTCCGAAATTTTGCTGCCTATGATTTCTGAAATGATTTTTATGGTTTGGTGTCTAACATTTAAGTCTTTAATCCATTTTGACTTTATTTGGGTGTGTGGTGTAAGAAGGTGGTCTAGTTTCACTTTCCTCTACATTTCTGTCCAATTTTCCCAACATCATTTTTGAATAAACTATCATTAGCCTATGTATGTGCTTGCTTCCTCTGTTGAATATTAAACAACAACCCAATTGAAAAATGGACAAAGGACCCTAGTAGACACTTATCCAAAAAGGACATACAGATGACCAATAGACATAAAAAGATGCTCAATGTCACTAATCATCAGAGAAGTGCAAATTAACATCACAATGAGATATCATCTTACACCTGTCAGACTGGCTATCATCAATAAATCAACAAACAACAAGTGCTGGTGAGGATGTGGAAAAAGGGGAACCCTTTTGCACTGTTGGTGGTAATAAAGATTGGTGCAGCCACTGTGGAAAGCAGTTTGGAGATACCTCAGAAAAGCAAAAATGGATCTGCCTTTGCCATCCTACTTTTGGGAATATCCAAAGGAATCCAGAACACTAATTTGAAAGAACATATGCATCCCTGTGTTCATTTCAGCATTATTTATAATCATCAAGATATGGAAGCAGCCTAGTGTCCATCAGTAGATGAGTGGATAAAACTACTATGGGCATTTACACAATGGAATACTACTTGGATATAAAAAAGAAAAGAAAGTTTTACCCTTTGTGACAGTATGAGTGGACCTGGGAAACATGATTCTAAGTGAAATAAGCCAAACATAGAAAGACAAATACCATATGATTTTACTCATATGCAGAATCTAATGAACAATCTGAACTAACAAGCAACATAAAAAAAGACTCATAGACAGAGAGCAGGATCACAGGTTATAGAGGAAGGTTAGGGGGTGGGGGGATTGAGCAAAAAGGAAAGAGGACTTATGGACATGGACAACATTCTGGTGATTGCAGAAGGGAAGAAGATATAAGGAGACTGACTGGTAATGGAAAAATACAATAAAAATTTTAAAAAAGAAAAATAAAGCATCAGTAAGTTAAGAGGTCTCAAGTATTCTCAATATAATTCACGCTAATGATTACACTATCAAGATGTCAGTCACTTGGTAGTTGATTGCTAACCCCAAACTACTTTTTTTGTAAGCTCCCTGGGTCCATCAAGGGACTTGGATAATTCTTCTACACAGTGACAGTGTCACTCACTTCATTATGCTGACAAGTAGTAATTGGATATTACAACAGGTTCAGAATTTTAAAATTGTGATGAAATCTAGAATTTTTCTAGTCCAAACCCTAAAGTTTTCTGGTTCAATTGTGTGTGGAGAGATTAAAGATGTTTAAAGGTGGGGTGAGAATATATTTTGAAGATTTCAATGTTTGAAGTATGAAGTTTTGATGCTCTATGTTCTTAATATATGTGATGCTACATACATATGTCTAAAATTCTCTAAATCTCCCTGACTGTTTAAAATGGGGATGGTGATACATACTTCATAAGGTAGTTGTGATGATTAAATGAGATCATGGAGGGAAGAAAGTGTGTAGTGCAGGTGGAATGTGTCAATTCAGGGGGGTTAGAATTTTTAATAGAAAGGGCCATGTTCCTAGTAGGTGACATAATTGTGATGATAATTCAATTCCCTTGATATTTACTCTATTTTTCTCTTTTAGTATTCCATATGATCTCACATTTATCTGGAGATAAGTAACAATTTAGTAATGTACAATTATAACTGCTGAGAGTTGTACTTCTTTTGACTAATGGTGACCTCAAAAGGTATGAGCATTTTTTAAAAGTCAAATATTTGTTAGGAAGTACAAAAAAACATGAAGCTTTTAAAAAATTCTGGGCAATCTACAAATTAGTGCTTAAAATATGGGGAAATATTATAATTTATTTTAACCCTGCAGACCTGAAAATATTTCTTGATAATATTTGTACCAAGAAGAATTTTGTAAATTAGAAACTGAATATCCTTGAGTTTTTAAAGCAATATTTCCTTAAGAAGAAAGCAGGGTTCATTTTTCAGTGACACAGAAAATTCCTATCATTTTCACTTTGTTCCAAAATTATATTAATGAAGTTTTTGTCATGGGAATAAATTAAAATGGGGCATACAGCATGAGGAACGTGATGGTATTTCTGCACCATGCAATTTATAAGAAAACAATTTTATTTAAATGATGTTGTTGGCCACACAGCTCACCCGGAGCTTCACCTGCAGCTCTTATGAATCTTCCTAACATGACTGGGTTCTTTCTGGAAGAAGCGTGTGATTTTTAAGAGATTTTATTAAGAATTTCTCAGAAGTTTATGAAAGGTTCATTTATATTGAGATTAGAATGGGTTATCCCTTGTAGTTATGCAAATTTCCCATGGTGTTTAAGTCCTGGAGTTTTCTGACAGAATGTAAGTTGAATGGGAGCAGAGAGGGTAGATGAGAAGCCTTAGCAAAGGAAAGCCAAAACTGGGATTTTGAAATATGCAAACGCCTAAGCTTTAGGATCATCTACCTCACTTTTTTTTCTTAGATGTGTGACTCATTGTGCAAAGGATAAAATATACTGTTATATTAGCCTCTATGTAATTTAATAACAGCAGTAAGAAAGGATCTAAGAACAAATCATTTATTTGAAGAAATTAAATTCAGATACAATAATAAACAGGCAATATTAAAATACCAGAATTGGCTTTAAAGCATTTATTTATGTTCAATAAGTTGTAAGTATTAAAAGAGTAGAAAATACATTTTTGAAATGTTTCCAGGATTTGTTCCAATAGTTGCTTTAATTTTTATTATAGACATTTCACATAGAATTTCAAATTGTGGTGGGCATCTACATCTATAAAGCATTCCCCCCCAAAAAGAAAAACTTGTCTATTCAATGTACCCATAAATTGGAATCTTTCAAAATGTGTCCTCTTTTTCAGATGCTTTACAAATAAAGATAGTGAATAAACCAAACTAACAACTGTTTTGTTTAATATTTGATTTTAACCTAACATTAAATTGGATTAAATCTTTTTTAATGTAGAAAATTCTGAAACCACATTTTTATCATATATTATGAAATCCTAAATGCATGCATGTGGGCTTGCTTGCATGTGAGTGGTGAGGTATAGAGAAGGAAAATGGGGTGTGTGTGGGGGAAGGGCACACCATAAAGGTGAAGTTATTAATGAGCATCTCTGTATTCAACAAGTTTCAAGCTGATTTTTTCTCTAGTTCTATAAAGTTTATGCCTTTAGCTATAATGTTCCAAGGAAAACAGAACCACCTACTGGGTGTAACAGTCAATACCATTCTCTCTTCCATTTTTCTGCTTTTCCACTCACATTAAGAATAATAATAATGGTAACAGTTTCACAAAATACTTCCAAAAGATAGTCTTTATGAGCCAACAGTCACGCCAAGAAAACATTGGAGTACAGAAGAAGGAAAGAGCAGGCCAAAGAAAGACGGAGAATGGGAGAGAGAAAGCAAGAATACATCCCGCGTTCTTAGGAGATCTCCGATAGGAAATCGCACAAGTAAGGCACTCAGCCAACTGCCATATGCCCTGACAAAGATACCAACAGCAGCAGTGCGCCCAGGGAGCTGTTTTATCATTAGCCCCTCACCCAGCAGTGGTGGAAACTCATTTAGCCCCATGCTGGACTTTCATTAGGCCAGACTCGCATCAGATGGTCTCGTGTTTTGGCTCTGGAGCGGTGTGGCCCTGGACTGGGGGAGGCAGCCACATCTCAGCTCCGCGGGGAGCCCAGATTAGAGCGCTCCTCTCTGACAGATGCCAGGGCCGCAGTGGAGGCAGCACGGGGAAGGGGCCGGATTCAGGGTTATTCTTTATGTTTGCATTTTGTGACATGAAACCTTCGTCAAAAGAAATAAAAAAGTACTAACTCCTTCAAGTTTGATTTTAAGCTACTTCTATTGAAAATAAGATGGGGTGAAGAAAATCCACGAAGCTGAAAGCAAGAGGAAATGCCAGAAATCTTCAGTTGGAACCATAGCAGAGAGCTAAGCCGACACTGGCATTTGTTTTTTTTAACCTCAGGACTGTAATAAAAAGTCAACGAAGCAAGGGATGTCAATATATTCTAATAAAAAAGATGTTAAATTTTTGAGCGCTTCTTTCTTCTTCTTAGAAGTTATGTTAAAAATATACCGAGAGGATGAATATTAAAGTTGAATAGACACACTCATAGGAAAGATATGTTTCTTAGAAAAAGAATGTAATATCATATTCAAACAGTGATAAATACTGTGCATTTGAGTAAGAATCTTCAAAATTGAATTTCAGTTAATTTCTTTTAAATCTGTAATAATCCTGGTTTAAAAATATAGAGGAAAGAAATGAGACAGCTGATGCTGTTTTTTTTTTCTATTGGCCTTTTCAAAGAGGAAAAAATCATGTTGAATATTTGAATCATAACTTTTAAGATCATTATGTTGCTATGCTTCATTATGTTATTATGTTGTATTTTCTGAAATTTTAAAACATATAAATGAACCCCAAAATGTATTCTGTTAATATTTTAACATTTTTTATAAATTATAGAACAAACATCAGATGACCTAGGAGGAGCAAAATCTTTAATTTTGTTCTTTTATTTCATTAATTTAATAAGTTTATTTCATACCAATTATAAATGTCATTACTTAAATAATATCCTGAACTCTGTTGGGCAACAAATTGGGGGGAAATGGAATAGTCATCAGTTTATCATTGTTTCAGAGATGAATGCTAGTTATTGCTGAAGTATTCTGTTCTTTCTTCATCTCTTGGAATGAAGTTTGCAGATATCTTTAGTTTAATGAGCATAGAGAGCTTTCTTTTTTCAGTGAAGCTCCTTTTAGTACATTTCATGCTAGGCATCTCTTTTCCTGTTTGTCAGTGACATGAGGCTTGTCCTCCACTTAATCATTCTGGTTTGTGTCAATTTATAGACATGTTAGGAAGCATTGCTGCAGATGGTGTCTTTTACTAAATTAATAAAAAGAACTGTTGTCATTTTCATATATTTTTCACTTATTTAAATAGTAAAATTATTTGAAAAAGGAAATCTCTATGTTATTACTAAGACCAAATGCTGCAAAAATATTGCAGCATTGTTTTTAAGGAATAATAATGATATGCAAATATCATATAGACCAATAATCCTATCAAAATATAAATAAATGTGAGGCTGGAATTGCTGAAATACTATTGAAATTTTAAGATAAATTTTCTTTGTTTTTTATTTTCAGAGGTACAGCTAGTATAGGTAATATGTGAAAGTGTGTGTATATATGTGTTAAAATAATTATCAAAGATATACATTAACAATCTTGAGTGCCTAGATGTTTCAGCTGCATTTGAGGTAGTTATTGCTGTATACAACAGTTTAGCTGCACTGTTAGCAAATTGAGCCAAGCAAGCCTCTTTGATGCACCACAGGTATCTGAAAGTTGAGTACACTTTAAGCACTGCAGCAGGTGGGCTGTGTTGAAGCGCCACCTACTGAAACGTTGTGTTTCCCAGGCCTGCATATCCAAAGTTGGCATTTCCTATAGCTTTGGCAAAACTGGTTCAGGGGAAAAAATTACAGTACAAATGAAATCCTATTTTTGGCAAGCAGGGCTCTATAAGTGTGTCAGCTTCAAACTTTACTGATTACAGCAGTTTGTCTATGCTAATGCGTTTGTGATCTCCCTTTTCTACAGAAGAATAAAAACCAGGAGCGTATCAGCTTTCCTGCTCATGAATTGGGTTGTATAAGACATATAAAAAGAAGGAAGGGGGAAAAGGAGGATGGTATAGTTTTGATGCATTTTATACATTTGCAAGATTTTGTTCAGAATGTAATAGATCCAAGTAAAAATTATACAGTCCCTCACACACGGCTATAACAGATCATATCATCTTAATGAAGATGATTAAATTAACAGATAGCCCTAAACGCATGCATGCTCCCATCTTTTCCAACCAACTCACTACAACCATATTTATAGCAACCAAAAGAAAAAGGGCTTCAGTAGAAATGAATATTTCATCTCACTTTATAAGTGAGAGGAAGGTTGTCATCCAGCAACAATGCAAATGGGACAACTAGCTTGTAACTGATAGGACTGACAGTTTTAGTAACTAATTGTGAGATGGGCAAAGATATTTTTAAAAGGTTTTTAAACAGAATTGCATGTTGCATGCTGTGGATATTGATTAAATAATATTGTTTTCTTTATAAAACAACACCTTAAAAATATAATGGAGCATTTTTCTACAAACTAGGCTAGACCTTAATGGGAAAAAACATTCAGCTTGAGAGCATATAGGTTTCTTTTTGAATAATTTAGGGGAAAGTATCATTTTGTTTGTTTTTTCTTCTGACCTCAATTTTTAAAGTTATGTGGGTAGCAAATTCATTCTTCATAGAAGTTTGTAATATCTATTTAAATAACATATAATTATTTCTGGATAGTTCTGACAGTAATATAATTTTCCAAATATGGATAATTTATATAATATATATTTTAAAATAACCAAAGTAAAAGTTATCAGGTATGATATATTCTTAAACGTCTCTCTGGTAATTATATATTTGCATGATATATACAGGAGCCATGCAGAAGTGTATATAAGCAGGAAGGTCATTTATAAACTGAACTACAATAGTAACACATTTACATGGCCTCCCTTTAGGACTGCAATCTTTCATTCTGTTGACTTTTAGACTCATAAACTCCCACAGGTAATATCCCTTTTATCACTTACTCTCTCTTAGATAAACAATCACTGCCTTTTCACTATATAAGAAGTTTAATTGCCAAAGTCAAAATTAAATCATGTTAAGGGATTGTTTTAAAGCTACAAAAGAGTAAAATAAATTTTGGAAAATGATTTAATCTCCTTTCTCAAATGTAACTGTGCTATAATGCATTGTGTTTTCAATGTAAAAAGAATTTATAATTTAAGATTTAAAATATTTATTCACATGTAACATTTCAGGAGTTGTTCTAATTTATTTTAGGCCATTGTTCTTAATCAGAACTGAAAGTTACACCCTTAAGAGTTCTAACCCCAGCAATAACTGAGGCTCACTTTTGTGGCCTCCACTAACTTATTTAACTTTAAAAAATGGGCATATTCTTAACCTATTTTATATAAAATAAGGGTTATAATAACTATTATTTCTCCCAGTAATGCTATGAAAATAATATCCTTAAACCATCAAGATTTTTAATGAATCATTTCAAAACCAAAATTTCAGTACTTTTCTGAAAATACAAGTTTAATTTTACACTAAATTAATCCAAAATCACATCTGTAAACACACTTCTGTCAGAAGGGCATCCTCAGAAACAATCCTTTCACCAACTTTATGGAAATGATTGGCCTAGAATTGGTGCCGATTCAGAATTCCACATTATCCAAAAGAAAGTGTAAGAATATTATTTGTTAAAAGGAAGCTTGCATTCTACAATGGAATTTCATTTTAAAGCTTTTCAAATATCTACCAGAATAGAAAAGAAAAATAAGAGCATTAAAAACCTGCAGCCCTGAAGAGGAGCCCATCTCACTAAGCATTAGCAAGAATTAATCTCACCTAAGAAACTTTCTCTTCTTTAATGGAAGCATATGGTTTTCAAATCTGCCCTTGCAAAAGAACACAGTGATCAAAATATGTACATCATTCAGGTCATAACAAAAAACACCTTAAATGACAAAGCACAAATGCATAATAGAATCATAAACATATTGACAAGATAAAGGATTAGCCTTTATCTTCTACTGTGTCTCAAATACCATATCACTCATTCACTAGTCCGGCCCCGGACAGAATCCTAACAAATGTCTCTTGCCTCATGCGCCCGGGTCACCGCACTGTACCTTGTGTCACTCAGTGGCAAGAAAATTCCAACGTGAAGAGCCCCCTGCTCTGAGTGGGACTGTTAGCAAGCCAAGCTGGCTGGTGGCTGTTGGACATACACTGTGCATGTGCAATTCTGAAGTAAAATAAGTGCCTAAATCTGCCTATGTAGTTGATAAGAAGGGGTACATTTAGATGGTTATTTTCATTATTAGAAATTATTTGAAATAATTGTGCCTTTTGTTTTTTACAAATTTCAAGATTGGCTTAATCTGTGTACTTTGCTAAAAGATCAGTATGTAATCAATATCTTTAAGAGATGGTTCTAATTTAACATATTCTGGATTTCATTTAAAGAAATCTGGAAGGACTTTCAAAGCAATGTGGCTTTTTTCAGAGCAAATGAAAAGTATATCTTAAATGGTATTTGGCAGTTAACATACCCCTAACAATGCCATTGCTAACTTGTCTGCAAACTATGATTCCCATGAACTGGACAGAAGTGCCCAGTTTTCTCTCAAGAGGGTCCCATTAAGCTCAGTAAAACGAGGTTCAGACGGAAGTTCATACAGTAAAGTGAAGCCAAACAGTTAAGCATTTAAGCAAAAGACTCAAGGAGGTACACAGATGACACACATCAAACCTAATTATCTATGTACTTCTAGTATAAAACATAAGTCAAGGCTCTTGGGTATTATAAGAAATTACTATTGAGGGTCTGTCAATATTAGCTAACGGTAGGATCCTATTAGCCAATATTAACAGTGCTCTCTGTTGAGCATCTCTGTGTGCCAGAATTTCAGTAGGCCCTTACATTTTCTCATCTATTCTATAAATATTAAGCCATTTTATAGATACAGAAACTTATGTTCAGAGAAATTATTTACTTAAAATTAAATAATTAAATAGTAGTATATCTCTGGTTTAAATCCAGATATTTCTGATTCAAAAGTCCATGTTCCACTTGTTACTGTATTAAATAGTATTTTAAAGCATGGTACATAGTCTGGATTGTTTCATGCTCTATTGGGTAAAATTAATGATGTACATAATTTGATTCTTATATTTTTAATTGTGAAAAGTGCCTTAGAGTAAAATTATAAATATGAGTTTTTCCCCCAGATCAAAGTTTCTTCTCTACATGTCTAATTTTTCTATGTTTTCTATAGGTAACATTTTACTAAGAATATTACCACTTTAATTCCCTAAATGTTCACAATAAATTGTTTTACTTTATAAAATAATGAAATATATATTTAACTTAAAAATATAATTTTTCTGTATTTATAAACTAAGCAAGAGAGTTCTATAATCATTGAAAGATTTACTCGCTCAAAGTACTGTATATACAAAAAGAAAAGCACATTAATATTTGATAATTAACCCAAATAAAAATCAATGTGGCATTTGTTTGTAGTTATTCATATTACTTTTTTTAAACTTCAAAGCAGCAGCATAAATGTTTGTCCAAAATTCCCAATTTTAGTTTTAACTGTGGTTATTTAGCTTGTAAAGCACAAAGCTGGCCTAATTTTCAAGCTCTAGACCTTATTAGTGAACACATTTCTATATTTAGAATCTCATATTAGTACTTGATTCTTCACATACCTAATTTTTAGTGCCAAGCCCCTGATTTAGGTTCTTAAATGCATATTTCAAGCAGCCAACTATTTCTTGTTGTAATTGGATTAGGTTGTCAATGATAGATCATAAAGCAGATAAGATATGCCAAAAATGTTTATATACAAGTTTAATTTAGTAATTTAACAGAATTTTATTTAACTTATTTCATTAATTTTATTTTAATTGATTCCTTTCAATTACAGTTTACATACTATATTATTTTATATTATTTCAGGTATATAGCATAGTAGTTAATCATATACTTTACAAAGTGTTCACACTGATATTTCCAGTACCCAAATGGCACCATAAATAGTAATTACAATATTATTGACTATATTTCCTATGCTGTACTTCACATCCCCATTACTATTTTGTGACTACCAATCTGTACTTCTCAAACCCTTCACCTTTTTCACCTAGCCCCTGTACACCCCTTCCCTCTGGCCACCGACAATCTGTTCTCTGTGTCTACTATGAGTCTGCTTCTGTTTTGTTTGTTCATTTATATTCTTTAGATTCTGCATATAAGTGAAATCATATGGTATATATTTGTCTTTCTCTGACTAACTTATTTCACTTAGCATAATACCCTATTGACACATCCAAAATTTCATTCTTTTTTATGGCCAAGTAATATTCCATTGCACATTTACCACAGCTTGTTATCTCCATGTCTATTGATGGGAACTTGGGTTGCTTCGATAACTTGGATATTGTAAATAACACTGCAATGAACATAAGGCGTATATATTCTTTTGATTTTATGTTTTGAGTTTCTTCACATGTATACCCAGAAGTGGAATTTCTGGGTCATAAGGCGATTACATTTTTAATGTATTTACTTAACTTATTACCATAATCCTACAAAAACCTTCAAACTATCATTAGTAATTGGTTAGGTTTATAAATAAGATTATAAGATCAACAGATCAAAATGATACCAATTATATTTTCTTTTTTAAAATATATTTTATTGATTATGCTATTACAGTTCTCCCATTTTCCCCCCTTCACTCCCCTCCACCATGAACACCCCCTCCCACCCACACTTCCCCCCTTTAGTCCATGTCCATGTGTCATACTTATAAGTTCTTTGGATTCTACATTTCCCCTACTATTCCTACCCTCCCCCTGTCTATTTACTACCTACCATCTATGCTACTTATTCTCTGTACCTTTTCCCCCTCTCTCCTCCTCCCACTCCCCTGTTGCTAACCCTCCATGTGATCTCCATTTCTGTGGTTCTGTTCCTCTTCTAGTTGTTTACTGAGTTTGTTTTTGTTTTAGGTGTGGTTGTTAATAATTGTGAGTTTACTGTTATTTTACAATACATGTTTTTTATCTTCTTTTTCTTAGATAAGTCCCTTTAACATTTCATAAAATAAGGGCTTGCTTATGATGAACTCCTTTTACTTGACCTTATCTGAGAAGCACTTTATCTGCCCTTCCATTCTAAATGAAAGCTTTGCTGGGTAGAGCAATCTTGGATGTAGGTCTTTGCCTTTCATCACTTGCAATACTTCTTTCCAGCCCCTTCTTGTCTGTAAGGTCTCTTTTGAGAAATCAGCTGACAGTCTGATGGGAACTCCTTTGTAGGTGACTGTCTCCTTATCTCTTGCTGCTTCTAGGATTCTCTCCTTCATTTTTACCTTGGCTAATGTAATTTCGAAATGCCTTGGTGTGTTCCTCCTTGGGTCCAA
>CM052542.1:82584068-82641584 GCA_028533065.1 Trachops cirrhosus | reverse complement strand
ATTGGTTCCCTGTGCATTTTTCTTCATTTCACTTATTGTAGCTTTCATTTTTTCATCTAATTTGTGACCAAAATCAACCAATTCTGTGAGCATCCTGATCACTAGTGTTTTGAACTGTGCATCTGATAGGTTGGCTATCTCTCTGTCACTTAAAAGGATCGGTTCTGTTTGAGCCATCTTTTTTTTTTTGGTCTGGTCACGCCTGTTATGTATGAGGGCAGAGCCTTAGGTGTTCACCAGGGCGGGGCAACCCAGTTGCTGAATTGTGATGCTTTACGTGGGGGCGGGGTCTGGGAGGGAAACAGTGGTCCTTACTCCGCTCTCTGTCGGGCTTCAATCCCTTCTGCCACTTCCCCCAAGCAAACTGGACCTTTCTGGTACTGATTTCTCGGTGGGTGGGCTTGTGCACCCCATGGGTCTTTCCAATGACCTTTCCTGTGAGGCTGGGAGTCTCTCCCTGTTCCTCAACCCCCACAGGTGTTTTGAATCAGTGCCCCAAGGCTCTATTTCACGATGCTAGGATCCTGGGTTGGGTGCAGTGCCTTGCTTCACAATCACCACCTCGCTGGGTCTGCTGGTTGCCACCCTTTGGCTGAGATCTGCCAGACACCGGTTGCATGCCCAGGGTCCACCCGGTCTTATGCACCTGGTCCCAAAGCTCTTTGTGCCCTGATCCCACTCCACCTGACTGCCCAACTCCGCCCCCTCCTACTGGTCTGGGATGAATGTGTCCATTTTAACTCCTTGGTTGTCCCACTTCCATACAGTTCAATTTTCTTTCAGCTCTGGTTGTTATTCTGTTTCTAAATTGTTGTTGTCCCTATCTTGGTTGTGCAAGGAGGCACAGTGTATCTACCTATGCCTCCATCTTGGCCGCAAGTCAAAATTATATTTTCTTGAAATAAGAAATGTTGTATTTATAATAATTCTATTATATTTGTAGCATAAAAAATTGGCAATCACTCAAGTTATCTGTTATCTAGATATTTTGTTAATATAATGGCAGAACTGCAATTAAGTTTAGTAAACAGCAAACTTAATGTGTCTTCTTGTCAGTAAGGACTTGTTCAACATCACCCAGTGAACCCAGTATTCCTAGTTTCAGGATCAGTGGCCTTGCTATTTTTGCGTCATTTAATTTGAAGGTGAATAAATAATACTCCTATTATGGTGGAGTTCTCCAACAGAACTACAATCAAGAATCATTCACCTATTTACACTAAAATTCAACTCTTTTCAAACCTGGACATAAATCCATTTGAGAAATAACTTCTATACAGGGTATAGCGAAATAACTTCTATATAGGGTATAGGTTTAGAGTTGTTTGTATGGAAAATAATATAAGAATTAATAATACAAGAATAAACTCTGTGTTTCATGTACTCACAAATATAAAGCCACTTTTACCCCACCCTATATGTGTTTATGGAGTGAGAGCTAACTACTAGGACCAATGGTTTTGAGGGTGGATATAAATAACAGTTATATGTGAACCCAGTGAAGGTTATGCTCTTGTCTCCTCACTGTGTGTCAGTTATCTGGTTTACCTATGCTGGAAACAGCAGCACTGAAGATAGTTTAATGCTCAGATTAAAATTACATGTCCAGCAGGGAGGCACTATGGAAAATTAGATCACTGAAGGGTTTTCCTGAGTAGAAGGTTCAGTGAGAACATGGGAAGAGATGCAATGAATACATCTGAATCAACACAAGCAACTGAAAGCAAGAGGGCTGAGGTCTCCAAGATAAACCAAAGTCAAATGAAAGGACCTTCCTTTAGCTCCCTCTTTCCACCCTTTTGTTCCTACAAATAAATAGAAAGCAATTTTTTCTTGCTTTATGTCATCTGCCTCTATTTGATGCTGCTTTCAGTTTGCATCCTGAAACAGCTCGCTGCTCATTTTCTCCCTACAATTCTTCTCTCAGACTCTGAAAAGGACCTAAAAGAACCATATAGATTTGTGTCACTCAAATGGCACCTGAATTCCCCCATAAAATAAATGGGTGGGGGACTACTTCACCTAGACCATACGTATTCTTCAACATCAGAAAATGCATGGGAAAACTAAGGGAAAGGCTTCTGCAGGGATCTCTAATATCACATCAGAAAAACAACTGATGTGACTATATAATGCATTGACTTCTTTAGTTAGAGTTAATTTTTGCTGTAAGCATTAGAGATCGAAAGTCCTTGAATGTATGAAATGTCTCCTGTGTGAAGCTTCCCTAACTCCTCCCAAAAGTCAGTTCTCTCACCATCCCCCAACTTCTTCTCTTCTAACACAGAGGATGATGGTCCTATCTATCAAACACTGACTAGATTGTCTTGTAATTAGCTACTTAAAAGCCTGCCCCCAACAGTCCAATTAACCAATGGCCCATTGCAGTCAGGCAAAGTTTTTCTCTTTCTCTATGGTTACAGACTCTGTCTACCTGGAATACCCATCTTTTCCCTATTCAGCCCCCATAGGAAATGCACATTCAACTTGAGAGGCCCAGCTCTAGCGAGTATGTGTGTGTGTCTGTTCTTCTGTTCCATGACCCATGCACCCCAAACAATCAACCACATTCCAACCTTCTTGGTGTTATATTATAGCACTTTCATGAACTACTTAATATGGAGCCTGGTAAATGTTAACAGCATTATAATGTAAAATTAAGAACACAGTATCTTAAAGTGGTCATTAGAATTTTTTTTAACTCCTGACTTAATTATCATGTGGTATTTAGTATAGAATGTAATGGGTATTTAACAAAACAGAACAAAATACAAATTATTATGGGCACTTTCTTATATTAATGCTTTTAGTCTCCCCAAAACTAAGGATAAAGAAAACATTCTAAATTCCAGAGAACGAAGAAAATATGTTAAAAATGTTTTTAAAACAACTTTATTAAATTTATTGGGGTGAAATTGCTTAATGAAATTATATAGGTTCCAAGTGTACAATTCCATAATACATAATCTGTATATTGCACTCATGTTTACTACCCAAAGTCAAATCTCATCCCAGAGAAATACTACTTTCATCTGTTACTTTGTATCATTGTTCTTTACTAAATGTTTTTAAAAATATGAAAAAGTTATCAGTTACTAAAGCCTCTTTGCTTTTTCAATAGCCTATATTCAGAAGATAAAAATAGAACTAAAACAATTCTCTGACCAATCACTTTAATGAAAATATTAAGAATTAATTTGAAATAGAGAGTAACATTTTTTAATCACTTGGTATGCAATTAAAATCTAAATGTTTTAACTGTGGGGGGAAGGGGGTGGGTGGAGGTAGAATAGGGTATGGGGGAATAAATGGTAGTGGAGAAAATATAATAAAAATAAAATAAAAAATAAATTTAAAAGGACTTAAATGATTTAGACAGTGAAGATACAAGTCACCTTATTTTGGAAGAGTACATACACATTCTGTAAGGTTGCTTAAAGAAATTTATTTAACAAACATTTAACTTTGCTTAATATATACTAGGAATCATTTTGAGCATTTTACCAATCCATGTTACAGCTAAGGAAACTGAGGCACATAGAAATTAAGTAATGTCTAAGTTTCCATAGTAAGGAGCAGAGTTAGAGTTTCAACTCAGGCATTTTGTTTGAATTTAACATTTTAATTAAACTGATGATTAAGATGCATTGTTATATTGTGGCAAATAATCTTTTTGAGGAGTGCTGACCCATAGCAGTAATTTGCTTTCCCATAAAATACTGCCTCTGTTTATGGTTGGAATGTACAGTTAAAAATATATTGGGCACCTGAATTTGGCAGGTGTAACTTAATCAAACGTCTAACCAAAGCTCATCATCATTCCCCATCCTTTCCTGACTGAGCGACTACCACCACCCAGGACCGTGGGTGTGAACTTCAGAAACCTGCCCTTTCTTCTCAGCTCTCTTCTCTCCCAGTCCCATGTGTAGTCAGTCACACAACCCTTGAATTCCTTGTTATCCTTTAATTCCATTTTCCTCTCCATCCTCATTGCTGCAACCTTATTTTATATACCTAGCCCTCTGCCATGATCTCCGCATGGTTTCCTGTCTTCCAGGCTTTCTTCATCTAGACCCAGTTCGTCCTTCACAAAGCTACAGTGGTAGGTGAACTTTCTAAAATGCAATTTTTATCTTTTCACCTTATATCCTAGGTATTAATGCCCTAGGCTAAAATAAAAGGCTGTAAATGACTATCTAGCTCTGCATTGTCAAATATGGTAGGCATTAGACACATGCATATTTAACATTTGAACTGTGGGTGGTTTAAATTGAAATGTCTCTAAGTGTAAAGCATATGTCAGATTTCAAAGACTTAATATCAAAAATGTAAAATATCTCTTTCATATTTTCATATTGATTATATATTAAATGTTAACATTTTTAGTATTACAATTAATTTTACTCTCTTTTTCTTTTTACCTTTAAATATGTGGCTACTAGAAAATTTCAAATTACATATATGACTTGCATCAAAACTTCTATTAAACTGTGTTGACTAGCTGTGCTGAACTCTGGGCAGGTTCTGGAATATATCACTTTGCTCACGCTACCCTCCTACTTCTCCACTCCCATAACTTATTCATCTAAGAAGTGACTCTACTTCAGTTTTCTTTGTCTCTTGTTTTACTCATGAACTTTTGCTTTGCAGAATTGTCACATATAGCCCTGGCTGGTGTAGCTGCAAACAAAAGTGCAGGCTGCCAACCAAAGGGTCACCGGTTCAATTCCCAGTCAGGCACATGCCTGGGTTGCAGGCCAGGTCCCCAGTAGGGGGTGCACAAGAGGCAACCAGACATTGATGTTTCTCTCTCTCTCTCTTTCTTCTCCCCTTCCCTGTCTCTAAAAATAAATAAGTAAAATCTTTAAAAAAAGAAAGAATTGCCACATTTAATTATCCAACACCAGTTGTTTGCTTGCTGATAATATCTCCCATGCAAGTAGTGTCAAATAATGTTTTGCTAGATAATCTTGCTGGCAGCCACACAAACCCATTAAAACTTCAAAGAGCCCATACTCGTTCATACTTCAATAACTTAGCACTCCTCACAAACTGTTCCTTAGTTTACCCAAATCTCTTCCAGGATTCAGGACTAATCCCCTGTACCTGAATTCATGCCTCTGCAGCACTTAGTGGTGGTATCTTCTATGATTCTTGGAACACATGCAATTTCAACCACTGGTTCCTATTTTGGGCTCATATACAGATGTGTTGCAGCCTGTCAATGTCTGGCAGGTCCACTCTAGATTCAGGGAGATGGAAGAAAATATGCAGAGCCACTGGGATATATAGCATGCCTTTATTCACAGGTGGGTGAGCCACGCATGCTGCAAGCTGCTTATCTTCCTGTCTGCCTCTGCATGGCACATGTCATGGCCCTTGCTCCCCAATGTGGCACCCAGCAGGGAGCCCCTAGCCCCTTTTAAATACTAGAACAAACAAAGCTGTCAAAAAGGCAAAAAAAATGATAATACAGCATGCTTCTGTGCATGAGAGCCCACTTCATGTTTCAAGAACTGTTTATTGGACCCAGGCTCAAGGCTATGAGAACACTACTTATCAGGACCATTCAAGGTTATGGGAAAACTGCTTCCCTTAGTTACCCAGACACCTGGGTGAGGAAGCCAGACTGCCTCCATTTACCCTACAGCAGAAAAACACAAAATCACATGAGACAGCGATAGCGTTGACAGAGTGGAGAGTATCTTATGATTCTTTGTACCATCAAGGTACCTGGCCAGGCTGATCATGGTTTCACCTAGTCATTTGTTCACTCAGCAAACATTTATTGTGTGCCTAATATGAACAAGACATTGGACTAAGAGTCTTAGAGGAAACAAATGTAAATTATGGTTCTTGCTTTCAAAGAAAAAATATACAAAATGATGTAGTTTTGTGAAAGAAGGATGAGGGCTAGTCAAGGAAATTTTAATAGAGGAAATGCCAACTGGAATTGGACCTTGAAAACAGGATGGCAGACTCCCGGTAATTGGGAGAGTTTCTCGGTGGTCCTCTTAGGTTACATTGTACATGTGAATGTGTTAAGTACATGTTTTTATTATTTAAGTATTATCTAAACTAAGTGTAAAATTGGGCTATTTGTCCATTGTATAATTCAGTACGAACTTGGAAATTTTCTGAGTATGAATTAGTTTAACAAATACTAGTTAAGGGTCTATTAGTTGCTTAGCAATTCAGGAAATTACAATATAAACAAAATGGAGTTTAAACCCTTAAGGATTTTTAAATCTAATAAGGCTCCAGAAATAGTAACAGATATTGAGTACTTACTGTATGCCAGATATTAATCAAAGAAGACTTTTAGGTTTTACTTTACATATGCCCTCAAGCAGCCTATATTATTGCCAATTTACAGATAAGGAAATGGAGGCACCATTGGAGAATTACATGGCCACATCTAATATAAAAGAATATGATTGGCATTACAGGAGTTTGCTGCTATATAACAAGAGGACATAATCTAAAACCTGAGGATTGTAACTTAAGCAACCATGCTGATTGATTGGTTTCCTTCTTGATCTCCTTAGGTGACCATGGCTGCTAAGTTATTAAGAGGAAAATATTTTTCTTCCTTGTCCAATAATAGCATCTTCATATAATAAGTCAGTCATATTTTACATAAATGTTCCCCTTTTTGTTAAAAGCGTTTTTTTCAAATGACATTTAGGGCAATAGATTTTTGCACCAGTAAAACTTAAAATAATATTCAAAATTTTCAGAAGTTTTAAAATTTTATCTTTATTTAATATACTTGTGAAATCCTTTTCAACTATACTGTTTTGAGTGCCTAAATTAATTATTTGACACATGTCAGTAGTTCAGACATTCAGTGATAAATAAAATCAAATGCAATTATATGACTAGGCATAATTCTATTGACAGAGAGGTTTAGGTTGAGCCAGGTAGCTGAAGACAGCATTTTGGCTCTGGAGTTGGTTAAAAGGTCTTTTTATGATATTCTGCTGGCTTTGGAGGAGACAGTGTTAGAAAAACTACAAGATATTAATTTAACCCCTGTATTTAAACCTATCAAAAAAAACAGAAGAGAGATAAACCTTCTAATAAGGATAGAAACAGCAGGGGTAAAAATGTGACTTAATGTCTGCAGGGTGCTTTCTAAGTGATGATAAAGAAAATCGTGGAAGTTTAGGGACTGTGGATCTAAAGTTGATTTATTACACAGTCAGAAAAAAATTTGCACAATATACTAGCTGCAAATGCATAAAAAACCTGCAGGACTTCTCTGGAAATGTTTCTGTATTGATTTCATCGTTGCTTGAGTCAGATATGGATGTTTCCTTTTATGCAAAATGCTGATGCTTACCGATTTGTGACTGGGTTGGTGCCTTAGGAATTCTCTGTAGGGTATGAAAGTAACCATATTGTAACAGTTTGAAATTGGAAGAACCTCATTTTCCATTTACTTTCACTTACTCAGCAACAAAACACTAAAGGCCAATGACAATCCTCCTCCTTCCTCCTCATTTCATCCCCAAAGAGATTCTTTGACGAGTTGTATCCATTTCCTAGACTTTTTCTCCTTACTATCACTGCATTTATTTTTCTTTTATTTTTAATTAACTACTTTGTAGAGCCCATTGTTTATTTATCATAAAACATTGACTTCCAGGGATGACAATTACCAGGTGATGATTCTGACACATTTCAAGTGATGTTGGTTTCAAATGCTCATATACAGTGCTCAGCAGAGGATTAAATAAAGCAGCAACATTAAAATTTACCTTTCGATAAAAATTATAGTGCATGTGCAGATAGTTCTTTTCCAGGAAGTCTTTTGCATTTTTCATTTATGTATTTGTGTAAATTTAATTTCCAGGGCTTATGTCCATGTTTGTGTACATCTTTATTAAGATGTCCTTGCACACCTATGAATATTTAGCAGGTAAGTCAAGGTTGTTCCAATCATAGTTCCAAGTTTGCAAAATAGAATGGACCTTGAAAGTCAATAGGTCACAGTTTCAAGAAAGGGGGTTTAGATGATGGATCTGTGCAGAGGTACTGTTCATGACAGTTCAGCACGTCCACTGTGTGGGAGAATGTGGCTAAGCCTCTCTGTATTGAGTGCTGCCAAAGGAGTTGAGTCTACTTGGGCTCATGGACATTTTATGTAGTTCTGAGATACTAGAACACAAAAGTAAGAAAAAATGAAAAGAAAACACAATACAAGGAAGGAACTACCTATCGGTTTCTAAGCAACAAAAATGTATATGTATATATATTTATGTATTTACATATACATATATTTACATAGTTGTATATGAATACACACATATATATTTATTAAATATTTTAAGAGAATGATTTCACCTCATATCACAGTAAAAGAGACCATGGTAGCAAGCAAGTATAGCTGCAACAAATTATCTAACTGTGGCCCTTGGAGTTTCACTGATCTCTACAGGCTGGCTTATTTGAATTACTAGTATCATGTGGGGCTCAAGGGTCACACACACTACCCCAGTAAAAACCTGAATCTAAGGAAGGCAAAACTGCATAGAGTGTGGGCTACCCTGCATTCAAACCTCAGTTCTGTTCTTACTATCTCTGTGATCTTCAGAATGTTACTCCATCTTACTAAGACTCTTTAAAAAGACCTTCTGTAAAACAGGTAACACTTATAACACCTACCTCACAGAGTTTGGGTGAAGAAACCATATGAGGTGTTCAGCCCAGAGCCTATACAGTAGGTAAAAGCAGGATGAATATTAGGTAATAGTATTTTATCAAACAAAACCATTGATTGATTTCTCCTTATCATACTTGATTGATGAAATTTTTAAATTATATTTTTATTAAACTATCAAGTCTGTATTACTCAGTGTCCAGCCAAGAAGCAGAAACCACATGAATGAGTTAGAGTGAATTTAATGTGAAGAATTCATAGCTATGTATAAAGTTATTAATTAGGTAACTAAAAGATAAAAACCAATGTTGTTACAAATGTACAATATCTAGAAGCAACTACATACAACCCTCAGGGCTCAGAAGAAAAAGGGAAGCAGTTTGAATCACTGAAACTTGTGGGCCTCAGAGCAGGGAACTTGTTCTTCAAGTCGTGGTGAAGTTGCAGACTGGATTTGGCTGCTGCTATGGGAAGGAATTGCCAGTGCTGGGATGAAGAGATGAAAAGCTGCTGGGAGTCACCAAGAAATGTAAAAGAGCAAATCCCCTCTCCTTCCTCCAGTTTGCTATCTCCCCAGCATATTCTATTACAGTCTAACAATAAACCAGCTGGAAAAGAGAAAAGGGGTGTGGAGTCCCACCTCACCCCCAAAGCAGCATAGAAGAGTGGTTTGAAACTGTGATATCTTAATAACTGGAACAAAAGTCAATATGACTTCCCTACCTGAGTTTCAAATTTGAATTTGGGACTTCCTGTATGAAAAAATAAAGTAAAACTATCCAATAAAAGAATAAGTGTAGGAATTGTTCTCTGAAAGCTGTTTTCTGTAAAGTCTTCTTGTTCCTCAAGAAAAAACTGAAATTAGGATATTGGCATACAAGGAAGAAGATTTTTATAACTCCAAGATAATATGATTAAGTTAGAGTAAAATAAAAGCAACCATTATAAAAAACATAAGACCAAATTGGGTTATAAAATATGTTGTTAAACTCTTTTCAACTAGGAGAAGCATGCCACCTGTATCTAAAAAAGGCACACAGGCAAGTGCAGTTCATCCTCCCAAGAGGCAGAACAACACAGGCTTCGGCATCTGAGATCCTACTTTCCCGCTATTGAACTACTTCTGAAAGAGTAATCTCTAGCTGCTAACCTCAGGTGCTAAAGGCATTATATTCTTTGTAGTCAAGCTCAGGAATGGTCTCTAGACCATTCAACACAGTTTTGGATGTTTAATATTTGTGACAATTCTCATGCATCTTCATAAGTGACAGACATTGCCTCCAAATGGAAATGTTCAAAATTTCAGATGCGTCTCTTTTATTCCCCATTTTTCCTTGTGACTGACACATGCTCCCTGTGTCACGCAATGTCTGGTGCTCAGGTGGGATGAGTTGTCACTCACTGCAGGATCTAATGCTCAGGGCTGCTGGCAGTGGAGTTCTCACAGGATAAATACCATGGTCTAATTGTGGAACCATTTTTATGAGAGAGACTCTGGCTTTTCCCACGTCTTGATGTCTCTCTTCCTTCTCAGACATCAGACTGTTCAATGAGCCTGCACTTGTCATCCTCTGTTTCTGCTGGCCACTCCAGTTTTGCACAGCCAGCCTGGATCTAGGTGAGCCTGTCACGTGGTGCCATCAAGTTGAACATTCTGAGGTTGATGGTTAAGATATCTGAGTTAGCCCATTTCTGAAGACCCAGCATGACCACGTGAAGAGGATCGTGACCCTGTCTTCAGGATGTTACTGTTTGCAGCAGCCTGCTGGGGTCCTGTCTCAGAATATTAGCTATAGGAAGGACTAGCAGGTTCCCTCCCATCAGTCACCTACAGGAATCCTGCCCTTGTCTAAGCATTTTTTCTCTTTTTCTTCTTCATTAACTCTCATACTGATCAAAGAAGCCCTCCTCCATCTGTTTCCCAGTGTTCTCCACAAAACCTCTCATGAGGGGTGAGGTCTCCTTGCTAGGAGCCAGCGTAGGCTTCATCATTTAGATTCCCATTCAGTTACTAGCCAGTGTGCTGTTACCTGCTTGAGTCCTAGGACATGTATCTTTTCTTCATCTTAATTCTTATAAAAGGAGCTATAAATATTTGAAATTAACCAAACTACAATAAGTGTCTGGAATAAAAAAAATATGACCATGTGATTAAGATCTCCTCAATAGAAGGTAAGTGGCATACATTTGAGAGTCCCAGGCACTCTGATGGGCCCGTGGACTTCACTTCTAACATCTGCTGAGCACTCTGATTGAATAGGCCACCTGCTCAGCCTGATCACACTCTGATGAATGGCTTTTCTCTGGCTCCTGTAGTCTATCCCGACATTCATGTCTGTCAATGGATAGAGCCTGCCTCCAGACCATCAGGAATAATGTATCTCTTCATTCAGGAGGAATATCATCCCATCTACATGACACTGTGAAATCTACCCTCCACCCTAACTCAGGAGATAGTGTTTTAATCTCCCTGTCCTTTTTACATTCTTGCTTAAAAATAAAAAAGTTTTAGTTGAAAGTTCAGTTGAACAAATAACTGATATTTAAAAGTTTCTTAGTACTTGTACTTAGGTGTCACTTTAAACCTTTTCCTCTACTAGGAATTACTCAAAGAGTCTACTTCTTTACTTTTTTTTTACTTCTTTACTTTCACCTGCATAAGGTTTGGAGTTCTTTGAAATTAAAATTGATGGAATTTAAAATCTATTAATAAAATTAATTTCATTTTACCTTAATAAAAATATTTTAGTTTTTATGTTGTGTTTATATACTGGTCTTTAATTTTTTTAAATTGTCTGTTACTTAGCTTTGGAGTTTTCTCAGCCTTCCTATCACAGTGCCTGACCTGGGATCGATTTTTAACAAACCTAAACATCTACAAAAGAATGTGAAGGGACAAAGTTACCTAATCACAATTACATCATATACAATATGAAAATAGGTCAAAAATTTGTTCAAAGTTGTATAGTTAATCTTACCCTAAAAACTGTGGAAGGTCAGGACTACGGTATCAGTATGATGGAATTCTAAGACCATTTCCAGATCTAAGGGGGAACATCTAGAGTCTTATCTCACTCATCACCTGTAAGTCCTCTGTAGAGTTAGAGTTTCCAGTTCAGCTCAGTGCCTGCATTTGCACAGGCCATCCTGTCATTGCCTAAACTATGGAGCATAATTCTAAAGTTAAACCAATGACATACCAAAACAGATGTTTTGTTCCCACAAACCACACCCTTAGCTAAAGAAAGCCTGACGATACTAACAAATTAACATAATTTATGAACCTAAAAATTCAATTCAATTTAAAATATATAAAAATAAGGTTTGTGGCATTAGTGTAATTATTCATTAGGGTGTTAACACAGTATTTTGGGGGGAATAGTCTTTTAATAATATTTAGATTGTATGGTTATCATTAGAAAACTCCAGAGGGCACAATATTTTCCCCTCCTTTCCTGGAAAACATTTCCTTCTGAGTTCTGAATGTTGCAAGCCTAAACCTAAGATGACTTCGGGTGATATAAGAGGTCCACAGGATAACTTTTCAAAGAGATGTTTAGCAATATTCCCTGGGACTGACAGACTTAAAAAACAGCTACTATTGTATTGAGTCACGTGAAATTGCTGATACTCAATTGTTTTGACCTATAAAATGTCCATTTTATATGGTTCATCTACTTTGACTGAAAGAAGTATGCCATAAAACATGTTTATGTTATATGGTGCCTTATACTTGGTGGTTTTAATATGTGTTATCTTATTTGATAACTAAAATAATGACTGTGGGAGAGAAGTCATTACTAATCCCTGCTTACAGATGAGAAATCAGTGCTGCAGAAAGATGAAATGGTCAGGCCTGAGTCACATAACTGTGAAGAAACAGAGCTGGAGCTTCTGGCTTGGAGTGCAGAGTCCCTTACATGGCTAGGGTCTCCATATATGAGTGTGTGGATTGTGCTTGTCCCAGGGTACTCAGACAAGGCAATGAATGCAGGTTGAAGTAGAGGCAGTGCTCTGCTCTCCAATATGGGTATCTTGGCTGAGATGTCCTTTTCTAACTTACATCCAAATCTGGTCAAATGAATCAAATGAAAACAGAAACAGAATATGTGTAATTTTCTGATTTCAAGAAAAATATTTCAAAATGGAATTTTATTAACAATGTTTTGAATTATTTTTTCAGTGGAGGGAAGGCTGTTGATTTACTGGATTATTTGGCATAGTCCTGCTGGTTTATTACAACTTGGAGAAGGCTGAACAATCTTAGGGTTGTTTTCATTGTATAAATTGCCATCTTATGTGATAAGAAGATGAGGACTATGGTAAAAAGAATTATTAAATGGTTCCCAAGATTTCTGCCCTCTGGTGTACATGCCCTATGTATTTGCCTATCCTTCAATGTGGAAAGAACCCATGAATATGACAGGATATTTACTCCCATGATTCCATTATGTTATATAAGACTCCTTACCCAACTGGAGAAGACTCTCCAGCCGGTTTTCATAAAATAACCTGTTAAATTATACAATCAGCTTCTAGGAGCTACAGCTGATCCTCAGCTGACAACCAGAAAGAAAAAGAAAAGGTAACTCAGCCCTATAGTTCCAAGGAACTGAATTATGTCAATAAGCAGTGAGTTTGGAGGAGAGCTCCAAATGAGACCACAATCCCAGGTAAAACCTTGATTTCAGCCTGGTGAGACACTTTGCAGAAGACTCACCTAACTTGTACATGGTTTCCTGATGCATGGAAACTATGAAATAATTAATTGTCTTAAGTGGGAATTTGCTATAAAGAAATAAAAAAATAGGGAGAGAGTCCATGAAAAAAGACCTAATAATTAAACTAGATGGGTATGAGGCTTAATTACATAAGTATTCATTTTTATTGTTCTAAATTTAAACAAAGCTTGTATTTTGCTAACTTTAACTCTTTTGATGTTCTCTACTTACAAGCAGGCATGCTAATATTTTAACTTTTAAATTTTTTCAAATTCATTTTTGATCACAGTGAACATACAATATTATATTAGTTTGAGATGTATACCATAGGAATTAGACATTTATATACATTACAAAGTGATCACCCCAATAAGTCTAGTACCCATATCACATCATACATAGTTATTACATTATTAACTATATTCCCTATGCTGTACTTTACATCCTGTGACTATTATTACAACTGACAACTTGTACTTCTTAATGCCTTTTACCTTTTAAACTCATTCCCTTAACCCTCCCACAGCTGACAAACATCAATTTGTTCTCTGTATCTATGAGTTTATTTCTGTTTCATTTGTTCATTTATTTTGTTTTAAGATATCACATGTAAGTAAAATGATATATAGCATCTGTCTTTCTCTTTCTGTCTCATTTCACTTTTCATAATACCCTCTAGGTTTATCCATGTTGTTGTAAAAGATAAGATTTCATTCTTTTTAATTATTGAGTAATATTCAATTAATTATATATACCATTTTTGTAGCCATTCATCTATCAATAAACACTTAAGATACTTCCATATCTTGGCTATTGCAAATAATGCTGTAATGAATATAGTAGTGCATATATATTTTGAATTAGTGTTTTGGATTTCAATGGATAAATAACCAGAAGTGGAATTGCTAGATCATCTGATAGTTTTATTAATTTTTTAGCAACTTCTATACTGTTTTCCATAGTGGCTATACCAATTTGCAATCCTGCCAATAGTGCACAAGGGTTCCCTTTTCATCATATCCTCTCTAACACGTGTTTGGTGATTTATTGATGATAGCCATTCTAGCAAGTGTGAAATGGTATATCATTGGGGGCTTTAATTTGTATTTTCCTGATGATTAGTGATGTTGAGCATCTTTTTATATGTCTATTTGCCATTGGTATGTCCTCTGTGGAGAAATGTCTATTCAGGTCCTTTGCCCACTTTTTAATTGGATCATTTTTTAATGTGTTGAATTATATAAGTTCTTACAAATTTTGGGTATTAACCTCTGATCAGATGTATCATTGATGAAAATCTCCCACTCAGTAGGTCATCTTTTTGTTTTGTTGATGGTTTCCTATTGTGTGCAAAATATTTAGTTTAATGTGGTCTCTTTCTTTTATTCTTTTTATTATTTTGTTTCCCTTGCCCAGGGAGACATAACCAAAACAAATATTGCTAAGAGTGACATGAAAAAGTTTATTGATTATGTTTTCTTCTAGATTTTTGGTTTCGGGTCTTTAACTCATTTTGAGTTTATTTTTACATGTAATATAAGAAAGAGGTTTAATTTCATTATTTTGCTTGTGTCTCTTTAGTTTTCCAACACTACTTACAGAAGAGACTGTCTTTAATCCATTGAATATTCTTGGTCATTTCTTTGGCTATTTGGGTCCTCTTATTTTTTGTCATATATTTTAGAACTCTTTTTCTGGTTTTGTGAAAAAAAAAAGCCATTAACTATTTTGATAGGGATTTCATTGAATCTGTAGTTTGCTTTGGGTAGTGTGGGCATTTTATTGGTGTCAGTTCTTTCTATCATGAGGATGGTATATCCTTCCATTTATTTGTGTCTTCTTCACTTTCTTTCTTCAATTTCTTGCAGTTTTCTAAGTGCAGGTTTTTTACCTCCTTAGTTAAATGTATTCCCAGGTATTTTTGTTCCTTTTTTTTTACCTTTTTAAATTCATGTTCAAATACAGTTGTCTCCATTTTCCCACCACCACTTCCCCCACCCTACCCATGCCCACATGCCACCCTTAATCCCACCGCACCAATGGCTCTGTCTTTTTGATGAAATTATAAATGAGATTGCTTTCTTAATTTCTCTTATAGTTTATTATTTGTATAAAAATGCAACTGACCTCTGAACATTAATTTTGTATCATCCTACTTTCTGCATTTATTTATTACATCTAATAGTTTATTGGGGATATCTCTAGTGTTCTCAATGTATTTTGTCATGTCATCTTCAAACAATGACAGTTTATTTCTTCCTTTCTAATTCAGATGCCTTTTATTTCTTATTGATGACTTGCTTTGGCTAAGACTTCCAACTTTGTTGAATAAAAGTGTGCAAGTAGATATCCTTATCTTGTTTCTGGTCTCAAAGGAAAACTTTCAGCTTGTCATCATGTTGGCTGTGTGTTTATCATATGTGGCATTTATTATTTTTATTGAACAATTTGTTGTTCTGTTACAGTTATCCTAATTTTTCCCCTGTTGCTATCCACTGCCCCACCCCCCACTCCCACAATCTCCACCCTATTGTCCATGTCCATGGGTCCTTCATACAGGTTCCTTGACATGTCCCTTTCCCTTCATCTCACCTTAATCTGCCTTCCCCTTCCCCTCTGGTTGCTGTCAGTCTGTTCCTTATTTCCCTGTCTCTGGTTCTATTTTGTTCATGTGTTTGTTTTGTTCATTAGATTCCTTTCATAAGTGAGATCATATGGTATTTGTCTTTCACTGCCTGGCTTATTTCACTTAACATAATATTCTCCAGTTCCATCTATGCTGTTGCAAAGGGTAGGAGCTCCTTCTTCCTTTCCATTGTACAGTATTCCATTGTGTAAATGTACCACAGTTTTTGATCCACTTATTTACTGATGGGCACTTATGTTGCTTCCAGCACTTGGCTATTGTAAATTGTGCTGCTATGAACAGAGGGGTGAATAAATTCTTTTGAATTGGTGTTTCAGGATTCTTAAGGTATAATCCCAGCAGTGGAATTACTGGATCAAAAGGCAGTTCCATTTTTAGTTTTTTGAGGAAATTCCATACTGTTTTCCACAGTGGTTACACAAGTCTGCATTCCCACCAACAGTGCTCTAGGGTTCCCTTTTCTTCACACCCTCGACAACTTTTGATTTGCTAATGATGGGCAATCTGAAAGGTGTGAGATAGTACCTCATTGTGTTTTTAATTTGCAACTCTCTGATGACTAATGATGTTGAGTATCCTTTCATATGTATCTGCATCCTCTGTATGTCTTCCTTGGAGAAGTGTCTGTTCAGGTCCTTTATCCATTAGTTAATTGGATTGTTCACATCCTAGTGTTGAGTTGTATGAGTTCCTTATATATTTTGTAGATCAAACCCTTGCCCCAGGTATCATTGGCAAATATGTATTTCCATACATTTGGATCCTTTTTCATTTTGATGATGTTTTCTTTAGCTGTGTTGAAGATGTTAATTTAATGTAGTCCCACTTGTTTATTTTTTCCTTTATTTCCCTTACCCTAGGAGATATATAAGCAAAAATATTACTGCATGGGATATCTGAAATATTACCACCTATATTTTCCTCTAGGGCTTTGATGGTGTCATGGCTTATATTAAAGTCTTTTATCCATCTTGAGTTTATTCTGGTTATATGCTGTAAGTTGGTGGCCTAGTTTCATTTTTATGCCTATACCTGTCCAGGTCTCTCACCACCATTTATTGAAGAAGCTATTTTTACCCCATTTTATGGGTCTGCCCCCTTTGACGAATATTAATGACCATAGACTTGGATTTGTTTCTGGGCTCTCAATTCTGTTCCATTGATCTATGTGTCTGTTCTTATGCAAGTACCAGACTGTTTTGATAACTGTGGCCTTATAACATAGTTTGATATCAGGTATTGTGATCCCTCTTACTTTGTTCTTCTTTTTCAAAATAGTAAGAGTGCAGAATAAGAACAAGTCATGGCAAGAGAGAAAAATAAAATTTAAAATAAAAATAAGAAGAAGGAGTAAGAAGGTAAATAGAGTGAGAGGAGGGAGGAGCAAAATATGAGATTTGAAACAAATTAAAATATAAACACTGGTAACATAATAGGCATAAACGTGAAAGAAAATAAATGAATGTTTAAAAGATTTGCAGGAGAGAAAATAATGCAAATCATGAAGACCAGAGTTGAATTTGTTCCAGTAGAATCCTGTATTTACCACCGTCTTCTTTTTCTTGACGCATCCTTGGTAATATCAGATTGTGTCCTAGTCTGGCCCTAAGCACCCCTTTTGAGATTACAAATGACCTACAGTCTGTGGCTGTCTCCCTCAGATTTGGCTGGACCCCACTGTTCTGCCCTGACAGCTTTTAATCAACCCTGGGCCCAAGAGTGGTTCATTTAATGACCCAAGAAGACTGCCAGTACCTTCTCCACCTGCCTCCAGAGGGGGCCTCCAGAGGGGGCCTCTGGCGTGATTGGGAGGTAGGGAACCCTGGGTCACTCTGGATGTCATTATTCAGTCTTCAGAGAAGATGGTCTAGGTATTTACCTGCCCCCTCACTACACATCTTGTTCTATCCCAGAGTCTTTCCAATAATGTATGATTTCTGAATTAGCTGTCTATTTCCTATGAGGAGCCAAACTATCTGCTTGTTCCTGCTTGTCGCAAACAACAGCACTGTCTAGACCTCATGGCTGGGTAGGGCCCTAAACCCCCCTTGTGGTACCTATCTCTAGTCTCTCTGCTCTACTGGGTTTAATGGGCTCCCAGGGTTCCTTAGGATTGGGGTCTGAGGAACAGTATAACTCATAGTGTCTGGTAAAGGGACCTTTCAGAGTTTTGCCTTCTTTCCCCTGTAGAGGTGCACCCAGTAGGGCACTCCTGAGCCTGGTGTCACTGATCTGCAAAGCCTATAATTCTGCAGGTGGGGGTTGGGTTCACCTTTCAGTGAGGGGATTGCCTGGCTACAGCAAATTTCAGGTGTTCAGCTCCTGGCCATCTGGTTCTCAGCCTTCCATTCTGTCACAGGAGACTTGGGTCCAAATTTTACATTCTACACTCCCCTGCTCACCAGCAGTGCTGGGTTGGGTCCCACAGTCCCTTCAGTGTGACTCTATTCCTCTGAGTTCTTTGTTAGGAGAGCAGCTGTGCATGCGCACATGCACACACAAACACCTGTTCCCTGCTGAGTCTCTAGTCTTGCCTCAGCTCCTCTTTCAAAGCACTTTTTTTGTGGCCCCCATGCTGCAGCACTGAGCCCTGTGGGGCCTGTTCTCTGTGCACTCCCCCTCCCTAAAAATCACAGTGTCTCTCTCAGTCAGGGTTGGCCACTGCCTGTCAGATCCTCTGACAAATTTAGATAAAGTTTCCCTCTGGATCTTTCCTGGATGGTGTGGAAAGAGTCCCACAGTGATATTATAACGCAGGGTTATGATGGGGTGCTGTCTCCACTCCCTGAGGAGGGCCTGCTCCTGCCACGCTGTTTCTGGAGTCAGCATCCTCCCGGCTGTCTCTCTCTGCTCCAGGAGACTGTGGCTCCTGAGGTGATCCACAGCCATCCTGAATCTGCACAGCCAGAGGTGCTGAATTGGGTGGAGGTGGAGGCAATCGTTCCACTTGGAAAGCCTTGGCTGCCTGTTCCTGGGGGCCCTGTAGGCGGGTAAGCCCTTGCCCATGCACACACACTCCCCGCTCTCGCATCCATGCATGGTCTCACTCACTCTCCACTGGATTTTCGAGTCAATTGCTCTGTGGTTAGCGGAAAGACTGGTCTAGGTCTGGGAACAAGTGGACAGAGCTTCCAGCTACTCTACAGCCATCTTGGATCATATATGGCCTTTATTATCTTGAGGTATCTTCCCTCTATCTCCCCTTTATTGAGAATTTTTGTTATACGTGGATGTTAGATTTTGTCAAGTGCCTTTTCCGCATCTGTTAACATGATCATATGTTTTTCTTTCATTTTGATTATGTGGTATATCACTTTAATTGATTTTTGAACCAAACTTTCACCACAGCAATAAACTCTACTTAATCATGGTATGTGATCTTTTTAATGTATTGCTGAATGTGGTTTGCTAATATTTTGTTTAGGATTTTTGCATCAGTGTTCATCGGGGATATTTGTCTATAATTTTTGGTAGAGTCTTTGTCTATTATTGGTATCCAGGAAATGCTGTCTTTATAAAATGAGTTTGGGAGCCTTTATTCTTTTGAATATTGGGGGGAATAATTTGAGGATAAATGTTAAATCTTCTTTGAATGTTTGGTAAAATACACCTGTGAAGATTTTTGTTTTGGGGAGTTTTTAAATTAACTGATTTGATTTTATTGGTAGTAATATCTGTTCATGTTTGCTGTTTCTTCTTGATTCAGTCTTTTTTTCCTCTTTATACATTTATTTACTTATTGTTGATTTAATTTTATTATATTTTTCCTGTTATCATTTTGTCCCCTTATACCACCTTCCCCCAGCAATCACCACACTATTGTCCATGTCAATAAGCCTTTTTTCCCTCTGATCCAGTATTCAAAGATTATATGTTTCTAAAATTTACCTATTTTTTCCATATTGTCCAATTTTGGGGGCATACAATTGTTCATACTGCTTTCATATAATCCTTCATGTTTCTGTGGTATCAGCTGTCATTTCTCCTTTTTTATTTCTGATTTTATTTATTTGGGTTCTCTGTCTTTTTTCTTGATGAGTCTAATTAAAGGTTTTACAATCTTGTTTATCTTTTCAAAGAACTAGCTCTTGATTTTATTGAGTATTTATATTTTTTAGACTCTTGTTTACTTCCTTTATGATTTTTATTATTTCTGTCCTTCTGCTCACTTTGGGCTTTATTTACTCTTCTATTTCTAGTTTCTTTAGGTGTAAGTTTAGATTGTTTACTTGAGACTTTTCTTGCTTCTTGGGATAGGCTTATATTACTATGAATTTCCCTCTTAGAACTGCTTTGGCAGTGACCCATGGATTTTTGAGTAATTGGTTTTCTCAAGTTGTCTATTGTTTTATTTTGTTTTCTCATTAACCCACTCATCCCTTAGTAGTAAGTTACTAAGTCTTCATTTGTTTCTATGTTTTCAGTTCTCTCCTTGTAAATGTCTTATTGTTTTATATTGGTGTGACTAGAAAAGATGTTTGATAAATTTTCAATCTTATTAAATTTATTGAGACTTGTTTAGTGGCCTAATTTATGGTCTATCCTAGAAAGTGTTTCATGTGCACTTGAAAAGAAGGTATGTTATGCTGCTTTTGGATAAAATGCTCTAAAAATGTCAATTAAGGCCTTTTATCTGATGGCTTATTTAAGGCTATTATTTCCTAATTGATTTTCAGTCTGGATATCTATCCATTAATGTCAAGGGATGTTAAATTTTCCTGTTTTGAATGTATTACCACAGATATTCTCTTTATGTCTATCAATATTCACATATTTATTTGGTGCTATTATAATGGGCGCATACATATGTACAAGAGTTATATCCTCTTGTTGGATTGATTCATTTATCATTATGTAATGGCCTTCATTGTCTCTTGTTAAAGGCTTTGTTTTAATGCCTATTTTGTCTGACATAATTATTAATATCCCAGATTTTTTCCATTTACATAAAATATCTTTTATTTATCCCTTTAGTTTGATTTTTGGTCTGAAGTGGGTCTTTGGTAGGCAGCATCTGTGTGGTTCTTATTTTTATCATATATTAATCTATCCTATGCTCTAGTTACATTTAAAAGCAACAGAAAGTAGGCTGACAGCTCTGTGGGAAGTCTAAGGTAGGTGGAGAGATTGAGCGAAAAGAAAAAAAGAGAAATCACTCATGGACATGGACAACAGTGTAGTGATTATGAAGGGGTGGGTATGGTGGGTGGAGTTGGAGGAGGGTATGGAGGGATAAATGGTGATGGAAAAATACACTAAAATAACAAAAGTTATTGTTGATAGGTATGTAGTTATTGACATTTTATTAATTGTTTTCTGGTTGTTTTTATAGTTCTTTGTTTTTTATTTTCTTGCTCTTTTCTTCTGTATTGTGATTGCAGTAGATAGTGCTATGTTTAGATTTATTTCTGCTCCTTATATATGTCTTGTAGATTTTTGATTTGTAGTTACCATGTTTTTCATATATACCAATATAGGTTTACAACAGTTTTTTTAAGCTTATGGTGGCTTAAGTTTGAACATATTCTGAAATTAATTCAACTTTTAATCACCACCCAAAACTTAAGTTTCTGTTATTACTTATTAAATTTTGTGTGTATTTGTGTGGATCCCTTAATTTAATATTGTAATTACATATCATTTTTTCTAATTTTTGTCTTTCAACTTTTGTACTAGCTTTTGTACCTCTGGTTTTACTGTGTGTCTTTGTCAGTGAGAGGTGTTTTCTTTCCTGTATTTTCTTAGTCATATTTTTCTTCTAGATTTGGAACATAAGGAAGCAAAAAAAAAAACAATCAGAATAACAAGAAGAAAAAAGAATACAAAAAAAGAGTAGTGTAAACAGCTTCTGGGACAACTTCAAGTGTTCCAATATTTGCATCATAGTGATGCCACAGGGAGAAGAGAAAAAACAAGCAATTGGAAATCTATTTGAAAAAATAATGGAAGAAAACTCCTCTAATATGGTGAACGAAATAGACATGCAACTTCAGGAAGCACAGAGAGTTTCAAACAAGGTGGATGCAAAGAGGACCACTCCAAGACACATCATAATTAAAATACTAAAGATGAAAGATAGATAAAGAAAGAATATTAAAATCAGCAAGAGAAAATCAGTTAGTTACCTACAGGGGCATTCCCATAAGACTGTCAGCTGATTTCTCAAAAGAATATTTGCAGGCTAGAAGGGATAGGCAAGAAATATTCAAAGTTGTGAAAATCAGGGACTAACAGCCAAGACTGTTCTACCCAGCAAAGATATCATTTAGAATTGAAGGACAGATAAAGATCTTTCCAGACAAGAAAAATCTAAAGGAGATTATCATCACCAACCAATTATCATATGAAATATTAAAGGGATTTATTTAAGAAAAAGAAGATCAAAACTGTGAACAATAAAGTGGCAATAAATATAAATCTATCAACAATTGAATATAAAAAACAAACTAAGCAAACAAGAACAACAGAGACAGAATCATGGATACAGAGAGAATTTTAATGGTTGCCAGATGGGAGGGAGGTATGAGGGAATGGGCAAAGAGGTGAGGGGATTAAGAAAATACAAATAGATAGTTACAGAATACCCACAGGGATGTAAAGTACAATATAGGAAGTAGAAAAACCAAAGAACTTACACTCATGACTCATGGACATGAACAATGTTGTGTGGTTTGCCTGATGGAGTGGGGTTGCTGGGTGGAAGAGGACAAAGGGAGAAAATTGTGACAACTGTAATAGCATAATCAATAAAATATAATTTAATGTCACTTTAACATTTCTTGTAATAATTCTGGTTTAGGGATGATAAACTGTTTTAGCCTTTTTCCTGTCTAAGAAACTCTTTATTTATCTTTCAATTCTAAATTATAGCCTTATTGAATTAAATAATATTGGTTGAAGGTCTTTGATTTTCATGACTTTGAACATTACATGCCAATCCCTTCTGAGATTGCAAAAATTTTGTGAACAAATCAGTTTACAGTCTTATGGGTGCTCCCTTGTAAGTAACCAACTGCTTCTCTTGCTGATTTTAAGATTATCCTTTTGTCTTTAATGTTTGGCATTTTAGTTATAATGTCTTCTTGTGGGTGTCTTTGGGTTCATCTTATTTGGGACTCTCTATTTCCTGAACTTGTATGTATATGCTTTTTTAACCAAATTAGGGAAATTTTCCATCATTGTTCCTTCAAATAGATTTTCAATTCCTTGTTCTCTCTCTTTTGTTTCTGGTACCCCTCTGTTGCAAATGTTGGTGCACAGAGACTTTGTAAACTGTGCTCATTTCTTTAAAATTATTTTTTCTTTTTTGCTGTTTTGGTTGGTGGTATCCACTACTTTGTCCTCAAAGTATTGATTCAGTCCTCTGTTTCTTCTAATCCACTTTTGATTTACTGTAATGTAGTCTTCATTTTAGATATTGTATTCTTTATTTCTGATTGTTTTTAGTATACTTTTTCACCTTTTTAATGATTTATATTTTTGTTGACATTCTAACTGAGTTCATCTATTCTTACCTAAGTTCATTGAGCATCTTTATAACCAGTATTCTGAGCTCTGTATCAGGTACAGTCCTTGTGTCTATTTCATTTAGTTCTTATTCTGGCATTTTGTTTTGATCTTTTTGGGGGACCTGTTTCTTTGTCTCCTTATTTTGACTGTCTCCCTGGGGTTTCTTGTTTTTGTTTGTTTTTAATGTTTTGGGTAAATCTCTATACCCCAGCCTTGAAAAAGTTGCCTTATGTAGAAAGTGTTCTGTGGAGGCCAGTGGCACAATCTTCCCAATCACCTTAGCCAGGCACTCTCGGGGAGTCACATGTTTGGGTTTTGTGTGCCCTACTTTTGTAGTTGACCATTATTTGCTGTTGACACATCAGTGGCTCTTTATCCTCAGATGACTGGCTATAAGGTCTGGTCATGACTCCATTGGATGAGCTGTTGTGTGCAGGCAGATCCCATGGAGTATTAGTCACTACAGCAGGTCTCTGGTGCCTGCCCAGTCTGCTCTTTGGTTGTGTCATTTGTGGAGGTAATTGGTTGTGCTCAAGTGTATAAATCTGGCCACTGAGTATTGGTCCTGGAGCCTGTAGGTGCAAGTCAAGGTCAGCTGCCACTTGTGCTGAGCTTGGAGATGCTACAAAATGATTGGTGATTGCTTCTCACATGTGCTGTGCTTGGAGTTGCTTGTGATATGCTATGCTGCAAACTTAGCCTGGTTACCATTTGTACCAGGCTTGGGCCCCTTGGTGAGCATTGTGATGAGAGCTGAGGCCAGTCTTCACTTTTATTGGGCCTGTGGTCACTTATTTGAAGCTATATGCCAGGACAGGACTGGCCTAGAGCCACTAGATGGGATTTACAGTGAAATTTGAGATCATTCACTGCTTGTATTGAGTTTGGGGCCACTTTTCAAGAACTATAAGGTAGGCACATTGAGGCCAGCAGCTTTTTTTTGAGGTTTGTGAACCTTGAGAGATTTTTGGAAAGTCAAGAGTGCTAGCCAAGGCAGGTTGCTTTTGTGGAGAAGCCTCTGGAATAGGTTTGGGAGAGACAGGAGAGTTGGGTGGGGCTGGGTCTCAGAGAATCACCAAGATGGGGAGAATAATGTTTGCCAAATTAATGGAGAGCTCAGATTAGGTGCCTGCTTGTGCTGAGCCAGCTGTGTGGTAGGAGAGTTCAGCAAACAAAAACAATGGTGCCTGCCAGCACTTCTGTTCATGGTTAAAGTTGCCCTGACCCCTGTTCCTCCAGCCCTTACCCTGAAATTTGTCAATTTACTTCTTCCTCTTATGTCTCTGGTGCCTTCTGAGTTGTGGTTGCACTGGAGCTTAGAGCAGTAGGTTTGTGAACAAGTGATCTGTGCATGTTCCCTTTAAGAGAATCACCTTGGTCTCTAGCAGCCCTTTGTCTCTCTCTTAATGCAGTCCCTGCTGGTTTTTACAACCAAATATCATGGGGATTTCTTTTCCTGGATCTGATGCCTTGAGTTGGGAAGCCCACTGTCGACCTGGGACCCCTTGCTCCACAGGGGGGACCTCTGCAGCTGAGGTGGGCCTTCCAGTTATGAATCATCACACTGTAGGCATGGGACCTGTCTTCTGTGTCTCCACCTCTCCCACCAGTCTGGGCCTGGCTTCTTTAAATATTTAGTTACAGGAGCTCTGTTCAGTCAGTCTTCAGGTGGTTTTCAGAGATGGTTTCTCTGTGGTTTAGCTATAACTTTTTTTAAGAGAGAAACAGGTTTTTATTTTCTGGGGTGAAACCTTGCAGGAGCTGAGAACACTTATGTTCAAACTCCTGTTCTTCCCTGAAACACAGTACTTCCCTTGCTCCCCAAAAAGCTAAAAGCCAAAGCCAAGCCCAATAGTTCCCCATCTCCTTATCTTAAGCTGGCTGCACAAACAGTTCTCCAGTCCCTCTGGAAGTACACTTATGGGTCTCACAGTTGCCATCCTCTCACAGCAGCTCTCTCCTTCAGGATCTGGGGCATGTTGTCCTCAGCCTCTATGTTGAGGAATACATGTGGCATGTTACACTGGATCACGGTGAAGTCCAGGAAAGGCACAAGTCACAAGAGAGTGTATTCTCCATATGTCCCAAGTCCCAAGAGTCCAGATAGAGTCTGGGTCTGCAAGGCAGCAGGTCAGCGTCTTGCAAGGCAGGGTCCTTGGTGGCTTTGGAGTCAGCTAGAGTGGGCATGATCAGAGCAGCAGCATGCTGTTCTCTCCCTTACTACACCAGGCAGCATGGCCATATCCTGAGTACAAACTGCCTAGGTGCTGCATCATGCGTCCTTCTCCTCTACACTCGATCCACCCACATGGCCCCTATCTCACTACTGGCAGCATGGCCGTATCTCACACACATGGCTGCCCTCTTCACTACAGATCAGCACTGTTGCTACCTACTCTCTTGGCCCTCATGATGGACAAGCCTCTTTTTGCTCACCCTTAGTTTAAATACTGACCAGAGCTTCCTATGTTGCCTTCTGTGCAGCTCCTCCCACAATGAGCTGCATTTGCCAGTTTCCTGTATTATTTAAATTCTTTTGGCTGCCACCTTTAGTCAGGGCAAGAGCAACTCATTAACACAAGGGGAACTGCCTTCTTGCCTCTTGTGCAGGCACTGTACAAACCCCCAGCTATGTTATTAGTCACCATACATTCTGAAAATTATGTACACTGATTTAGCTGTAATTTTGATATGTTCATGGGAGAAGGCAAGCACAGAGTTTATTTATTCTGATATCTTTACCAGAAGTCAAAAACACATCTTTATGTGAAAGGAATGATCCATATTGTATTGCATATTCTTTTTTTTTAAATATTTTATTTATCTATTTTTAGAGAGGAGGAAGGAAAGGGGAAAGAGGGAGAGAAATATCCAAGTGTGGTTGCCTCTGTCATGCCCCCTACTGGGGACCTGGTCTGCAATCCAGGCATGTGTCCTGACTGGGAATCAAACCAGTGGCCCTTTAATTTGCAATCTGCGCTCAATCCACTGAGCTACACCAGCCAGGGCTCTATTGCATAATCTAACAAAATAAGCAATATTATGTCAATTTATACTCTTTTACATATTCAAACGCTCTAAGACATTATAAAAGTAAACCTTCTGTGATTGGTTCATATACATACTTGCTGTGTTAATTATGGTAAACAACTAAAAATGATGTTTCTGTTTTATTTCATAATATAGTTTAATTTTAAATGAAATTTTATTAGCTTTTTAACATAATAGAAATTAATTGCTAGGCTATAATATTGGATTTTATTGACATTAGTAGACTTCTAAGAGTTGAGTGTTAGCTTCATTTTATAGATAAATAAATTACATCTCAATTAGTTGAAATAATGTGCTCAGAACTAGTCACTGGCAATTTTGGACTATAAACTTAGCTTTTCTAACTCCTGAGGTTGATATTGTTTTGATCATTGCACACCTTTAAAAATAAAACAAAAGAAAAAATAAATGTAATAGAGAAGGTTCAATAGTTTTTTTTTTCACAATTGATAACAAAAGATTTCTTTGGTTAGCGGAGATGGTTTTGATGAATATGGTATCTAAGCCTATTTTCTTCATAATTATGTTAGAATATCAGTGGTTTGGGATTAGCTTCCCAAGTAAATTCCCCTGGCTCCAACCTCTGTTAATTCTCTTGAATATACATTTTTTCACTTTTTAGATGTTGATTTGATTTGCAGAGGACTTGCTTCTTTAGGATTCTCAGCTTTCTGCTCATCTTTTGAGTAGACATTAAGAGATTGTCTTTAAGATTTCTGAGTCTGCTGTCTCATGTCTGCATCTGTTTTTTCTTTGCTTCTGGAACTCTAATATGTTTTATGCCCTTGGTCCCCCTGGAAGGTACCAAGGTCATCTTGGGTCCTCTTTTGTCCTGGTCCAATTGTTTGCAATGAGAGGTGAATGTTTCAATGATTTAAATCAATGACTTATGTCTAGTATGTGTCTGTTATATATGAATAATATAAAATAAATGGCTTTGTATATAAAAGTACTCACTAATAAAACTTATATTCCCTTAAATACTAAATTTTTTTCATAAAGTAGGTATCTAATTATAATTCATTGGTTAAAAATAATTGAAGTAAATTTGTGATCAATTAGGTAAGAGATACTATCCATTACACAGATGGTAACAATTATAGTTTCCACTATGGACAAAGACATAGATTGGAAGAAAACAGTAATATTTTTTGTATTTTTTATAACAAAATTGAATACCACTACAATAGATGAGCACAAGGTATAATGAAATATTTTATTTTGTAATGATTTCAATTAATTCTGAAAGAATGAGTTATCTATTTGAAGCATCTACTTTAAAAGTAACTAATAAAATCAGAGTTAAAAAATTGGAAGCCTTTAAAAAATCTGCTTTCTGGTCACCTAAATTCATTTTAGTTGTAATTATCTAACAACATGATCTAAAATAAAGTAGGATTGATTATGTTGTAACATGAAGAAAATATATTTAAAAGTAATATCCATAGAATGACAATTTATCTTAAAAATTCTGATAGAAAAAAAGAATAAATAAATATCAATATTGATTCTCTTTTAGTGGTAAGTATATAAATTATTTTTCTACTTTTCCATACCTGTAAGTTATTCTACAAGGAAAATATACTATTTCAGTAACAGATAATTTAAAAATAATATTCTAACATTTAAAAGATGTTATACATAAATATAAAAGGAAGGACTTTAAAAAGTCACTTATCTGGGTTGTGTTCCTAGATTCCATATCAGAGAATCTCTGATTGCTTTATCTAATTTTCTGCCTTGGCCTTTACCTCTACTCCTTTGTAAACTATCTTTATTTTCAATTGTATCCTAGTATCTCCTTTCAAGTTATGGCCTTGCCTCTTGTCTTTTTTAAAAGTTTTTTACCTCTCTTTGTTTTTTCTTTAGAGTATGAATATCTCTCTTATTAGTAAATCCACAACCTTTAGTCTGTATCTTGATACTGAGCACAGTTCCCTCATTTTAACCACCTCCTTGTTGAAACCGTTAGCATCCATGCCAGCATCTTCTCCTGGTTTCCTTTCTCCCTCTCTGGACAGTGTGCTGTCTCATATACCAGTTATTTCTCATATTTTTCTTTTATTTATTAAACTTTTTAAGTTTCATTTTTATTGTATTATTTCCATAAACATTTAGTCCTCTTACACGCCCCTCCCCTGTACAATCACCAGACAGTTGTCCATGTCCATGAGTCCTTTTTCCTTTTTGTTCAATCCCTCCCTCCCCTACCCTCCCCACCCTTATCTGTCCTTCTGCTCTCTATCTATGAGACAGTCTCTATTTTGCTTGTTAGTTCAATTTGTTCATTAGATTCCACATATGAGTGAAATCATATGGTATTTGTCTTTCTCTGACTAGTTTATTTCCCTTAGAATAGTGTTCTTCAGGTCCATCCATCCTGTCACAAAAGCTAAAATTTTCTTCATTTTTATGGATGAGAAATATTCCATTGTGTGCAGATGACAAGATACTGTATATAGAGAATCCCAAAGATTCCACCAAGATACTACTAGAACTGATCAATGCATTCAGCAAAGTAGCAGGATACAAAATTAATATCCAGAAATCAGTTACATTTTTATATGCCAATAACAAACTAACAGAAAGGGAAATTAAGAAAACAATCCCATTCACATTTGCTTCAAACAGAATTAAATACCTAGGAATAAATGTAACCAAGGATATAAAAGACCCATACTTGGAAAACTATGAGACCCCAAAGAAAGTAATTGAAGAAGAGACAAATAAGTGGAAGCACATACCATGTTCATGGATAGGAAGAATAAACATCATTAAAATGCCCATGCTACCCAAAGCAATCTGTAGATTCGATCCAATTCCTATCAAGATTCCAACAACATATTTCACAGAACTAAAACAAAAATTTCAAAAATGTATATGGAACCACAAGAGGCCCCACAAAGCAAGAGAGATCCTGAGAAAGAACAAAGTTGGGGGAATCATGCTATTCAATATGAAACTGTACTATAAGCCCATAGTAATCAAAACAGCATGGCACTGGCCCAAAAACAGACATATAGATTAATGGAATAGAATAGACAGCCCAGAAATAACCCCCACCTTTATAGTCAGTTAATTTTGACAGAGGAAGCAAGCACATACAATAGGCTAAAGAGAGTTCATTCAACAAATTGTGTTGGGAAAATTAGACAGATACAGGCAAAAAAATGAAACTAGACCACTTCTTACACCACATACAAGAATAAATTCAAAATGGATTAAAGACTTAAATGTTAGACCCCAAACCATAAAAGTCTTAGAAGAAATCATAGGCACTCTACATTAATCCATCTTTAATCTCAGACTAGGTAAGCTCCCTTTAAAAAAAAACTGTAATAACACATGTTACATCTTCAATATCTGTAGCTTCCATTTGACTACACAATCATGTTTACTGAACAATGGAGGTACATTCTAAGAAATGCAACCTTAGGTGATTTTATAGTTGTGGGAACATCATAAGAGTGCACCTAGACAGTCCTAGGTGGTATAGCCTACTATACACCCAGGCTATGTGGTGTAGCCTATTGCTCCTAGGCCATAAGCCTGTACAGCATATTATTATTGTACTGAATACTGTAAGCAGTTTTAACTCTCATGGTAAGCATTTGTGTACCTGATCATTTATAGAAATAGAAAATATACAGTAAAATATGGTAAAAATATAAATGGTACATTTGTATATTCACTTACCATAAATGGAGCTGGGACTGGAAGTTGCTCTGGGCAAGTGAGTGGTGAGTGTGAAGGCCTCAGACATTACTGTACACTAGTGTAGAATTTATAAACACTATACTTAGGCTACACTAAATTTATTAAAACAAGAATTGTAAATACCAAACTAGCCTTAACATTTTTACTTTATTCATAATAAGTCTTAGCTTAAAACAGAAACACATTGTACAGCTATAAAAATGTTTAATTTCTTTATATCTTTATCAGCTTTTTATTTTTAATTTTACATTTACTTTAATTTTCTTTTGTTAAAATCTAAGACACAAACACACACGTTAGCCTAGGCCCACACAGGGTCAGGATCAGCAGTATCCCCGTCTTCCACCTCCACATCTTGTCCCACTAGAAGGTCTTCCGGGACAGTAACACACATGGAGCTGTCACCTCCTGTGATGACAATGCCTTCTTCCAGAAGACCTCCTCGAGGACCTGCCTGAGGCTCTTCTTGTGGAGGTATCACTCTTTTCAGAAATATGCCCATAGTGGTTTGCTTGATTTGTTTTTAATATTTTTCATAATAGATTTGCTTGTAAGCAAATAATGCACCATGAACATTCCTGTCTATAAGGAAAATCTTTCAGTGCTGGGGTCCATGTTTTTAGCTTTTAAAGAGCTTGCAGAGGTCTGCAAAAACTTAGCTAAATCTTTACTGTGAATTTTCTTGGGGGGTTTCTTTTTAATGTACCACCATGTACATGTGGTCTGATGATGGCTGAACTGTCATATGCTGCACATCATAGTAGGTTTAAAGAGCCTAAGGTCCTTACTTACATTTGGCACAGTGTTTCTCTAGAACACACAACAGTGTGGACAACCCAACAGTGCAGTCACATAGCAGGCACTCAAAAATATGTGTTGAATAACTGATGGGGATGTTTTGCTCTAATGGGATTGCACTGGTTCCTATATACTAGGTGTTCCCAGTGTGTCTATCTCCTTATAAGCTTGAGGCATTTTTATGAGAGAATATGGAGGAAAGATAGATATATAGCTTACCACACTTCCTTGTTCTGACATGCACTGGACCGTGTTTTTTATACAAGTTGTTGAGGCTTAGTCATATTGTGTGAGAAATAAAGTAGTAATTATTCTTGAAACTCCATAGAGATCCTGCTTTCTCTGTATTCACGAGGATAATAGGCCTAAGTGTGTGTAATTGCTGGCTCTGGTCCTAATCAGAAGCTGGAAGTACTCATGACATATTTTTTGTCTTCTGTCTGAAAATTTTCACATTGACATTAATCAGTGATCAGCTGAAAAACTGCAGACTGTATGGGATAGAACTAGGAAGGGAAGAAGGAATTTTCATGCTTCATCCAAAACAAATTTCTCCATTGTTTGACAGATGTTGAGCAATAAAAAAAATGCTTTGGATTTTATTTTTTCACTTGTGACCTGAAGTCTTTGGCAATGCAATATATTAGTCAAGAACGGTAGAAGGAACATTGATTTAATTATATATACTAATGTAAATCAACAAGATAAAATATCAAGATGATTTCTAAACAGTTTCAGAAAATCAATGTTATGAATTTAATGCAATACAAAATATTTATCTATAGTTTTAATTTCTCAGGAGTTCTTATTTCTAAATTTCCCCAATTGTAGCCTCAAAAATTTGGGTGTATGAAGATATAGTCTATACCCAAAGGGCACCAAGATCATCTGGGTTCTGTCATAAAACTCTTCTTTCAAATTGTTCACACAAATTTCTTCTAAGAGGCAGGCATTCTGAATAATTTATAAGATTTCTCCCAAGAAAGATACTTATAAACCATAAACAAATTAAGGGTAAAGGATTGTGAAAAATTGCAATGTCTCTGAGATTTTTACTCTACTTGCAAACTCACAAGTTAGCCTGCCATGGTTTCATGGATTTTAGCAAAAGACATGAGACTACTGGGTCAGAGATACAAAACAGTGTGAGTGTCATGTGCTGATTTCCCTTGCCACCCAAATTCTATAGGAGTGATATTGGATGGTCCTCTTGGTGGGCTCTGCATACATAGTGGGTGTGTCACAGTTAGGACCCCCAAATTAGGAAATCAATGTTTTATAAGGGGCTATAAGCATGTATAGTCTTTTTGCTAGAGAGGGAGTCTATCTCTAATTTGCAAGGCTGAGAAAGACAGCCCCTATGCTTACAGGAAAGACAGAAAAGTGAGAGAGCCATGGATAATTGTTAAATAAATCAAGGGGTAAAGATTTAGTGCATTCCTCCCTAGCTCCGATCTGTCTTGGCTCAGACCTAGAAAGCAGAGAGATAACTTCAAATAAAACCAGATGCTTGTGTTATTTCAATTAACATAAATGATTAGGGATTTAGTTATGTCTCCTGTTTTTCTTGTCTTTATCATAGCTCAGAGTAATATTTACTTAGCATCTAGTAAGAACTCATAAATACTTATTATTTGTTAATTGCTCAGAAGGATGACAAATAAGTGTTGCTACATCTCATTTCTAGAGAACAGGCAGTAACTGTACAGATAAAAAAAACAAACAAACAAAAAAACCCCTACTAGCCACTGGCTTACCTCTACTCTGACTTCAACCAGTGACTATTTAATACTGAATAATTTCAAGCTGTAGTTTAGAGATGTCACCTAGTATAGAAAAAATTATCATTATTTTGGACCTGTGTTACACTGATAAAATTAAACAATGCTATATAGCATCACTGCATTTATGTGGAGGAAAAATAACTATTCTGCCAGAAAGTTTCATGTTTGTTGTATGTGTCAGTGCAAAACCAGTGGTGAACACTTTGTTTTTACCTTTGGGAAATTGATACCTCATAAACATGTGGCCTTCTCCTGCAGAATGTACAGAATGGTAAATAAAGAGCTGTCTGATAGAAAAAGGGCTCATCTCTGTGAGGTAAATGAGTCCTTTGAAGGCACCATGGTTCTACTCAGTGCTCTGGAAGAGTTCATTAGCCCAACACAAATAGACTATATACTCCCTCATAGAGGACTGTGCTAATTAAATTGCTGTTCACCTATGCCTGGATTTTCTACAAATACATTAATATCTCACATCTCATTCCATATGTCTTTGTTGAAGACAGAGATGATTACAGATTCACTCTCTAACTTGTCCTTCCATAGATCTTAGACTTCATTAGATGTCCTCAAAATCAGTTTTGAAAACTTTTCACAATATTGTTATACTTAGAAAGAGAGCCCAGATGGAGGAATTTAATGTTGTGTATTTTTATAAATATCTATAATAGTTATCTATGGACATATTTTGTTGTTATTTTATTTCCTTCTTGTTAAGTTCAAAAAGTCAATTCCTCCCACCTAAAGCTAATTTCTACATCTGTTCTGTAAATTTCATCTTCAGGAATCTTAAATTATAAGCATGTGTTTTCTTTAATATATTCAATTTCTCTTTCTTTGGAATTTTCCCACTAGCTTTTAAATGTGCCCATGTCTTCTTCACAAAGCACCAACAATAACAAATAACCTCTAGGCCTCTCATCTCCTTCTGATAAATTTACTCTTTATTTTTCTATGTCATAACCAAACTTCTCAATAGAATTATCTTTGTCATTGTGTCTCTTTCTTTTTATTCCAATATGGATTTGTCTACTTTATGAACCACTGGAATAATTTTTATTAAAGTTAATACTCATATCTCGTTAACAGAATCTAAAAGAGATTTCCAATCATTCTGTACATGTCCTCTCAACTGCAAAGTTTTGACTACTTTTTAAAAAATATTTTCCCTTCCCTTTGATTAGAGCCTACCATCTCCAGGTATTACTTCTTACCTTTCTATTGTTCATTTTTCTCTTCCGGGGCATCACCATCTATCTTTGATATGATCTGCTAATCCTAAGGATTCTCTTTCCCTGTCTGTATTTTTTCTATTTTAATGATTTCAAGCATATTTGTGGCTTGAGTTGTAACCCACTTATAAATGACCTACAAATATACTGCTCCAGCTCATGTATCTTCTTATTTCTGGACCCATATATTCAACTGCCATTTTGACATTTTCTTTTGGAGACTCAAAGTCATCTAAAACTAACATTTTTCAATTAGTTCTCATTAAATATCCCCTTGAACGACTTCCCCTCTCCATTCTTCTCCAAAAACACTATTTTATTATCCAAGCCAGAAATCTTGAGTCATCTTTTATACCTTCTTTTTCTAAATTCATCAGCAGATCTCCTTGAGTTTTTTTCTCATACAGTTCTTACCACCTGTAGTCCACCACTCTCATACCACACTTTCAATATCCTTCTCAAAGGTGACTAGAGTTTGCTTCCAAGTAGTCTATCTGCATCCGGTCTGGTTTCCCTCCAAACTACAATGAAAATAAAGGTTTTTAATATGTGTGACTCTTCAAAAAAAATTATCCATGTTGTTTTTATAGCCTTCCATTGTCCCAAGGGCAAATCAAACTTTTCAAAGCAGTCGACCATACCCTCTCCAGACTCTCTCTGCATGTTCTTTCTTATCATCTGGGCTCTAGCTATGTTGGCTTTTCTTTTGTTCCTTCACATTGCACATGTCTCCCCCCCACCCACAGTGTTGTGCACACATTGTTGCCTTTATTTGGATCTTCTTCTCAAGAACCATATGAGGGGCACTCAGTAAATGATTGACAGCATAAGAAATGGAAAAAAGAAAAATCCAGCAGATGAGGACTAGATGGTTTATAAAATAGAAAGGAATAGAGGGCAGTCACAGAACTGTGAAAGAAAGAAAAGAAGAAAGAAGGGGGTAAAGAAAGAAAAAAACAATAAGAAGTGAGGAAGAAAAATAACCTTGTTTCATTAAAAAATATTATATATTCTATATGTGCTAATCACTGTGTTAAGATGTTTATAAGTGTTATCCTTAAGACAGATCCAGAGGAATTATTTTAATTGCCATGGATGAGACCACTGTAGCATAGGAAAGTGCAGATCACAGTATGTGTAAGTGCTATGATTTGAACTGTGACTTAAACCTAGGTCTGTTTGAATGCAGTGAAATCGATTAATTTAGAATTTTCAAGCCCAAGGTTACAATTGTAAATTAAAAATTTGGGTAACATAGAAGGTCTAAAAGCTATTGAGAAGTCTAGTCATGTGGTTCCAATGTATACTTAACTAGATCAAGGAAAAAAATGAAAAAAAATACATAACTATCAAGTAACTAACTTTCATTATAAAAATATTTTTGATTATAGAGTAACAATTTATGTGAGGTATGAACAATAAATATTTTTCTAATTTTAATGAGATATAATTCACATATAACATTGTCTGAGTTTAAGGTATATAGTATAATGATTTGATACATGTATGTAATACAAAATGATTACCATAAGTTTAGTTAATATCAATCATCTCTATGGTTACCTTTTTTCCTCTTATAATAAGATCTGATCTCTAGTTTTTAATCCATGTGTCCTTTATACTTGTTCCTGTAGATCTAGGGGTGGGTAGAAATGGGAGGGAGGAGGGGAGGGCTGGGTGGGTGGGCTGGGATGGGAGTAAAAGATAGAAAATTGTACTTCAACCACAATTAAAATAAAATTAAAAAATAAGATCTGATCTCTTCCTAACTTTTAAATACACAATACAGTATTGTTAACTATGGTTACTATGCTGTATGCCACATGCCCAGAGCTTATTTACCTAATAACTGGATGCCTGTACTTTTTGACTACCTTCATCCATTTTCCCATATCTCCCCATCTGCCTCTGGCAACCATCAGTCTTTTCCCTGTTTTTGTGAGGGCTTTTTGTTTTTTTCTTCTAACACCAGGCAAGTGCCCTCTTGTAGTTGGCTTAAACAAATGTCTTGGTCCATAGGTTTATATTCTTTAATATTCAGAGGAATAATTCTATCTCACAGAATCATTGAGTGTATTAAATGAGATAAAATATTTTAAAAATTTCAAACTTTAGTTGCTAGTCCTGTTGAGTTTTCAGAAATGGTAACTATTGTCAATAGCAATAATAACAATAATATTACAGAGAAAAGAAAGAGAAGGAGGAGAAAAAAGAATAGACAGGAAAGCAGCAAGCAAGATATGGTCACAGTTGCAGTTCTGCCCTACTGACACATCTTTTAGGCTCCAAGCCTCCATTCTTACAACTTAACAAAATTCTACTCTGTGCTCATATATAGGGTAGGCTCTTGGTAAAATCATAAATTCTGTTTTTGTTAATTATTGTTCAGGTATCCTTCATCCCTAATCATTCCTTCTCTTACCCTCCTACAGACATCCTCGTTGTCTAGAACCCATGATTACCACTCCCATTCTAAGAGGTCAGCAATTCCCACCTTTTCCCTGATCTCTAGATAGCATATAGTACTTGCCATTACCCAAATGCTTCTGCTTTATAAATTGTTATACCAATCAGCGTACCACCAGAGAAAGAGAACCAGTATGAGATTTATATTAAGATGCACTGTAAGGAACTGATTTACACAATTGTTGAAACTGACACAGCAAGTCTGAAAACTGTATGTCAGGAAGGACCAATGCAAAGTTTTGGGAACAAGCTGAAGTTGCTGTCTGCAGCAAGGCAAATTCTGCAGGCAGAATTTCTTCTTGTTCTGGGAAGCATCAGCGCCGATTTGAAGGCCTTTCAACTTTCAAATCAGCCCACCAGATTATCTATGATAATTTCTCTTACAATAAACTGATTATAGACTTTAATGATGTCTACAAAGTATCTTCACAGCAACACCTTGATTAATGTTTGATTGAATAACTAGGGATAATAGCCTTGCTAAGTTGACACATACAAATGATCATGACAAGTCCAAACCTTCTCAACCTGGCACCCATAAACATATCATTAAGTTATAGTTAATTTCCAAATAGAAGCAAAAAAAAAAGTCATGCTTCTGTCTAACATGATGCAGCTATCCTGTGTACAACCAAAACATACTAACTCTGCCCTCAAGAAAGGAAGGTAAGTCCCTAGGGAAATTCATTATTCTCCTTTGATTTCTTGTATCTTAAATACTGTGATATAAGGTTAACTCTTATCAATATATCTTATGTTAGATAATAATGGAAGAGAGTACATGAAGTAAAAACATTTTACTAATAATTAAACAAATATTTTATAATAAAATAATATTCATTTTACAACTGGTCATGTGGCCATAACTTGTATTTATAAGCACTCCTACCACACATTGCATATTCACTTTGCCCTAAGAAAGAACCTCAGTTGGTTATGATTCTTTGCCTTAAGGTATGACTCAAATCTTCATTCCTAAAAAGTCTGGGCAGTTAGAAGTTCTGCCTGAATTGAGTTATTTAGTTTTCCATTGACTTTAAGACATAGGACATTATAGAACGCAGAGATGCTCTTTTACATTCCAGACATATTCTTACTTATCTCCATAGTACAGTACCAACTCATTTTTCTGTTGGTAATCTGAGTCAATAACTCCATCCAGTACTGCAAGTGCTTTGTTATTCAGCTGTTATAACAGAGTTATAAGGAACCCAAAGTGACTGAATGGCAGACTTAACTTCCAGTTCAAGAACCCATTGTTGTGTCTCATGATGGAAGCATTTCTCATTTTGGAACTTAAGACCAGCAGTGCCCAAGATCACAGGGATGGCAAGCAAATTTCTGCTAATTTATTGCCAGCAGTAATAGTGAGTGGTACCACTCTCATTTCTGCCTTGTGATTTCTGGACCCATGAATCCTGGCAATAGGAGAAAGAACACCACATATTGGATATTAATTTAAAGCATATGCACAGCCTTCTGAAGAATATTGTCCCCGTCCTGCAAGGTATTGTTGACACCTAGTTGGTGTATAACCAAGTCTTCAGATGACCATCTTATCAAGATAACAAGACAGCTCCTTCATGATAATGGGAAACATCATAAGATCAGTGAATTTTATGAACATGAGCTCACTGTCAAACTTCATTTGCTATGAAGTGAATTCCTTCATCAAAGACAATGCTGTGTGTTAACACAATGATATTGGAAAAGGTATTCTGGTAAGTCCATCCATGGTAGTTTTCACAGAAGCATATGTGCAGGTCAGGAAAATCCATAGCCAAGATAAGTGTCTATTCCAGTAAAAACAAACTATTGCCTCTTCTACAGTGAAAGTGGTTCAGTGGAACCAAGCTACCACCAGCTCGGTGGCTGATTACCTCAGTGAAGGCTGCCAGATTGGGGCACTCAGCAGTGGTTATAGCCAGTTCAGCTGTAGTCTTATCTTTTTTTAAATTCCAGGCAAATGGCCAGCTGTACCGCTAAAATTTCTCCCCACTAGAAGGACTTTTCTGCACCATTTTCCTTCAAGAATATCCCAGGAAGGGACTTTAGTGTTGTTCAAATTTGGGTGATGCAAACATAACATGCTAGAACCATCAATCTGAGAGAGTTTTCTCTTCTTTTGTCAATTGCCTGTGAGGAACTCTCCATAAGGCCATCACTTCAGGCTGGAAAACAGAAAGTAGCATAGAATAAATAGGGGTCATATGGGCCACTTCCTTACACAGCTTACCTATGCCTTCAAGGCAGCAGCTGAATATTTAGAGAGGAATCTGAGGAATGTGAAAATTTTCAGAATGTTCTACCAGGAATTGCTGGTAAAACAAGAATTGTTGGGAGGAGGTTTAGCACCAAATTAAAGGATCAACTGGATGATCAATTATGAATGAAAATGATACTGCTTTTCATAGTTATCCATCTCACCTTCTTCTCAGATGTGGCTTTTCTTTAATAATATCCTCAGATCTCAAGGTCAACCTTCAATGCTGGTCAAGGCCATGTACCAGTCCCATGGCCTTGGACAAAGAGATGATTTTTCTGCTAAATATAATTATGGGGGATGTTTCTCAGACTTAAAGAATATCTATTTACCTCTAAATTTTCTAAGTTTTCTCAACATAGGCCAAACAACTCTTCTGGTTTAGAAATTATCTCCATGCATTATTAATAGCAGGCTGTTTTTGGAAGTATGAATATAAACTTGTATTTTTTAGCAAAAAATGGATGTCTTGAATAATTAGCAACTTATCTCTCCACTTATATATTTAATGCTTACTGTTGTCCGTTAGCTTGTATTTTCCATTCCTACAGAGCAGAATAGTTAGAAGATGCCATGAAGCTAGAAATCTGGGCTTGTCTAAAACCCTAGGTTTATACTTCCCTCAAGATTTTACATCTTTTCTTTTCTTTGAGGGTTATTAAATGAAGAATATTGCCTTGTTTTCATTATTAGTGATGATATCATATCTAAATTGAATTTTTACCTTGAAGTATATAATATACTGAATCATGAAATAAGCAAATGTTCATAACAGAATTTTAGCATTTCTTTATAACCTTTTCTAAAAATTAAAATGTATATTTAATTTAGTCTAAAATTGTTGAAATAGCCCTGGCTGGTGTGCCTTAGTGGATTGAGTGCCAGCCTGTGAACCAAAGAGTCTCTGGTTCGATTACCATTCAGGGCACATGCCTGGGTTGCAGGCCAGGTCCCCAGTAGGGGAAGCACAAGAGGAAATGTGTTTACAAATTGATGTTTCCCTCTTACTCTCCCTCCCTTCCCCTTTCTTTAAAAATAAATAAAATCTTAAAAAAATAAAATTATTGAAATTATGTTATCTAAGTTTCACCATGCACATTTTATAAATACATTAACTAAAACCTCCAGTTCAAAAATTATAAAAACCATAACTAGAATAGTCAACCACTTAGTTTATATATATATCAAAGTGTCATAGTACTTTGATGTTATATACATATAACATTGTGATTTATAATGTTGTGAAATATTGTGACTTATAAGAAATATATATATTTGATCATTCAGAAGACTGAAATATATTTTGCAGATATATTTGTTCTTCATTCACAGTTCCTGGCTCACACCTTTCAATCCCCTTGGAATTTCCTGAAGTGATGACAGCAAAAGTAGTGTCACTAGTGATGTTGTGGTGACTCTTGAAACTCACCTAAGGATGTGACTGGTTGCCAATAAGAGCTAACCATGTGGGCAGAGGATTGAAACTTTCAGTGCCACTCCTTGATTTCTGGGGAGGGAGGAAAAGCTAGAGGTTGTATCGATTACCAATAGTCAATGACTTAGTCCAGGGCCATCCAAACTTTTGGCATCTCTGGGCCACACTAGAAGAAAGAGAGTTATTTCAGGACACACAGTACCATATTTTGTCATGTATTATGTACACTTTTCTGCCCAAATTTGTGTGGGGGAAAAATAAGGATGTGCATAATACATGGGTAGTACCTGCAATACCTTGTATCTGTTCTTGTGTTTTGTAATTATTTGTTACATAAAATTTCTTGTACCATAATATGTTAATAAATGCTAAATTCCCTTTATAACACAAAAAACAAGTATCTAAATATAAGTAAAAAACTGAATCAAAAAAATAAAATGAAAGATTTGTTTCTTGAAAGTTGGGCCAAAAATGTGGGTGCACAGTATATATGGCAAAATAAGGATAAATACATTGTGACATGTAATCACAAAAAAAATTTTCAATGTTTTAAGTAAATTTGCTTTTTGTGTTGGGCCACATTCATAGCCATCCTGTACCACAATGCGGCACACAGGCCCTGGGTTGGACACCCTTTAGTCAATCATAACTACATAATGAAACCTTCATAAAAAAATCAAAAGAACAACTCCTTGTTCTTTTTTAAATTTGTTTTATTTATTTATTATTATTTTATTAGAGAGCTTCCACATTAAGTAACCAGAATGCTTTCTTGTGCCACATGTCCAAAGCCCCATGGGGACATGTTTCTTTAGTCAGACCACACTGAGTATATCTCCTCATCTGTTCATTCATATTGTTAAATATCCTTTGTAATAAATCAATAATCCAATGAAAGAACACATTTTCTTGAGTTCTGTGAGTTATTCTAGCAATTAATTAAATCCAAGAAAGGTGTCCTGGAAACTTCTGATTTATAAGCAGTTGGTCAGAAGCTGAAGTAAAAATCTGGGCTTGTGACTGGTGTCTGAAGTGGAAAGTTATCATGGGGGACTGAGCCACTTACTGAGGAATCTGATTCTATATCTGAGTAGATATTGTCAGAATTTAGCTGAAAGCTCAGACACCCTGTTGATGTCCAAGAATTGCTTGTTGATGTAGCAAAGCGTTCACACACACATGTTGGGTCTGGAGATTCTTTTTTTTTGCTGAATTTTATTTTATTCAAGTTCATTTAAATCTCTAGTCAGGCTGATATACCTTAATAAATTGTTTTATGCTAAACAAGCTTGTTTTTATAAGTAAATTTTAATTTATTCTTTATTAAATAGCCACAAATTATATTTTCAAAATTTATAAATTATATGTAAAACAGATTTACATTGCTTATTTAAGACTTTTTGCATCTATATTATAAAATTAAATATGTTATGGTAATGGAAAAGATACAATAAAAATGAACTATTCAAAAATAATTATTTTATTTATTAAAGATTATGGTGCAGAATAGTAAAATATTTCAGTATATATTTTGAATGTTTGAGGTAGAATATTTATATCATGAATTTACCAATTTTAAGTGTAAAATCAATGTTTAATAAGTTTACAAAGTTGTTCGATTCACAATCCAATTTTAAAATATTTGCACCACCCAAAAAGAAACTTTATAATCATTTTTAGTCAATCTCTGCTACCACCCCATATCCAACCAAAGACTGATCAGATTTTTGTCTCTATCGGTTTCCCTATTCTGGACATTTTATATACATGAAATTATGTAATACATATTCTTTTGTATCAACTTCTAAAATAATTGCTTTGAGGTTCAGTCATATTGTTGTGTGGGAGAGAAAGACACTTCTCCCTACCCTCAAGATTCTTCTGACTAGTCTAATAATTAAATAGACATGAGTCAAGATGGCGACATAGGCAGACAGGCTTACTCTGCACACAACCACAACAAAATTACAACTACAATATAGAACAACCATCACTCAGGAATGTCAGAAATAGAGTTGAATGGAAGTCTGACAACTACAAAACTGAGTTGAATGGAAGTCTTGTTACAGAACACAGGGGGGCCAAGGGAGGGCCAAAGGGCAATATACTATTACTGAAAGGAGCCCCCCAGGTTTGTTATGTCCGCCGCCTTATAGGAAAGACATCTCTCAATGCCAGAGATTCCTGAAAAGGAACGGAAATGTTTATTTAATGCTATACAAACGTAAAGTAGTGACCTAATGTCTTCACCAAAATCCCAAAGTCCCTTAAAACGCCCACAAACACACATACAGTCCTTCTTTCCCCCTTTGCCCAGTCTGGGGTACCATATCTCAGGAAAAGAAATAAAAGTCCGTGGCTCAGGCAGCCTCTGGCTCTTCCCAGCAATCCCTCTCAGCTGGTAGGCCTCCCTGGGTTCCCGGCACCATCAGCTGTGTCGCTGGGATCTCTGCAAAAGCTGGGTGGTGGTTCCCCCTTCTAAAGCTGCAGGGGTCCCCACTCTGCCAGAGCTGCACGGTTCTCCCCCAATGGCTGCCAAGTCTCTCTCAGCAATGGCTGCGAGGAGCGGGGGTCACCACTCTGCTAAAGCCGCATGGTGATTCTCTCTCATAGGGCTGTGGTCTTCCCTCTGCTAAAATTGCGTGGTTCTCCCCACAACGGCTGTCACGTCTCAGTTTAAATCCTCACACCAATCTTCCTCTGTAGCTCCATTTCCAACTCCTCCCACAATCAGCTATACTTGCCGTGTGGCCCCAGGTCCTGGAGCCAGTCATCTCCAAGCTCTCAAGTAGGTGCTGTAACTTGGGGGACCTGCCCCCCACTTATGTCTTGGGGGGGAGTTACTTCCATTCCCCTGGCTCAGAGCATGGCCACAGCTATTTAACATATCTATGTAACCAGTTAAAGGTTATAGATATGTTAAATGAAAACACCAGAGGTTAGCTGCAAAGCTGTTGCTATGCAAAACAGCTCTTAGTGGCCCTGCTCCATGTGTCCCTTCCCCCAGCGCACACCTGTGGGAGGAGGTTAGGACATCCTAATATTTCCTGGACACCTCAAGTTCTGGGCCCCATTCCGAATCCCTATTTGGGGCCCCCCTCTTGGCTGCACCCTGTAACAGCCTGACAACTATGGAATTAGGGAAACCACATCCATCCATTCTGGTAGGAGGTGCACCAAGCAGAACAGGCTGGCCCCACACCCACGTGGATAAAAATTTTGAAGCCATATCTCAGGAGCAAGGAGTCCCAGACCCACACCAGGCCCCCCAGCCCAGGATTCCAGTGCCAGGAAGGTAAGTCCCCACATCTCTGGCTTCAAAAACCAGCAGGGATTAAATTGATGGAGGAGGCTACTGGAGCCATAAGCAGTTTCTCTTGGGGAACCCACACACAGACTCCCCACACAGACTCACCTACTCAGACTCACTTCCTCTGATCTCTAGCACCAGGGTGACAGCTTGAAGGGCACCAGTGGTGCACAGGGAGAGACTGAAGTGTCACATCGGGAAGGGCAGAGACCATTGTCCTTTTGCTGAGACCTTTCCCCACAGACTCGGTAGGCTGGTACCATATTTGAGACTACATCAACCTGGCTAACATTGTAGAAACCAGCTTGGAGATCCACAGAGGCTCTACCCCCGCCAATTTACAGGCCCACTGAAGCTGCTTTTCCATAAGAATGGCTGGTCTTGGCTCCTAAATACTATCGAACAAGCAATAGCTGGCTTTAGTGAGCTCTAGGAGCAGACAGATTAGGGTCACAGCTTGGCTTCACCTGGGAATCTCCAAGCCCAGCAAAAGTAGCGGCCATTTCAAATTGATTTACAGCTGAGACAGGGTGCCCAGGTTAAAACACAGGTGCGGGCTGACCCTGGCCTGCACTATCCAGGAAACCCAGGGCCAATGCACCCAGTGGACAGCTACAGACCACATCAGAGCACCACCACCCTGCTCCTGCACAGCTGATCCTCTATGGAAGGCAGAGGTTGGTGGTCAATGGTCACAGCCAATCCTTGAACCTGACATACCTGGGTAAATCCCTCCCATTGACCTGCCAACAGCAACCAAGTTTCAACTACAAGAGGAGGGTGTACTCAGCCCACACAAAGGGCGCACCTCAAGAACCCATCTTGGGTGATAGGGAGGCTATGCCACTGGACCCTACAGGATGCCTACTATGTTAGGACACACTACCAAGACAGGAAATCATAGCAGCTCTACCTAATATATAGAAACAAACACAGGGAGGCTACCAAAATGAGAAGACAAAGAAACATGGCCCAAATGAAAGAACAGATCAAAGCTCCAGAAAAAGAGCTAAACAAAATGTAGATAAGCAATCAGATGCAGAGTTCAAAACAACCAACCAGAACAACAAGAAGGAAAATGAATCCAAAACATGAGGATAGTATAAGCAGCCTCTGGGACAACTTTAAAAGGTCTGACATTTGTGTCATAGGGTGCCAGAAGAAGAGAAAGAGCAAGAAATTGTAACTGTATCTGAAAAAATAGTGAAAGAAAGCTTCCCTAATTTGGTGAAGGAAATAGACATACAAGTTCAGGAATCAGAGAGAGTCCCAAGCATGATGGATACAAATAGACCCAGTCCAAGACACATAGTTATTAAAAAGTCAAAGTTTAAAGATAAAGAGAGATTCTTAAAAGCAAGAGAAAACAAGTTAGTTACCAGAAGGTTGATAGATAGGAGAGGAAAAGGGGAGAATGAGTGAAGAGGTGAGGGGATTTAGAAATACAGGGTTTCCTGCCCAGTGATTCCTGGAAGAAGCTTAGCTGGGTATCCAGCTCTTTCCACACCTGGAAAGTGAGGGCAATAGGCGCCTTCAATGTCCAGAAGCAGCTACCGAAGAGGACCCCTCCCTCAGCCAACATGTGACTGCTCCAGAGTTGGAATCAGCAAGCATCCCAGGCTCTGTTTCCCACCCCTGATTGCATCATGGTACCCTCGGGCAGAGTCTTGGTGGAAGGGGTCCTCCTCCTGCAGATGCACTTCCACATCTGGGACAAGGCCATTCTCTGCCTCTATAACCTCCTGAAATCCCATCTTGCCCAAAATAATCATAGGGATGTAAAGTCCAGTGCAGAAAATGGAGTAGCCAAAGAACCTACGCATGACCCATGGACATGAGCAATGGTGTGGGGACTGCCTGAGGGAATAAGGAACACTGGGTGGAGAGGGGACAAAGAGGGAAAAATCAGTACAACTTTAATAGCATACTCAATAAAATATAATAAAAAATAAATAGACATGAGGTAGATTAGCAAGAGAAAATTTAAAAAATTAATTCATATATATGTATGGAAACACCACTTACATGAGACCCGCCTACTGGAAGGTTTGGAGACAGAAAATATGAATACATAAAACACTCTGAGCTAGGGATGAGACAATGTACCTTGGGGGCTTCAAAGAGCCATTTCAAGACAACAGATGTTTGTCCTGCCTATAGATCAAAAAAGGTTATCTCTGATGACCTCTTATTATGGGCAAGGCACAAAATTCAAGTTTTTCTAGGTAGATAAGGGAGGGGCAGAAGTTTTTCTTGAAGCTGTGGCTAACATTACCTTTAGCTCAAAACAATTTGCATACCGCAGAGGCACATTTTGGGATGATTCATTCTGAAACCCCACAGTTGCATGTATCGGTTAACTTACTCTTTTCTAATAATGAACAGTATTCCAACACATCTATATATAATTAACTTTGTTTAGCCACTAAACATTTTGATTGTTTCAGGTTTTTCACCATTATGAATATTGCTGCTTTAAACATTTGTGTACAAGACTTGATATGTTTTAATTTGGAGTGGACAGATTACTGGTAGTGGTCATATATTAAGTTTATGTTCAGCTTTTTTGGACATTTTTTCATTGTTTTTAGAGAGTGAGGAAAGGAGAGAGAAAGGGAGAGAAACATCAACATGAGGGAGAAACATCAATTGATTGGCTCCCAAATCCAAACCGGACAGCACTAGGGCCAGGGAATCTGCAACTTAGGTATGTGCCCTGACCGGAAAATGAACCCACAACCTTTCAGTTATACAACAACACTCCAACTAACTGAGCCACACTGGCCAGGGCATATGTTTAGCTTTTTAGAAACTGCCAAAGAGGCAGCCCAGTTTACATTTGCACCGGGAAGTTATGAGGGCTTCCACTGTCTCCACATTATTATCAACATTAGGCGATGTCTAGATTTTAGATTATAGTCATTCTAGTGGCTATAAAGTGTTATCTCATGGTAGTTTAATTTGTATTTCTTCTTTTTAGTTACAATATTGAACATTTTTCAGATGCTTATTAACCATCTGTATATCATTTTTATGAAACATCTATTTAAATCTTTTGTACATTTTTAAAATGTTTATTTGTTTGTTTGTTTGTTTGTTTTCAGAGAGAGGGGAAATGAGTGAAAAAGAGAGGGAGAGAAACATCAATGTGAGAGAAACTTCTATTAGTTGCCTCTCATATGTGCCCCGACCAGGGGAATGAACCAGCAACCTAAGCATGTGCCCTGATCGAGAACCAAACTGGTTACGTTTTGTTTCTGGGAGAAGATCCATCCAAATGACACTGTTCAGGGCTCTTCTGTACATTTTTAAATTGAGTTGTCTATTTTTGAATTGTAAGAGTTATTTATATACAGTGGGTGTGAGTGATTTTCAAGTATAGGATTTGCAAATATTTTCTCTATTGCCTTTCACTTTTTCAAGGGTGATTTTTGAAGTGCAAAAGCTTGCATTTCCCTAAAGTCCAGTTCATCAATATTCTTAAGATTACTTGTGCTTTTAATGGTATAATTAAGAAATCTTGGCCTAGCTCAAGGTCAAAAAGATTTATCCTTAGATGTTCTTCTAAGATTTTTGTAGTTTTAGCTTATAGCTAGATTTGCAATTCATTTTGAAATTATTTTTATATTATATAATGACTAAAATTTATCTTTTACTAAGTAAATATCCAGTTACTTTTGCTCCATTTGTTGAAAGATTATCCTATTTCCCCATTTCTTAGGCACATTTTTGAAAATTAATTGACCATAAATATAATGGTTTATTTATGAACTCAGTTGCTCTACTTATCTACATGCCTAGCATTATGCCAATATTATCTTTTTAAAATTATTTTTATTGAGGTTCAATGAACATGTGAAAACTTGTAGATATTTCAAGTGTACAACTCAGTAGGTTTGAGGATAAATGTATATCTGTAAAACCATCAATCACCACTAACAAAACCATAAACAAACCTATCACGGTTCAAAGTTTCCTCCTGCACTTTTAATATTATTATTATTATTGTGATGATGATGATGATGTGGTAAAATATTTAATATAAGAATAACTTTCTTAACAAATTTCAATTAATATAATACAACATCATTAGCAATAAGCATTATGCTGTATAGTAGATCTACAAGAGGTGAGAATGGCCATCATAAACAAATCAACAAACAAAAAGTGTTGGAGAGGTTGTAGAGAAAAGAGAACCCTAGTTCAGCCACTGTGGAAAACAGTATGGAATTTCCTCAGAAAACTAGAAGTGCAACTGCCTATTGACCTAGAAATTCCACTGCTGGGATTATATCCTAAGAACACTGAAACACCAATCCAAAAGAACCTATGCGCCCCAATGTTCATAGCAGCACAATTTATAATATCCAAGAGGTTAAACAACCTAATTGCCCATCAATCAAAAAACTGTGGTACATTTACATGATGGAATACTACACAGCAGAAAGAAAGAAGGAGCTCCTACCCTTTGGGGCAGCATGGATGGATCTGGAGAGCATTATGCTAAGTGAAATAAACTAGGTGGTGAGGGATAGATACCATATGATCTCACCTATAAGTGGAACCTAATCAACAAAACAAACAAGCAAGCAAAATGTAACCAGAGACATTGAAATTAAGAACAATCTGACAGTGACCAGAGGGGAGGTGGGAGGGGAAAATGGGGAGAAAAAGGGAAAGGGTTTTCAGGAACTTGCATAAAGGGCACACAGACAAAACCAAAAAGTGATAGGATCAAGGGTGGGAAGTTGGGATGGCTGGGGTCGGGGGCATTGCTGGGGGAAAAATAGAGACATCTGTACTGAAACAACAATAAAAATGTGAAAAAAAACTTATTTATTTTATAAAACTAAAACTTTGTGCCCTTTGACTATTCCTGCCGCATTTTCTTATCCCCTCAGCCCCTGGCAACAGCCATTTTCTAATTCTATGAGTTTGACTATTTCTGATTAGTGTGGTCTGTACTCTATTTTTTGTCATGATAAAGTACACATCTATCAACTTGGTTCTTTTTAAAACTTGCTTTTGCTATTCTGAGTTTATTGTATGTTAGGTTCATATTGACAATTTCTATAAAAAGCCTACTGTGATATTAAGATTTGCAGAGACTTGTAGATTAATTTCAAGAGAATTACCATCTTAACAATATTGAGTCTTTCATAAACATGGAATATCTCTCCTTTATTTAGATGCTATTCAGATCTTTAATTTCTCATATCAGTGTTATATAGTCTTGTCCTTCTTTTGTCAAATTTATCCTTTGATATTGAAAGTTTTTACTGTTATTGTGAATAAAATTGTTTTCTTAATTTCACTTGTATATTGTTTATTATTAGTACACAGAAAATACCTTTTTTGGTATATTGATCTTGTGTCCTATGACCTTGCTGAGCTCACTTATTAGTAGTTTTTGGGGGCTGGAGGTTGGTGATGGAGTTCTTTGGAATTTCTATATGCAGGATCATGTCATCTACAAATAAAGGTGGTTTTTCTTTTTCATTCCAATACAAATTACTGAATTTCTCTCTCTTGCCTCATTACACTGGACACAATCTCAAGCACAAAATTAAATAGAAGTGGTGAGAGTGAACATTCTTTGTTTGCTCCTGATCTTAAGGGAAATTAATTTAATATTTCATGGTTATACATGTAGGTTTTTTTTAAGATGCCTTTTATCAGGTTGAAGAAATTGTCTTCTTTTTCTCATCCATTGAGATTTTTTATTATAAATATGTGTTAAATTTGCTTTTTGAATGTCTTGAGATTTTCATGTGCTTTTAGTTATTAAGTATATTAATAGTGTATTCATATTTATTGACTTTGTTATATTAAAGTGAGCCTTGTATTTTTTTGTATAAACCCCACTTTGCTAAGGTTTATAATTCCTTTTATGTATTGTTGAATTCAGTTTCCTAATATTTTGTTGAGAAATTTTATATCTATATTTATGAGATATTATTCCATAATTTGGAATGCATTACTTTGGCTTTAGTATCAGTAATAATAACCTGATAGAATATGTTTGGAAGTCTTCCTTCTCCCTCTATTTTTCTGACTGAGTTTGTAATGAATTGTAATTTCTCCTTTAAATGTTTGATAGAATTTACCAGTAAAATCTGAGGTTTTTGAGGTTTTTTATTTTTGAAGGCAGACATTTTTATTACTAATTCTATTATTTTGTGTAACATATCCATTTAAATTTCTAGTTTTTTGAGCCAATTTAGTAGATTGTACCTTTCTAAAAAAATGTTATTTTTTTCTAATTTGTCTAATTTATTAAGGTTGGTCTGAGTGATCTTTTATAATTCTTTTAATTTCTTTTAGATCTGTCTCTTTTTTCATTCTTAATTTGGCTGACTTGTGTGCTATTTTTTTTCTTGATGATTCTAGCTAAGATGTTATATTTGTTTTGATCTTATCAAAAATTCGACTTTTGATTATATTCATTTTCTCTAGTGTTTTTTTGCTTCCTATCTCAATAGTTTTTGCATTAGTTTTTATAATTTCCTTTCTTCTGCATGCTTGGAGTTTAATTTGCTATTCTATTTCTATTTTGTTAAAGAAAAAGTTTAGCTTTCTAATATAGATGCTTAAAGCTATAAATTTCCATCTAAGCACTATCTTAGCTTTATCCCATAAATATTTATATGCTTGGGTTTTTTATTTACTTAAAACAAGTTTATAATTCTCTTTTTCCTGTTTGTTAACCCATAGGTCATTTAGAAGTGTTGCTTAATTTCCAATTATTTGTAGATTTCCCAAATTATATTATGTTTTGCATTTTCAAATTTAATTTTATTATGGTTGGAAAATATCCTTTATAGGAGTATTATTTCTACCCAATGAAATTTATTGAATATTCTTTTATAGCCTAACACATGATAGTCCATTTTATCTGCACAAATAGTCTGCACAAATAGAGTTGGATGGATGTAAGTGGAGCAGTCCCAGGATTAAATTCCAATCTACTCATATTTGGAAAGTTTCTGATAGAGAATTATCTATTTATTAATCCAGTGAGGGGTAAAATCTCTGTAGTCAAATATTGTTGCATAACCTGAAATATTTCATATAAAACTACAATGCAGTAAGTACAATTTCAAAGAAATTTTCTAGATTAAAATAGTTATGCTGTCATAAAATATTCATTTTAAAAGATTTTGATGTGGTTATAAAAATTATCCCTGTAATTACAGAGTCAAAACCTTCTTTGATTTCTAGTCAGCAAGAAAGCATGTATATATTTACTATTAAGATAAAAGCTTGAAGTGAACGATTCAGTGCACTGTCTCTACCTGCATCAGACTCTATGCCTGATATTGGTGACAGTAACAGGGAGTTTAGGGAACATTAAAGAATGTCTACTTGAATAAATAGTAGAACATCAAATATCATGAGGACATAGTATGATATAAAAATCTAAACTGATACATTCTGCCTGATTTTTTTTCTACAATAAGAATGCAAGATCTTAAAAACAAAGAAAAGCAAAACTCCTCAGAAAGTAGCTGGAATGTTTTACTATTTTATTTGGTAAAACAAATAACTGAGTGAACAAACTGTCAAAGAACACTGACACCTTCTTCCACAATTGCCATCACCAAAATGTTTCTGCTCACAATACAGGTAATAATTTCATTTCTCCCTCTACATTCTCCCTGTCTCCCTCCCTCTTTTTCTGTTTCTGTTCTTCCTTCTTTCTCTTTCCTCCCTTTCCTTTTTTCCCTCATTTTCCTTTTGTTTTCTTCCTCTTTCTTTTCCTAATTATTATTCTTCCTCCTCCTTCTTCTTTCTCTTTCTTCTTGTATCTCCTGTGTTCCTTTCTTACTCCTTATTCTCTCATGAAAATAGAATGCTAATATCTTGAGATGAAGGATCTCAGACTTTACATAAAGATGGTGATCCAAAACCACTATCAACCAGAGTTGAAAGATTCAAGACAAGATATTCATAAAGTTTATATTGATCCATCCCAGAAAAAAAGCTGGAGAATATCTCACTTTTTAAGTTTCATATTATAAGTTATGGCTTGTGTATTAAATAAAATTCAAAATAAGGTTTTATAAAAATGAAATAATAAAGTAAAAAAGATAATTTGATCAATCTTACATTTAAATTTATATATAATATTGAAATACTGGATGTAAATCTTTAGTATTTCTTCTTAAAGTGTGATTAAAATCTTCTAAAGTGTCACTAAAGAGATCTATTAAAAATCTTGATTTTATATGTTCTATGGACCTGATACCATACTATGTATGGGAACTAGCACAATATGCATAGGATTTGCACACCTTCTATATAAGAGCTAACAATAGTGTGCAGAAGGAACACTGCACATGACAAAAACAACAAATTAGTAGGCAATGAATACTAAGCAGCAAACAAATGTAAATAGATGAGTGAGAGTTTTTTCATTTGGGATGTTTAAAAAGGTTTAAAGTGTGAAGTAATAACATTAATTTAATTTTATTTGTATTCATTGGAAATGATGCTATTTTAAGCTATTTTACTATACCTTACTATAATGAAGAGACTGGAATATTCATGTTTCAACTTACTTGTGTTTCTGATTTAATATGTAAAATTTAGTATAATTAATATACATTTTAAATCTTTTTTATTTTATAACTTGTTGAGTATCTTGAATCATTAGTCAAACTTTGGTTTGACATACTCTCAAATAAGTTTTTCCTAAACTTAATTTTCACTTAGTTTTGAAATCAGAGTGTAATTTTAAGGAAAATTCAATCCATATGTTTTTATTCATTAACTCTTAATTTTTAAAGAACATTATTGTTTCTAAATGATATTTTGTTCCAAAGAAGTCTTTTGAGCTATTTCAATAACATTTTAATTCTCATTATAAAACACAATGATTAATTTTGCCAAAGGATTATAAAACAATCTGGAATAAAAGAATCTTCTCGGGTCATGCCTGTTTATATATCCTATTCTTTAACTGCATTGTCACCACCGACATAAGACCCTGAATACTACAGTATAAGGTATATTAAGACAGAGAAGAGTTGAGCTCAAACCAGTACAAGGCAGTTGTAGAATAGTTTTATTTTCCATTTATGAATAAAAAAACATTTGGATTATGATTAAATGAAGCAGGAACATATATGATCAATAGGTTTGTTATAGATCTTTATATGATTCCAATGAAATTAATTAAGATGCATTTAATGATGAAACCACACCAAAATGCAATATATTGAGAGAGAGAGAAATGAACTCTACTTAGTAAATTTGTGAGAGTGATTAAATGAGATAAGAATATTGGTGAATAGCTCTGGCTGGTGTGGCTCAGTGGATTGAGCACTGGCCTACGAACTAAAGAGTCACTCATTCAATTCCCAGTCAGGGCACATACTTGGGTTGCAGGCCAGGTCCCCAGTAGGGGGTGTGCTAGAGGCAACCACACATTGATGTTTCTCTCCCTCTCTTTCTCCCTCCTTTACCTTCTCTCTAAAAATAAACAAGTAAATTCTTTAAAAAGAATATTGATGGATAACATTCTTATATTCTTGGTCAGGGAAGCCAGCCCTGACATAGTTGAATGATAATAGCAAAGCTTTTAGGCTGAATCTATGAGTTAACATCATATATCCATTTATTCAATCACTACCTAACCAAAGTAGACTTAACTATAAAAATGTCATGTGAGAAAAGGATAGCCAGAGGGACTGCATTCCATGCAGTTGAAGTATGTAGTTGCTAGTGGCATCAGAACATGGTTCATCCTAAGACTATATTCATACAGATTGTCACTGAAATCTGGAAGTCCATAATTAGAGATTTATTTATTTTAGTAAAGTCTTTTTCTCTAAAACAATTCATATCATCCTGTGAAAAGAAATACAGTAATTCTTCACTTAACATTAGTGATAAAGTATATCAAATTCTTCTCTGGGATGATGAGTTTTAATAGGGGAGGATAGATTTTGCTTTTTTTCAGAGTTTTGATAAATCTAGACATATTTGTAAAAGTCTTTAAGAATGTACTCTATTTGCCCAAGATCCCATCTACATAGGTAAAAAGAGATATACTAAAAAGGAACTTTCTGCCATGCTCATAGTCAATGTCAAGAGCAATCTGTCAAAGGAATTCTGTAACTGGTTATTATTTATAATCCAATAAAAATCCAACAATAATATATTGGCATGGTTTCTGTTGGTGTGAGTTTCATGAATAAATTGTATTTTCTCCCTCTTTTGAAACACGAAATGTCCAGGCAGCAGTTAGATGTTGATCCAGCTCTACCTAGTTAGGTTTATGGTTACAAAAAAAGGGATGAGTTTTCTGTCAAAGGTGTTAGAGTTATTATCAACATATTAGAAATGAAAATCTAATCTATAGAATGTGTATGTGACAATTCCCCAAACCTGCTCATAAGAGATGCCTTATAGTAATAATGCCTGAATTTCTTTCCTTTTTTTTTAAATTTGAGATCTTTTCCAATATTGCACTGATTTTCTCATCATAGATTCATATGGGAAAACATTATTGTCATCATCCATTTTTATAGATGTAATAACTGAGTCTTAGGCTAACTATGTAAAAGCCAAATCTCTGAAGGAAGTGATAGTGTGTGGTTGCATTTTATGATATTATAGTTCCTGACTCTATCAGCAACTCTTTTTCTCTTCCACAATGTGAAAACCATAGAGATGCTTCCATATTTCTGTTAAGAATGTATTTGTGTGCTTTGCACAGTAAAGATTCTGAAGTCTTATAGGGAACAGCCTCAGACTCAAGATGTACAAAACTATCCAGGAGATCTAATATCTATGTGGGTTGATAGACTCCTTTTAGTTCTTCATTCTTACTACAATGAAACCAAATCAAAGTTGTAATTCTTGGAGAGTTTGGGATGGTAAATATAGTTCAAACCTGGATGTTAACTCTTCTCTGCACGGTAATAGGTAATTGAATAGGAACAAGTCTATGTGCAATTGGATGTGTAGGCTAGAGGCACTAAGTTGCAGCCTCAAAGAGGTCACACTAAAATGAATATTTTAAAAGAACTATAAAATTGCATCTAAGATAGATGGGAAGCAAAAGCAATATTTAAATGAAATTGTTATGGATATAAGTCACTTTCCAGACATTATAACTATTTCTAACATAAAATATATTTTCACTTCACATATAAAACATTGTTATTATTCACATCTGTGACATGTTAACATATTAAAACTTAAAAGTTTAATGCATATATTAAAATTTTGTGTCATCATTAACATAGCTGACAAATTTTCTTCAAAAAATAATAGGAAAGATATATCAAGAGAGATGATTTTTACAATTAGAATAAAAATATGTAACTTAAAGTGCAGTGAAATAAAAATGTCTATCTCAAAGTTCTAAACTCCTTTTTTCTGTTCATGGGAATTCTACTGCCATTTGTTTTCCTCTTAAAGGACATTTCAAATACTTTATTATAAACACAAATCACATCTTCTTTCAAGAAGGCAAACGACAAACTGTATTTGAGATCTTGCTTGCATTTTCAAGACTTACTTAAGACTAAATAGAAGAACAATTGCTTTATAGATTGTATCTGAAGTAAGCAAATGGAGACAGTAGATTACAAAAAACATGTCACTTAAAACTGACATCTGCCCTTTAATTCACCACCATCATCCTAAACTCTGTCACTTCAGTTGACATCTGTTATTCATCCTGACACATGAAGTTCTGGAAAAGTACAATCTTATCTGAGGTTGGTAAGGAAAAAAGATATACACACATATATAAAAATATATATGTACATATACATATAGACATATGTATACATGAGTCCAGCAGAAGTGAAGCATGCTTGAGTGTGGGTGGTAGGGCAATAATATGAGTGTAATAATTTCTGGTTTTTAATTTGAACATTTCAGCTCAAATGTCATATGGTATGCTTAAGTATAATATTGTTATGTTATAGAATTATATGCTTATGATTTTATAATAGAAAATTTTGTAATAAAAAAGGGTGCTATGTGTGCCAGACCTTATATATATGTATATGTGTGTATATGTATATGTGTATATATATACATACTGCTATGATTTATCTATAGATATGACTTTATCTTTTTAGCCCTTTTAAATGCCTAAAACCACTGTTCACATACTGGTCCACCTAGATTTACTAATGATTGCTGTTGGAGACACTTTCAGTCCTATCTGCCCAAATTATACATCCATTATGATATAGAAAATTTACATCATTAATTTAACTTGTTTGAATAACAGCATTTCAAAAGAACTTTGTTAGATATACGCACACCTGAGATGAATAAACTATAAATATACTTATGCTCATTATCTTCAGTTATATTAATGGAGAAGAGGTCCTTTGAAATAGAAAAAGAAAGGCTTACATCCTAATGGGACAATGACTTGAAGACATGCAGAGCCTAGATCTAGTCCTTTGCTATTCAAGGTGTGGTCCACTGATTAATAGTGGCAGCACTGGGAGGTTGTTAGAAATGCAAATATTCCAACCCTCTCCTACCACCTACTGAATCAGAATGCCTTGGGGTGAGAGGTTCTTGAGGTGATTCTAATGAGTGCTAATGTTTGTCAAGCACTACTTTAAACTTGAGATTACTGAGACCGCCCCACCACCACCACAGCAATAGAAGAGGGGATGAGCAGAGCTGGAACAGGTATTTCACAAACCACTTATAATTATTTCACACACCGATTTACATTAATTCATAATCTCAATTACATTTACCTAAAGAAATCATGATAAAAATTAAATGGTCAGCAAAAGTCTATAAATACACCTATTTTATTTGCATATACCATGATAACATAAGGAGTTTTAAAACAGTCCATTTCAGAACACATACTTAAATAGATTTTAAACAAATAGATAATTTCTAAAATTTTAGAGTATTCTCTAGGGTAATGAAGATTTTAAAAATCATTATTTATGTAGCTATTTCTATAGGTAAAGCCACTGCTTAATTATTGAGGGTGAGTGGTAGACGAAACAAAACAGAACAACCAACTCAAACACTCCAGATGTTTAGTAATTATTTCATGCATATGTGAATCAGTTGGTTTATAAGAGCCTGTAACATCACCAAGAATTTTTTAGTTTGCAGATTATAATTGTGCTCACTAAAGTCATAAAGTCTTTAAATATGTGCTATTGTTGAGTGCCTACTTGTTCAGCTGACCATCTTATTTAAATGGGGAATATTACATGTGCCTCTGCTGAATGTTATCCTGTTAGATTTATTTCATTGCTCAAGCCTGCTGAGAAGTTGACAGAGCCCAATTTTATCATCAAATGAATTCACTGCTCTACCCTGTTTTAAGACATGTAGAGATTTTGTACATATGCCTATTCATGTGCACAATTTTTATAGAATATCCTAGGGGCAGAATAATTTCAGAATTCATATTTTTTCAAATTCCAGAAATAAAATATGATGCCTATACAACATGTAGGTGTTTCTGTTATTATTCCATAAGTGTGTTACTGAGAGTACTTGTGTTCTGTAATATGGTACACTAAAATTAGTAGGGATTTTGGGAAAAATAGGTTTGTGGCAGACCACCCAAATTCTGTGAAATTGTGTAATCAGGACAATACAGCACAACAAAAACAGCACACAATAACTGTTCTAATAAAAATGTAGCACAGCCCATCTCTACTGCATTTGAACTTAGCACTGCAGTGAGTCCTTTAGAACAGAAAACCATGGAGCAATTATTTTGTCTCTGGTGATGTAAATCCTGGTGGGTGTTTATTATTAATAGTGGTCATTTTTTATTAAAAAAAATCTTCTGGATTCAAGACCCAGTCTTCTGATCTTGGCTGACCTCTTCACTATTAGCTCCCACTGTTCCTTTTAGAGAAACTTTCTTTATTTTTTTTTATTTATTTATTTTTTTAAA
>CM052542.1:82570786-82583968 GCA_028533065.1 Trachops cirrhosus | reverse complement strand
CTCAATCCACTGAGCTATGCCAGCCAGGGCTAGAGAAACTTTCTTTAGAGCAAGCCAATAGGTTACAATGGGCCTAGGATGTGATTTTCTAGTCAGGTGTTTTCACTTTTGTCTTCATTTTTTACTTATCTAGAATTCCATCCCCTATCCTCTCTGCATCTGATTTTTATTGTCAATTAATTATGTATCTCAAGGAACATCTCCTTTTGTGACAACCCATTCTTAGCAACTGTCCCTTCTATATTGCTATAGAACTAAGTACTAATTACCCATTATAATCATAATCATATCATACTCAACATATAAATACCTGTATTGAAAAATTATATATTGATATAAATATGGATATGGATATAGATATACATACAGATTCCCATTCTCATCTTAGTTCATGTCATTATAATGACAAAAGAGTAATCATTTTAATCACTACATCCACAACTCATTTCTATTAGTCAGTATTCTCCAGAGAACGTAGATAGATAGATATAGATGATGTAGATATAGGTAGATACAGATATAGGAGAGAGAGAGAAGGATGGAGAGAGAGAGAAAAAGAGATTGAGATTGAGATTTTGAGGAATTGGCAGGCTGGAAATCCCAGAAAGAAGTTCATATTTGAGTTCCAAGGCTGCTGGAAAACAATTCCTTCCTCTTAGGAATTTAGTTTTTTTCTCTTTAGGCCTACAACGATTGGATGAGGCCCACTTACAATACAGAAGGTAGTCTGCTTTACTCAGCCTACTCAACTAAATATTAATCAGACCTAAAAAGTACTTTTACAACAACATCTAGACCAGTGCTTGAAACAACAGGGCACGTGCCTTAATTTAGACAAGTCGACATATAAAATTAACTACTACATCATTTAACCATACCCTTTCATCTAGAGTATTACCAGTTTGCCATTATAAACAATGCTGCAATGAGTAAGCTTACAAAAGCCATTTCATATATAATCATGTGCAGCAAAGCAATGTTTTGATCAACAATAGAATACATATACAATAGCGGTCCCCTAAGATTATAATGAAGACAACTTCCTGTAAGAAATGGAAAGATAAGTGGTTCAAGAGGAATTTTTTTCTCCGATGGGAGCAACATCTGTGGAGCTTTGCAATAGATTCCTTCTTACTCACACCCTCAATTTTGAGCACACGGATTAAATCTCAGTTGGTCAGCTGCTGCCCTGTTTTAACAAAGATGAGCCTGGCTCCCCAGCAATACATATTCAGAGGGTGCTACAACCCTCCCAGATCTAGCCTGATCATCTTCAGAATTGTAGCTGCAAATTCTTGGCTAAGGACCTAAGCTCCTGTGCAAGGACATGGGTCCACAGGAGCCATCTTGACAAGTATTAAGCATCACTGCCACTTTAGTGAAGCTTTCTGTAGTAGGGTGGAGCTGGCCTGTCACTGCACTTTGGAAATAGTTTCAGGTTACAATGATGTAAATCATAGATAAATTTTATTTCTTCCATTAATTCAATGCCAGAATGAGCCCTTTATGCCAGGTAGAGTCAATGGAACCAAAAATACATGTCCGAAGTTAAAATATTGAATCTTCAGTTTTATGCTCTCTCCATATTAAATGCCCTTCTTTTTATGAATACCACAAGGGTCCTTAATCTGATTACTGCTGCATCATATGACAGCCAAAACCTCATTGCTATGACAATCTTTATGTTCCCTTATATCCCCATATTGATTTCTATTCTTACTGACCTTCGGGTCACCATTCACTCCCTCATGATAGTCACTATCATAGCGATCTACTCCATACCCAGTTTCTCCTGGATATTCTCAGTCAGTGCAGCACACATCATGCCTGTGCAGCATCACGGACAGCTTCAGTGCTCTTTTTCTGATGCTGCTGGAAGCAAGTAAAGGAAGGGCTTGTGAGACAGTACTTGAAAAGACACAGTAATGTTCAGTAATATCCTAGGTTCTCGTATTCACTTGCCACTCACTCAGTGACTCAGTCAGAGCAACTCCCAGTCCTGTAAGCTTTATTCATTGTAAGTGTCCTATAGGTGTTTACCATCTTTTATATTGAATTTTTTACTGTACCTTTTCTGTATTTATATGTTGAGACAGCATTCAGTCCAGTAACATGCCGTACAGGCTTGTACCCAGTGAGAAATAGACTACACTATGTACTCTAGGTGTGTAGTTGGCTTTATCATCGTGATGTGTGTAAATGTACTCTAGCATGTCCACACGACAATGAAATAGCCTAACAAGGCATTTCTCAGAAACTGTCCCCGTCATTAAGCAACACATGACTGTATACGTGGGTATACCTATAGTATTCACTTCTAGAAGTGTAGTTTCATGGTCATTTATTATGTGTACTTGTTAATTTTATATTTACTAAATTGTTGTTCTAAGTGTTACCATAGCAAAGTATACACTCTGATCTGCAGGTGTGACAGTTCCTGTGTCTCCACACCTCCCCAACACAGCATGTTACTAGACTTTTTGAACTTTGACAAATGAGAATTGGCAAATGGTACCTTATTGCTTTCCTTTTATTATAAATGAGCTGGACCATCCATTAAAATGTTTAGGAACCTACTTGTATTTCCTTCTGTGAAAAATTGTTCATATCTTTTGTTTGTTTACCATAACATTGATATTTTTATGATAAAGCACAATTGTTTCTAATAATAATTAAGAAAATAATAAATAATACAGTTTTCCCCTTCTGTTTAAAAGTAGATTATTCCCATGACAACTTTTGTAAGCTGAAATGGTAAGAAAATGAAAAGTATACCTTACTTTCCAAAAGCTTGAATTATACATGAAGTTCAAAGATGATGTGCATACAGATAAATGAAGTTTTATTAGTGAGTAAAATACTTATTTGTAAATATCACCGAAAGCAAGAAACTGCTCCACAAATAGCTTCCCACTGTGACATGTCCAGTCATTATCATCCCAGCCATACAGGTAAAGTCACCACAATACATTCTAGTTATGCCTCATTTTATCTTTTATGTACTTTAACTGTATTTTTCCATTACCATATATGCCACTTATACACACCTCCACCCTGCAATCAATGCACTAGTGTCCATGTCCATGAATCCTTTTTCCTTTTTGTTCCATCCCTCCACCCAATAACCCTCCCCTACTAGAGCTGTCAGCCTGCTCTCTATCTATGAGTCTGTCTCTCCTTTGCTTGCTAGTTCAGTTTGTTCATTAGATTCCACGTGAGTGAAATAAAATGGCATTTGTCTTTGTTTGACTAGTGTATTTCACTTAGCATAATGTTCTGTAGGTCCATCCATACTGTTACTAAGGGTAAAATTGTCTTCTTTTTTAAGGCTAATATTGCATTGTGTAAATGTCCCTTAGTTGTTTTATCCACTCATCTACTGATGAATACCTGAGCTGCTGCCGTATCTTGGTGAGTGTAAATAACGCTGCAATGAACATAGGGGTGCTTATGTTCTTTTGAATTAGTGTATCGGGTTCCTTCAGATATATTCCCAGAAGTGAAATTACTGGGTTAACAGGCAGATCCATTTTTCATTTTTTGAGGCAACTCCATACTGTTTTTAAAGTTTCTGCTCCATTCTGCATTCCCACCTGTAGTGCAAAAGTGTTCCCCTTTCTCCACATCCTCTCCAGCACTTGTTTGTTGATTTATTGATGATAGCCAACTTGACAGGTGTAAGATGATATTTCGTGTGGTTTTAATTTGCATTTCTCTGGTGATTAGTGATGTTAAGCATCTTTTCATATATCTATTGGCCATCTATGACCTATTTGGAGAAGTACCTATTAAGGTTCTTTGCCCATTTTTTAATGGGGTGTTTTTTTTTTGGTGTTGAGTGTTATAAGTTCTTTATAAATTTTGGATATTAACCCCTTATGAGATGTATCAGCTAATATGTTCTCCACTTCCATGGGTTGCCTTTTTATTGTGTTGGTGGTTTCCTTTGTTGTACAAAACTTTTTAGTTTGATGCAGTGTATTTGTTTATTTTTTATTTTGTTTCCCTTGCCTGGGGAGATATATCAGATAAAATATTGTTACGAGCAATGTCCAATATTTTACTGCCTATGTTTTTGGCTAGGATTTTTATGGTTTGGGGTCTAACATTTAACTCTTTAATCCATTTTGAATTTATTTTGTGTGTGGTGTAAGAAGGTAGTCTAGTTTCATTTTTCTACATGTATCTATCTAATTTTCCCAACACCATTTATTAAATCAAATATCTTTAGACCATTGTATGTGCTTGCTTATTCTGTTGAATATTAATTGACTATAAAGGTGTGGATTTATTTCTGGGCACTCTATTCTGTTCCAGTTATCTATGTATCTGTTTTTAGGCCAGTACCATGCTGTTTTGATTATATAACCTTATAGTATATTTTCATATTAAGTAGCATGATTCCTCCAACTATTTCCTTTTTTCCTCAAGATAGTTGTTCTGTGAAATATGTCATTGAAATCTTTATAGGAATAATGTTGAATCTATAGATTACTTTGGGTAGCATGAACATTTTAGTGATGTTTATTCTTCCTATCCATGAACACAGTATGTGCTTCCACTTATTTGTATCTTCTTCAATTTCTTTCTTCAGTATCTTGTAATTTTCCAAGTACAGGTCTTTTTTATGCTTGGTTAGATTTATTCCTAGGTACTTTATTCTTTTTGAAGCAATCATAAATGGGATTGTTAAGTTAATTTCCCTTTCTGATGTTCATTATTGTCATATAAATGAAACATTTCTGGATATTAATTTTGTATCCTGCTACTTTACTGAATTCATTTATCAGTTCTAGTAGTTTCTTGGTAGAATTTTTAGGGTTCTTTATGTATAGTATCATGTCATTGCAAATGAAGACAGTTTTACTTCTTCCTCTCCAATTTGGATGCTTTTTATTCCTTCTACTTGTCTGATTGGTATGGTTAGGACTTACTGTACACTGTTTAATAAAAGAGGTAAAAGCAGACATCCCTAACTTGTCCCCAATTGAAAGGGGACTGCTTGTAGTTTTTGGCCATTGAGTACGATGTTGGTGGTGAGTTTGTAATATATGTGTCCTTTATTATGTTTAGGTTGGTTCCCTCCATTCCCACTTTGCTGAGAGTTTTTATCATAAATGGGTGCTGGATTTTATCAAATGCTTTTTAGTCATCTATTAATAAAATTGTGTGGTTTTTATCCTTCAGATTATTTTCGTGGTGAACCACATTTATTGATTTGTGAATGTTGTACCAACCTTCCTTTCCCAGAATAAATCCCACTTGAATATGGTGTACTATCTTTCTGATGCATTGCTATATTTTGTTCACTTATATTTTGTTGAGGAAGTTTGCATCTATGTTCATAAGTGATATTGGCCTGTATTTTTTCTTTTTTTGTAGTGTTTTTATTTGGTTTTGGAATTAGGATAATGATGGCCACCTAAAATTAGCTTGGGAGTCTTCCCTCTTCTTGAATTTTTCAAAATAGTTGCAAAAGGAGAGATGTTAGTTCTTTTGAGAATGTTTGGTGAAATTCACCTGTGAAGCCATCTGGTCCTTGATTCTTCTTTGTTGGAAGTTTTTTGATTACTGCTTCAACTTCACTAGGTGTAATTTGTCTATTCAGATTCTCTGATTCTTCCTGATTTATTTTTGGAAGATTGTATGTTTCTAGGAATTTATGCATTTTGTCCAGGTTGTCTAGTTTTTTGTTCACATTGTCTTACAATTCTTTGTATTTTTTTAGTGTCAGTTGTTATTTCTCCTCTTTCATTTATGATTTTATTTATTTGGGTCCTCTCTCCTTTTTCCTTGATCAATCTGGTTAAATGTTTGTTGATCTTGTTTATCTTCAAAGAACAAGCTCTTGAATTCATTAATCTTTTGTATCATTTTTAGACTATTTTGTTATTTCTGCTTTCATCTTTATTATTTCCTTCCTTCTACTCACTTTGGGCTTTGTTTGTTCTTTTTCAAGTTCCTTTAAGTGTGAAGTTAGATCATTTATTTGAGCTTTTTCTTTTCTTTTTCTTTTTTTTGTTTTGAGACAGGCTTATAATTTCCCTCTTAGGATTGCTTTCCCCATGTCCCTCAAATTTTGGAATGTTATGTCCTCCTTTTCATTTGTTTCAAAGTAACTTTTGATTTCTTCCTTGATCTCATTGTTAACCAACTCATTGTTTAATGTATGTATAATAACATGTTATTGAACTTCCATGTTTTTGCATGCTTTTCAATGTTCTTGTGATTGATTTCTAGTTTCATAGCACTGTGGTCAGAGAAGATGCTTGATATGATTTCAATCTTCTTAAACTTATTGAGACTTGTTTTGTGTCCCAGCATATGGTTTATCTTAGAAAATGTCCTATGTGCATGTGAAAAGTATGTGACATGCTCTGTAGATATCAATTAAAAACATTTGATCTATTCTGTCATTTAAAGCCACTGTGCCCTTATATTTTTCTGTCTGGATGATCTATTCATTGAGGCAATAGGGTGTTAAAATCCCCTACTATGACTCTATTTCTGTTTATCTCTCCCTTTATGTCTATCAAGATTTGCTTTACGTGTTTAGGGGCTCCTATGTTGGGGACATAAATGTTTACTAAGGTTATATCCTATTGTTGGATTGTTCCCTTTATTATGTAGTTCCCTTTTTGTCACTTACTATAATCTTGTTTTTAAAGTCTATTTTGTTGGATATAAGTATTACTACCATGACTGTTTTTCCCTTTCCATTTGCATGAAATACCTTTTTCTATTCCTTTACTTTTAGTCTGTGTGTATCTATTGATCTGAGGTACATCTCTCGGAGACTGAGTATATATGGATCTTGTTTTCTTATCCATTCAGCTACCCTTTATCTTTTGATTGAAGCATGTAAGCCATTTACATTTAAAGTGATTATTGATAGGTATGTATTTATTGCCACTTTATTTTTAAACTATTTTCCTCTTCCTTTATTCTTATTCTTCTTAAAACAAGCCCTTTAACATTTGTTGCAGTACTGGTTTGGTGTTAACAAACTCCTTTAGCTTTTTCTTGCCTGGGAAGCTCTTTATTTGTCCTTCACTTTTAAATAATAACCTTGCTGGATAATGTAGCTTGGTTTTAGGTCCTTGCTTTTCAGTATCTTGAATATTTTGTGCCAGTCCCTTCTGTTAAGAAATCAGATGACAGTCCAATTGGAGCTCCCTTGTGGATAACTAACTGCTTATCTTTTGCAGCTTTTAAGATTTTCTCCTGTGTTTATGCTTTGCCATTTTAATTATAATGTGTCTTGGAGTGGGCATCTTTGGGTCCATCTTCTTTGGGACTCTCTGTGCTTCCTGGACTTGTATGGGTTTTCCTTCACCAAGTTAGGAAAGTTTTGCTCATTATTTCTTCAAATAGTTCTCAATCTCTTGCTCACTTTCTTCTTCTTTTGGTATTCCCATAATACAGATGTCATTATGCTTCACATTGTCCCATGTTTTTTTAAGCTCTCTTCATTTTTTTAATTCTTTTTTTTTCTTTTTGCTGCACTGCTTGGGTGTTTTTTCCTACCTTGTCTTTCAAATCTCTGATTCAAGCCACTGCTTCATCTAATCTGCTGTTTATTCCTTCCAGTGTATTATGTATTTCAGATATGGCAATTTTTATTTTTGACTGGTCCTTTTTATGGTTTCTGTCTTTTTTCATGCTGTTGAGCATCATTATAATCATTACTTCAAACTCTATCTGATAGATTGCTTGCCTTCATTTCATTTAACTCTTCTCTTATTATTTCATTTGGGGCCTCTTTCTTTATCTTCCCATTTTGGCTATGTCTTTGTGTTTGGTTCTCTGTATTAGGTAGATCCCTATAGAGTCTGGTGCAGATCTCTGTCAGATGCTGCCTGTGGCTGGCCTTGGGCAACCTATTTGGAGCTATCTACAGCTAATAGCTTCCTCTGCTGGGCCTGTGGAGGTGCAGAAGGAACCGGGTTGCATACCAAGTCTGGCTTTTATAGGCCCAGGGCCCAGTGGAGGGTCAGCTAAAATCTCAGACCTCCCAGAGGTCCACCTTGGTTGTTAGGCTTAAACACTGAAATTGCCTCCAGCTATACTCCCATGCAGGCAGGCTTAAGCTCCACAGGGTTGCTCAAGAGTAATTCCAGTGCATGGGAGTATTGCTTCCCCTCAGGCTGATGCCATGTGAAGGGGAGTGCTCTTCTTAAGAAAGATGGCCTGTACATTATGTGAAAGACTCAGCACAGGGATCCTGGCAGCTTACCCTTCAGCTCTCTTCCCAGAACTGCCAATCCAAGACTCTCTTCTTGTAGCTCAAATCCACTCTGCCATCCTCCTTCTGGAGCCCAGTGTTAACTGGCCACAAATGAAATTTTGTGTGTTGACCCTTCAGGAGGCTTTCTGCATATCTATCCATTTTCCCCTGGTGGCCAGAAACCCCACTGCTTTTCATAGCTGAATGTTATTTGGATTTCTTTCCTGGTTCTGGTGCTGTAGGCTAGGGAACCCAGTTTGGAATCACCTGGCTGCTGAAAAATTCTTCGGTAACTTCAATTGCCACTCATGGGAGCTCAGTCAACCCTCTTGCATGTCCACACTTCCTACCAGTCTTGTTGTGATGATGTGGTTTCTTCTGTAAGTTCTTGGTTATAAGGCTTTTCTTCAGCTAGTGTTCAGTTTGTTATTCAGAATGATTTTTCTATAATTTAGTTGTAATTCCAGTTTGTTCCTAGAAAGAGGTTAATGTAGCTTCCACTTACTCCACCGCCTTTCTGGATCTCCACTCATTGTATTGTGCTTCACAGATATTGTGGGTTTGTGGTTGTTCTTGCTTGTTTTTTTTTTTTTTAACAAATTAAATGTTTGTGGCAATCCTGTGTCAAGCAATTCTATCAGCATCATTTTCCAACGTTTATTTTGTATCTCTGTGTCATACTTTGGTAATTCTTACAATATTTCAAACGTTTTCATTAGTATCTTTGTGTAATGATCTGTGATCAGTGATCTTTGAGAAATTATTTGGAAAAGTAAGACGCATTTGATACAGCACACCTAGTAAGAAATTGTCAGCCCAGCCTTCGGGAACCACCATCACAATCAGTCAGCAGCCATCGGCATTTAGGCAAGACCTTACACCAGCAAAAGGATCACAAGTAGATAGCTAGCATTTCTTGGCAATGAAGTATTTTTAATTAAGGTATATACATCATTTTATTAGACATAATGCTATTGCACACTCAATAAATTGCATAACTTTTATATGCACTGGGAAACCAAAAACTTTGTGTGACTCACTTTATTGTGTTATTTGTTTTATTGTGGAGACTGGAAACAAACCTGCAACATCTCCAAGGTATGACTGTAGTTATGCCTGTTTTTTTTTAATGTAAATAAATATACTTGTTTATAATGTTTAATACGTTTGGTACATATTACAAAATTATATACATTTTTAAAAGTTACATAGACTATGTATTCTTTAGTTATTTGGCTTCTTTTGCTCAATATTATATTTATGAGATCCATCCATGCTATTCTGTGTAGCATTAGTATATTCATTCCCAATGCTGTGTGTGTTAATGTATCATAGTTTTCTTAATCTGTTCAGGCTGCTATGGTAAAATACCAAACACTTGATAACCTATAAACAAGATAAACTTATTTCCTACAGTTCTACAGTTCTGATCTTGGACGTCCAAGATCAGTCTACCAATTTTGTAAAGTGAGGACTCTTTTCCAGGTCTCAGACTTTTTGTATCTTCACATAAAAGAATGATCTAGGGAGTTCTCTGGGGGTTCTTTTATAAGAATATGCATCTCTTACATGAGGGCTCAACCCTCATGACACAAACACTTTCAAATGTTCCACCTCTTAACACCATCACACTGGGCATTAGAATTCCAACAACTAAATTTAGAGGGGAAACACAAGCATTCAGTCCAAAGCAATAATTTACTTATCCATCCATTGTTAAAGGACATTTAAGCTGTTTAAATTTTTGGTTACTTTAAGAGTGCTTCTATATATGTATAGAGTGCTTATATATGTATATGTAAGAGTGCTTATATTTATGTGTATATATGGATTTTACATATATAATATATATGAAATATATATAAAAATATATATATATATAATCTATCTATATCTCAAACATATGCTTAAGAGTGAAATCACCGGATCATAGGGAATACAACTTCAGTGAATACTATCAACAAGTGATGCAATATGACTGTAAGAATTTTTACTCCCATCAACATTTCATTGTCTTTTCACATTGGTCATCCTGTGTTGTGGTGTTGTACAGTGTGTGTGCATGTTAGATTCCCCTGATGAGTAATGACATTTACCATCACCTTTTTGGAACTTATCTATTAAACATTTGTTTTAAAATTCATTTCTATTATTTTAGTTTTACTGTCTTTGGGTTTGTTTGTGTTCTTCTATCTCTTGTTTGAGATGGAAGGTAATATCATTTATTGTTAACATTTCTTTTTTTTAATGTAGGAATTGAAGGTTACAAATTTCTTTCTAAGTATGGCTAGCTGTATTCCCTGAGGTTTGATAGTTTTATTTTCTTTGTCATTTAGTTAAGATGTTTTCCAATTTTGATTTTTTTAATCTATGCATTACTTAGAAATTCATTGCTTAATTTCCAAGCAGCTGGGGGTAATTTCTAGTTTTCTCATTCATATTAATTTCTAACTTAATTTCATTGTGGTCAAAGAATGCATTTTGAATGTCTTTCAAACCTTTGAAATTTGTTGAGGTTTGTTTTATAATCCAATATGTGGCCAAATTTGGTAAACATTCCTTGTGCTTTCTGTTGTCATTGGGTGAAGTGTTTTGATGTCAATTAGATCAGTTAGTTAAATGTGTTTGTGAAGAACATACTCTAAGATGACCTGCAATTATTCTGGCCTCCAGAGAACAAAACCCATATGTAATTCCCTCCCTGGTGAATGCCGTGTCCTGTCACTTGTTTCTAGCCCATAGAATGTGATGCATAGCATTGTGTCATCTGTCTTGCTAGCAGACGTTCCCTTAGCTGGTTTCAATAAAGCAAGCACCAAGAGGTGACCTCATGTGACTGAGGCTAACAAAGAGCTAAAAACTGATGGTGACATCATTTTATAATCAACAGTTGGAAAGAAAATGGGGATCTTGGTACAATTGGCTGTAAGAAACAAAACTGTGCTAAGAAATGTGTGGCACTGAAAGCATATCCAATCGAGCCTTGAAGTGACACTGCAACTCCTGGCAACAAGGCAACGCCTTGACTGGAGCTTCCACATGGGGCTGTGAGGCAGAGAGAACCCAGGAAGCCTGTGCCAGGATTCTCAACCTACAGAAATTTTGAACTAATAAATTGTATAGGTCAACACTAAATCTGTGGTTCTGCTTATGCAGCAGCAAATAACTAAATATAGTGTTGTTAGAACTTCTGTTCTGTTTAGATTCCATACTAAATCTTTGTTTATATATTTTTAAAAGATTTTATTTATTTATTTTTAGAAAGAGGAGAAGGGAGGGAGAAAGAGAGGGAAAGAAACATCAGTGTGTGGTTGCCTCTCACGTGGCCCCCACTGGAGACCTGGTCCACAACCTAGGCATGTGTCCTGACCTGGAATCAAACCAGTGACCCTATTGTTTGCAGCATGTGCTCAATTCACTGAGCTACACCAGCCAGGGCTGTACTAAATCTTTAAATCCTTATTTTATTACCTATGGATAAATGTATGTAAAAACTACCTCAAGCTCAGTGTAGTTCAGTTGGTTGAAGCATCTTCCTGACACCAAAAATTGTAGCTTTGATCCCCAGTCAGGGCACATACCTAGGTTTTGTGTTCTATACCCAGTTAGGGCAAGTACAAGAAGCAACAGATCGAAGTTTCTCTCTCATATAAATGTCTCTCTCTTTCTCTCTCTCCCTTTCTCTCTCTCTCTAAAATCAATAAACATATATTTTTAAAAAACTATGTCACTTTTTCTGAATTTCCTTTTCTTGGTTCTATAACTTGTATACTTTAGTTTTCTACATTTTATTTTGCTTTATAAATTCAGAAGTTATGTTTTTGGTTACACAAAAATTTAAATTTTTTATGTCTTTCTGATCAATTTACTTCTCTACCATTATAAAACATCTTTCTTTATCACTAACAAAATTCCTTGCTTCTAACAGCTGTTAAAACTTTTTCTTTAAAGTTCTGGTTTTCCCAAATTTTTCAAAGATAAGCTTAGTTGTGATTCTCTTTTTTATTGTACTTACACTTTTAAGAGCATATTAAATTTGTGGGGTGTTGTCTTTCATTATTTTTAGAATACTTTTGGCCATTAATATGTTAAAATACTGCTTCTATCCTACTTTCTCTTTTCTGCTTAGGATAGTCTACTTTCATGCACATCATCTGTTATTTCTTACATGCCTTTAATTTCTTACATGCCTTATAAAGTTTCACTTTTTTTTTCTGACTCAGGTTGGATATTTTCTATTAACCTGTCTTCCAGTCCAGTACTACTAGTGTGTTGCAACTTATCAAATTGGCTATTAAAATCACATCATTAATTCTTAATTTCATCAATTCAATACATAACTATTAAGTACCTAGTTGGTGCTAGCACTACTTTATCCCCTGAAACGTCAGGCTAATATCACTGATGAACATAGATGCTAAAATTTTCAAAAAAATATTGGCAAACCACATCCAACAATACATTAAAAAGATTATACAAATGACCAAATGGGATTCATCCCAGGGATGCAAAGATCATTCAATATTTGCAAATCAGTAAATGTGATATATCACATAAACAAAAGCAAAGACAAAAATCACATGATCATATCAATAGATGCAGAAAAAGCATTTGATAAGGTACAGCACCCATTTATGATAAAAACACTCAGCAAAGTGGGAATAGAAGGAGCATTCCTCAACATAATAAAGGCCAGATATGACAGACCTACAGCCGACATCATACTCAACAGGCAAAAACTAAAACATTTTCCACTAAGATCAGGAACAAGACAAGGCTGTCCACTTTCACCACTTCTATTCAATATAGTACTGGAAGTTTTAGCCACAGTGATCAGACAAGAAAAGGAAATAAAAGGCATCCAAATTGGAAAGGAGGACACAAAACTGTCACTGTTTGCAGATGACATGATAGTGTACATACAAAATCCTATAGACTCTGCCAAAAAAACTACT
>CM052542.1:82518884-82570286 GCA_028533065.1 Trachops cirrhosus | reverse complement strand
TAAGTGTGATCTTTCACCCCAGTAGCCACTTTTTAGAAAGGATGGAAAGAAGATAAGACTCTTGTTGGGAAGGAAAGGATTGTGAGTTGGCTCTAGAAAGCAGTGAGGATGTGGGAAGTCAGATTCTGAGGTAGGGTGAGAGTAAAGAGTAGTAAATAGGTGAAGTGTGTGAGAGAATAGAGTTAACCAGTACAGTAATAGAGTTCGGGAACCTGCGAAGTGGGCTAAGATCTGGAAGTATTTACAATTCTATGGAATAGCTATTATTTACAGTAATATTTGAGCAATAGTCATATGACAGAATGTATGAAATCTAGATAACAAGAATAGAGAGTATTGAGCCTTGTACTCAAGAATAGAGAGCATTGTACTAATGGAACACAAATGAAGGACAGTATATTAGCAATGCACTATGAATGAGATAATGGGGGAAACCTATGGAATGATACAATATAATCAGCCAAACAAAGAAGTCTATACAAAAAGAAGAGGAATACCAAAATAATATAAAAATAAAAGGTGTACAAATAATGAAATAATGATAATACAATTATGCAATTACTTGCAGCTTCAAAAAAAAAAAGGAAGGAACCAAGCAGACAATGGAAGGAAGAAGAAGAGATCAATTTGGAAAGCAAGGGGGAAGGGTCAAGACTAGGGTGACAGAAAGAGAAGCATAAAGAATTGATAGATCAAAAATAATATGAATTAAAAGATGAAAGTTTACTTTAAAATAATTAAAAGAAAACAAAACAAACACACAGGGAAAAAAAAAAAAACGAAAAATACCTATTGTTGGTTTCAGACTGGCCAATCCGGTTTTTCTAGCTGGATTCAGCACACTTAGAGGTGACTGGAGACAGTTTTTCTCTGTTCCCATTCAGGACTCCGTCAGCATCTGGGGTACTGTTCATAGTGTAGGTGCACATTCTCCCCCAAGCCTGTCTGGTGCTTCCCAGAAGGGATCTGTGTGTGGGGGCTGGGTGCAAGTACGTGCGTCCTTGGTAGTTCACCGCCGTGTGTTCTGATGTCCTGTGGAGCGCCCGTGCTTTTTCCGGGTTCACGGGTGCGCACTCTCTAGGTCCCGAGGGGCACCCACTTCTCCTACCTTCAGGGCCTGGGCCTCACAGGTCCCGGGGAGTGCCCGGGCCTTTTCCTTTTTCAACGCTGTGGTTTCCGAGACTTTCACCAAACCACAGTCTCTCTGCATTGGGGGCGCGAGCGTAGTGGCAGGTGCCTTTGGAAGCACCGGGTGGGTTGCACACTTTCACTAGGGCTTTGTGTGGGTGCTTAGAGACCCTGTGTGGTTGCCTCTTCGTCCTCACTCCTCTCTCTGTGCAGTCCGGTAAACTGGCCTCCCCCCAGTGCTGCTCAGTCCTTGTTTGGTCAGGTCGGGAGCAGATGACTCAGCTCTCTCCTGGGAGCCCCGAGGCCAACCCCGGCGTGCCGGGCCTGGAGCTGCAACCTCCCTGGTCCCCACGCTGATTTACATAGTCTCCTTACCGTTGGGTTTTTCAATGTCTGCTACAATTTGTGATCTCCTATATTCATTTATGTCGTGATAATATTGGCTCTTTGCTCTGTGCCTACCTAGAATGGCTAGGATTTTTTCCCTGGGTGTGGCAGAGGTAGAATCTGCTCCGTCCTACCATGCCACCATCTTGGAATCCCCTTGATATCCTTATAACGTAAATATTAGTATACTCAATGTTTTCCCATAGGTCTCTGAAACTATCCTATCTTTGTTTTTTGTTTTTTGGGTGTGTGGTTTTTTTTTTTTTTTTGGCCCCACTGATTGTGCAATTTCCACTATTTTGTTTCAAAGGCATTAATTTTTCTTTATTATATAATGTGCTGTTGTTTTCTTTTATTATTTTTTAATCCATTATTGTATTCTTCAGCTCTCATTGGTTCTTTTTTGTATTTTCTAACCCTTTGCTAAAGTTCTCATCATGTTCCTCTATTCTTCTTTCAAGTTTGGTGAACATTCTTATGCCATTATTTTGAGTTATCAGGAAAATTAAGTCTCTCTGTTTCATTATAATTTTCATTTGGTATTGTTATATTCTTTCATTTTAATAATTTATATCCTCATTTTGGCAGACTTTCTGTGTTTGTTCCTATGAATTAGAGGAAACAGCTGTCTCTCCTGATCTTGAAGGAGTGGCCTTGTGTATATGAGCAACCTCAGTGCAGACCAGATGTGCTAGGGCTTTGGGAAGCTAGCTGGATCTGAAGTGGGTGTGTATGTGCCAGGGATGCCCTGGCAGGTCAGCCGGCCAGGATTGGAGTGGGTGTGGGCCAGGTGTTCTAGGGTACACAGCTTTAGGGGTGCCCTGGTAAACCAGGTTGCCTGGGTGGGAGTGGGTGCTGGCTTAGGTGGCCCAGGGTGTGCTGTGGCAGCATTGTAGGCTGGCTAGAGAGCTTGGACAGAGCTGCTACCTACACAATCTAGGTGGAGGGGGAATGTAAACAATGGCACTGTCCAGCATACCTGATGCTGGGAGTTCTTGGAGATCCCCACCTGTTTGGCAGGTACTTTGGAGTTAGTAAATAGTTTCCTTTAGGGGTAGTTTGGGTGTCTTTCAAATTGCTGTTTAATCTCTATGCCCCAGAGCAGACAATCTGCACTTAAGCACCTCAGTGATATCCCTCACTACTGCAGGTTGCCCCACGGGGGAAGGGTTTCTGTGGTTACAATTTCTCCTTCTCTTTTACCCTTTTCTGTGTGGTCTCTCTCTCATTTCTTGCGCAGAAGCCGTTCCATTAACCCTCAGTTGTTCTTTTGGAAGAATAACTGTATGAGTAGGTATATATTCAGTGTGTCTGTGGGAGGAAACGTGTTCAGGGTCTTCCTATGTCACCACCTTGAACCTGACTCCTTCCTATCTGTCCATCTATCAATCGATCTATATCTATCTATCTGTCTATCATCTATATATCTGACAAAGAAATTGAATCTAAGTGTCTTTCTTGTCTCTCCCCATTTCTTTAATTTCAGTGCTATTTCTTTTGTTCAGGTATTTGCTTTCTTTCTTATATTAGAATAGGGTCTCATTTTTAAATACATTCTTGAGTTGTTCTCTCTGTGGTATACCCCAATTTTAAAAGTATAATATTTTTCAGTGTAACCTGAATTGCTCAAAACATTATGCTGCAGTTCCTTACCATGATCTTAAGAATTTCTACTTGGTCTCTATTTCTCTCCTTACTCCTCAAGAATGAATTCCTTAATTTCCTGAAAAGCATGATGCTCTATCATGTTTTTTCTGGCTAACACTCTGACAAATTTATACTCATATATCAAAACTCAGATTAAATACTACTTTCTGTCACTACCCTCAGACCATTGTAATCATTTTTTTCTCTGTGTTTTTATAGCATTTTGCACACATCATACCAAACCTTAAGGGTTTTGTATTTTTGTTTTAACATTTATTTTTCTTACTCTAGATTTTGATAATCTTGAGGACATGATTTTTGTCTTATTCTTTGTGCCATCAGCAACTAAAATACCATCTGAAACACTATGGACAAAAAAGTAAAGATGTTTAATGTGTGAAATAAATGATCTGATTCTTCTGGGTCAGTATAAATCCAACACCACTTTAGAAAAAATTGTTCAGAGTAAATTGTTCAGATAGTGGAATACACATTTATTTTTTTCATATAAAGGAAAAATAAAACTTTGTAGAGAATGTTAAATATCTTGTTCCACTGAGGTATTTATGAGGTTTCTGAATTGAATTGAAATTCCTACCTCAATATAAATCCTAGATACAAGTCAAGTGTGCTTAGGGTACTGATACTAGAAAAAGAAACAAAAAGAAAAGCAAACATTAGGTTTTAGTCTAAGAATTTGAGTGCTTTTTTAAACCCACCAAATGCAATCAGATTTATATTTATTTTTACAGAAATGTTTGCTCAGCTAATGCATTCCTAATCAAATAATGGGTGTTCCATGATGGAAATTTCAAATAAAGTTTTTAAAGCTGTCAAAAAGTAAATAAGCTAACTAGAATTATATTTCTTTGTTTCCCAGTGGATCTCATAAATGCTTGGATAGGAGTATAGTGTACTTAGAAGTAGGTCAGATAAACACTCAAATGCAATTATAGTCAATGCCTTCTCCTCCATCCCTCACTGCCAACCAATGATTTAACACTTATCTTCTGAGATGTGTCTGTTTTTTAAGTGACAAATAGTTCTAGGATCTATTTTTTTTCATTATTTGTTTTTTTAACAAATTTCACACTACTTCAAAAAATCTACAATTTAATTAACTAATAAAATTTATTTAATTTGTAAAATAAAGAGCAATTTATAATTCTTCTTTGAGTTTCTATTTATGACTATCCACTGAATTTTAACTGTATTAGTGTCAATGGAGTTTGATAAAGTTAACTTACATTGTAAAGTGCACAATAGAACAAATGGTACTGTTAAAAGTAACTTTAGATTATTTTAAAGTTCATTTCGAGTTCCTTTGTTGAGCATCCCAAAAGTGTTTGACATGCTGCATTTGATCCATAAGGGACTTTCTTTATCTCAGTTAACCCTCATTCCCACTCCAGTATTTCATGTCTGTAGGGATTTTCTAACTGAACGTAAGCTCTTGTACTTTAAGTCTTGTGACATGAGGCTCACAGAAAACTTGTTAAAGCAGTGCTATTGAGTACTTGTATTTAGACACTGTAGACAACAGTCTATTGCCAATGAAATATTCATGAAAAAAACATGAATTTATTTTCAGTTTTATGATTCACAAGGCATTAGTAATTCAGCCAAATTTTGTGAGACATCATTTTAAAAGATTTGATTAAAATAGATTTGGAAGCATTGAAATAAAATGGCAAAAGTTCAGATTGTCTGTGTTTATTTTTATTTGAAATATCTCTCAGTGAGCAGAATAAGAGCAGTGGGACTACAGTTCAATTCTTGTAAGGTTGAGAATCTACTTTACATGCAAAGAATGTGTTTCACACACTGTGAGACAATTTGAGAAAAATGAGATTTCTGCCCTCTGAGCTCATGAAATAGGACAATTGGCCATAAAGGGAAACAGTCAATAGGGCAGAGCTCATCTTCAGGACTCTAGAATACTGAAGCATGCTCTGAGGGTTCTTTTTTTATTTTTATTTTTATGCTATTCAAGATAGAAAAGACTAGACAACTCTTAAGAAAATTGTATTCTAAAATAAAAAATACAATGAATAGTAAAGAAAAGAAGTTATCTAAATATTTTCCTTATACTAGGTCATATTTAATTGCATTTACAATGCCCCCCCAAAAAAAATGTGTTACTTGGACAAGTCACAGCTGACCAAGTCTTGGTAAATTTATTTTAAAAGAGCACTAACAAAAGCAGCATTCATACCTGCTTCAGGCTGTGTCTACCTTCAGACTGTTCTAGTTCCTGAGATAAATACTTCATTTAACTTTATTTTATCCTCACAAGAGGGATCTGAATAACTTTATTTTACAGGTAAGGGAATCGAAGTCTAGAGTCTATAACTTTTTTAAGACCACATCTCTGGAAATTGGAGGAGCTAAAATGTGAGCTCATGTCTAAAGCCTTTAATAGTCCTGAGTACATAATGAAAGAGAGAAAAGGCTATTTCTCCTATAAGGAAAATACAGGGGCTCAGAACTGAAATGTACAGAAATTGACAGCACTCTGTAAGTTAGACAGCAGAATTGGTATGAGCAGGTTATAGCTCTTTCACCTCAGGACAGACTGTCTCCAGGGTTGGATGACATGACCCTGGACACCACTACCGATGCAGTAAACCATGGTTGCTGCTGCTCCACGTGCCCTTGTGACTGGTCCCCAGCTATGGCTCTACCTTCAGTCACAGGCCTCAGAATCAGTTGGTCAAGTCTTCACCCCACGGTCATGTCATGGCTATCAAAAGTTGAGAAGGGAAAGATCTGCCAGATACTGTGCTGCAACACACTTGGTCCCACTAATTATGTACACAAATGAGAATTCTTGAAAATAAGAAAGCTTAATTCCAGCCTCTACAGCCATATGATCTCGTTCACTTACCTGTACATTAAAGGAACACCTTTTTAATTAGTTCCTATTCTTATGCTCTCATCCCATCTATCCACCACAGAGTAGCCAGAATACCCCTTTTTAAACACATCCATTGCATTACATCTTTGTTCAACCCTTCAGCAACTTCTCATCTTCAAGTAAAAACTGAACTACAATTTTAGATATGTGAACAGGATTAAAGGAACAAATAAGGAGGGGTGGTGAGGTATTCTGGGCCTAGAAAATTAGTAAGCTGTCATTATCCCTAGATCTAAATGTACGCATCAGTTCCTCTTACATCCCGAGTCCCGTGAGGTAATGTGGATGTGGGCCCAAGTGGATATAGCACACACCGTGTGGGTTTGCATCATTGTTGAAGAACTTCAAGCTTAAACGACCTCAACCTTATAAACAAGCTGCTGGTAAACCCACCCAAACTTTGTTCCTTAATAAAAACATTCTCTTGCTTTTGTTGGATTTGAAACAAACATACCCTCTGCTTCAGAGGGAGATACCATCTCTACCTTCCAAGGCTGTTTATTTAGTGTAGAACAAAAACTGTCATGAGACAAGCAGAAAAACACAGATTCATAGAGAATTGTCTCTGGACACAGGCTAGTGATTTTAAATATCACTTATATATTTTGGATGTCCAAAATATTGTATAATAATATATCAAAATAACACAAACACTGTGTTGTTGGTCCTGTGTACTACATATGCTCATTAAATGAGACTGGCTAGTTGTGCTCTTTCATACCTATATTTCCTTAATAATTATTTTTGTTAGATATTTTTATATTGAGAGATATATATTAAAATACTTCACCATTGTTTTAGATTTTAACTTCATTTTTATAATTCTTTAAATTTTGGATACATATGTATATATCATAGCAATACTTTTCGCATGTAAAAGTTTTTTTTTTGTTCTAATGAGATGTTAAATGTATTATTTGTGATTCTATATTTATAAGTTTTTTGTTAAAAAGATTATTTTGTTCTACTGTAAACATTGCTATAAAGCTGATTTCTTCTTTCAGGATATCAGTTAGGTTTCTGGCTATAAATATATGGTCCACTATAATACTTGAGGAGATTTTAATAGACTGTTTACAAAATAGAAACAGACCCACAGGTATGGAGAACAAGCTGATGGTTACCAAAGGGGAGGGGTGGATGTATGGAGATACATTTTTAAAAGGTAAATGTAAAAAACAGTTTTAGCTATTTTATAATAAAAACAAACAAATAAACAAAACAGGTGAGAAAAAAGAGACTATTTACAAACTTATGGACAAGATTTGAGGAAACAAAAGATTGGTGAAGTACCCTGGGGGTACAGGTGTTTTAGTTCTACCTGTTATCAGCTCTTCTCTTTCCCACCCATTAGAACAGTTATAATTTTGTAGCAGAACTGATGTGGTTCAGTGAATTCATTAAAGAGCATTATGTTTCTCATGAAACTGCCCTTTCCCCTCTCTCCATCAAATTTCCCTTTCTCGCCTCCAGTTGATGTCCCAGGTACAGATGGTAGCTAATCCAGCCTCTTTTAGGTACTAAAACAATCATTGTCAGCTTTAAAATATCTGGTTGGAATGTAATCTGATCTCCCCCCTCTCAAAAAATTGAAAACTTCTAAGACCTGTGAATTCCTTTAACTCGGTGAAGGGAAAAGAGAGGTCTCTATTCTTTCACACTTTCTCAGTTTATTAATTCTATTTCTCCTCCATTCCCTGATGTACTATAAGCTCTTCCAAGATGAGGGAAGTCAGAAGGAGAAGGTAAAAAAGATTTACTGGTACATGTTTATAATATGGTATTTGTGTTCTATATGTGGCAAATATATATATGTGGGCTCTTTTATAGTATAGTTCTTTCATAGCTTTTCCACAAATCCTCCCCATATATTTGAAAAAACCATGAAAGTCCTGAAGGGATACAATCTCTGGCTGACCTCTCATAACTCCTCTCAGCTCCTGACCTGGTGCTATTGTATCTGAGCAGACAGGGGCCCTTTCACGTGGTGCCTTGGTGTGTGACCCAACAACCAGTATTGGAAGGAACAGTGTTTTTTTACAATATTCCAACTTTGGGTGGGGAGCTCAGAACACTTACTCGTGGAGCTCTCTTTTCCCATGAGTCCTACCACTTCCCTTGTTCCCTACCAGGCTATAAACCAAAAGCAAACCAAATAGTTTCCCATAATCTTATCTTAAACCAGCTACACAAACAGTTCTCCAGTTTCTCTGGAGAAAATCACCATCCTTATGCAGCAACTCTTTTCTTCAGGATCTGGGATATGTTGTCATCAGCCTCCATATTATAGTCCAGGAACTCATGCGCCATGGTGCACTGACTGAGTCATGGTGAAGTTCAGGAAAGGCATAAGTCCCGAGAGTCCAGATAAAGTCTGGGTTTGCATAGCAGCAGGTCATTGTCTTGTAAGGGAGAGTCTTCAGATTCAGCTAGAGCAGGCACAATCAAAGCAGCAACAAGTCCCCTTCCTTACTACACCAGGCCTCATGGTTAAATCCTGACTACCAACTATATAGTTGCTTGTTTACTTCTCCCTCTCATATAGCTCTTCTACTCTCTTCCAAGACACATGGCTAAATTACTCATTGCTGCCTGTCCTTTCCTTTAAATCCTGACCCAGAGTCTCCTGTGTGAACTCATCTCTGACTCCTCTCAAAATGAGCTTATACTTGCCAGTTCTCCTGTATAGTTTACATTCATTCAGCTGCCATCCCCAGTCAGGGCAAGAGTGATTCTAATCCAGGGGACACTGCCTTCCCTGGCTATGACATGAGTGAGGATACACCCTAAAAGTCATGCCCACCTTGCCCCTAAGTAGTAGCACAGCTATTAACACAGATGCTAAACTAGTTACCAAGTTGTATAGATATGCAAAGTATCTTTATCCTTTTATCCATTCTCCCCCATCCTCTAACCAAGGTTTTGTGGGGCTTTCTCCTATATTCCTGTGCATCCCTTGCTCTGTACCCTGATGCACTATATTCCACATATATTTGTTTGCTATTTCTGCATAACAAACTACCACAGATTTACCATCTTAAAACAATACCCATTTATGTTCTTACAGTTTCATCCGTGAGAAATCTAGGTATAGTCACCTGGATTAGCTGCTGAAATCAAAGCACTAATTAGTCTATGCCTTTCTCTGGAAACTCTGGGGAAGAATTTGTTAACAACCTCTTTGAGTTTATTAGCAGAATTGAGTTATTTGTGATTATAGGACTGAGCTCCCCATTTTCTTGCTTTCAGCCAAAGGCTGACATATACACATATAAACACACCAGTGCACAAGCTTACTTTATGCCAATTGGCAATATTTCAGACCAAAAGGAACTGAAATTACAGATCCTTAAAAGAATATTAGAAGAAGATATTCTAATTTTCATTGATTGGCATAAATACCCTTTAACAAATGTGAATATAAATATAAAACGTAATTACTCCAGCACTCCTATGGCCATTAGATTTTTATCTCTCCATCTCAACTCTAGTTCTTGCTTTCTATACCAAGGTTCCTGGGTGGCTGGGGAATGTTGTGGCAAAGGAATCATATCAAAACTCACTAACCTCATGCATGAACGGATTGGAAATAATGGAGAGTTAATAGCCATGAGCAATGGGTGATGGGAAACCATGAGCAGTGGGAAAAGGATCAGATAGATAATGGTCCCGTTTTCATACCTTGGGAACACAAGGCTGAAGATCATTCTGTGCAGTTTCTCAGAGGATCTCAGGGGGATTGAGTCTCAGATGTCCTCCATAGTGATTAACTCAATAATCCACACTCTGTACTGGATTCTCCTTCATCTCCATTTCTACCTCTCTCTTTCTCTCTCCTGTGCTCTGTGATCACTTTCAAAACAAACCACCTGCACACAATCTAATGGGTCAGGTTCTGTTTTAGGTGAGGCCATAACAAGGCTGAAAACTCACAATAAAATATTATAGAAAGCAGACATTAAAGAGGAGATTCTGGTAGTGGACCACTCACTGGCTATATGGCAATAAAGATGCCATTTCTGGTCATAAGGCAGGAGGCAATCAGTAGAATTACAACTGCTAGAGCTCTCACCAGTGGTAGATTAGAATGAGTTGCAGGTAGTGTAAGGTTTTCTTAAGCTCCGCTGAGGAAGAAATGCCAATCAGCCACAAAATCAGGCAGTATAGAACTTTATTGGGGTTTGCGCACCTGGACGAGGTCTCCATGGTCCACACAGAGCTGGGCTGGGGAGAATCGCAGGGAAACAAAGAGCAGGGTGGGGTTTTATACACCAAATCTGGGGGTCTTCATGGGGTCTGGGGATTGATCCCTCTAGAATAAAGTGGTAACATATCATTGGTAGTCTTCCTTAGACTCTGGTTGATATGGCAAAGTCCGCTGTTTAGGCTCCCTGACCTGACAGCAGCTGTCTCTTCCAGGTTGTAGTTCAGCTGCCCTTGTGTCCTCCCATGCCCACCCTGACAGGTAGAGGTTAATTTTTGATGGGTCTTGAACATTATGGTAAATATAGGCTGGTGGTCTTTTGTTATCTGCTTTATAAGCCTTGTAAAGGTAAAATAACAGGTTCTTATCTGATAATATCAAGTTCAGACACACTGTGAAACCCAGAGGCCCTTGTGTTGAAAAAGCTTTTTATCTTCTGCACCTGCACAGTAAGTTGTACTTAAACCAGGCTTCACATTTAATTATGAGGATAGCATAACTAATGAGGAAGTTAAATGCCTCAGTGGGGTTCTATGTGAAAGTATCAAAATAAGGAAGGGCATCTGATACCTAGATGGGGCCATGAGCTTGAGGATCTTGGATCCTTAGATTCTAAATATTTTTTGCTAGAGGAGAACTGCATGCTGATGTCTTGAGTCTCCATAAGGATCTCCCCTGCAGTAGATACCTCTCTACATGAAGACACTTATCCTCTTCAAGCCCAGCTTCCTCTCTATTTATTACCTCTACTTTTAATAAATGGAATCAGGTTTCATAATAAGGCAAATTGGAAAACAGAAACTCTATTCTGAAAGAAAATGCAAAAACCCCAAAACAATGAAATAATATGGCTACTATCTTCCAGTAAGTACTAAGAAGTAGATCTTGAGATGAAATGAAGGAATGTGGCATATAAAAATAAAATTTATTGACAGGAGCTTGTTCATATGACTCTGGGTTTAATTTTCCAGGAAGCACACTGGAAGCTGAAGATGCTACAATGCTAGCAAATCTCCTTGACACTTGGACACACCAGCTATAGTAAATGAGTTAGAGGTGCTGGAACAGCCTTGCCATAGTAAGTTCAAGAGGCTTAGAATATATGGATGTCATAAAAAATATTTTGCAAGACAAAAGTATTCACCATCTGATATTCCCTGGGAGAATCTAAAATGCATATTATCATTAAGAAAACAGGAAAGTTACTAGTAAAGGCTTATTGGCATATTGATAAGATCGGTGATGGCTGTATCTCATAGGCTGGAGTTGGCAATAGGCAATCTTGCCATGTAACTGGACTCCCTAATATCATGAATGGTTCCAAAATGGCAAAGTCCAGGTGATGGCACTTTATTCATGAGGTGCACATAATGAATGAAATAGGCAGAGAGTCCTAAGTAGCAACCAGGCTGCTTTGATCCTGTAGACGTGTGGTGATGGCCAATAGTCTATGGTGATTTTAGCGGAAAGATAGATGGACAGCCAAATATAATATTGTTAGATTTGATTAATAAAAAAATAAAAATAAAGAGCTGACAAGTGGAAGACTGAAATTAGTTGACATGTAGAAAAACTAAATACTTTTATCTGATTTTCAGATGTGAACTATTCCACTGATGCCCAAATCCCATCACTTAAAAGCAATACTGGGCTCCCTTGAGGCTGAGCTCTCCAAGCCATGCAGCTGTGCACTGAGTAAACAGGAAAACACAGACCTTTCAATGACTGTTGGAAGCAGAGCATAGGCTGACAGTAATAGTGGGGACCTGAAAAGCCACAGTAGCCCATCAGTTAGAATGTGGCTTATGAAGATCAGGTGATGAACCAAGTCTGTCTTACTGTGAGTTCACTTGTATATAGCAGTGGTTCCAGAACCTTGCTACTCATTAAAATCATCTGGGGAGCTTTCAAAAATCTTGATATGTAGGTTATATCCTCTACCAACTAGATCCTTCAACTAGTTGTGGAGGCCAAGAAGCAGTATAGGGAACCATTTCGCATGGCATGGGAATGTAGCCCAGATCCCAGTTGGTAAAGCTAGTGGGAATCAAGGTCTGGCACACAGGAGCCACGCCCATGGATAGGTTATCCTGTGGGGAATCAGGCCTGCATTGTACCTAGGCTGCTATGAGGTTTGCTTTTGCTAAAACTCCCTCACCCTGAATGAGGCAGCAAATGTTTACTGCATTTCTTTAAAGTAACTTCCTAGAATCTATGCAAGAATCTATGCAAGAAACCTTCCAAGGACAAGTGTAACCAGTTCAACCACTTTTCCCTTTGCATTTGCAAATATCCTTCTTCTTTGCTGTAATTAGCACATTCTCTCCTTTGTTTTCTGTAAAAGATAACCACCTAAAGCAAACCTGTGCATAGTAAAGGAGGACCATCCTTGATGTAATGTGCGCAGAAAAGCAATAAAAGCCTCTCCAAGCAGAGTTTGGGAACCTCTCTCACTCAGAGAGTGGCCATGTGGTCCCTTTTTCTCCACAGGACTTCTGTAGTCCGTGTGAATTTGTCTGTCACAGCCACAACACATGGACCTTGTGGGCCAGGGTCTGCATCAAATCAGCATTTTTAAATTTCCCCATTTTCTTTAATTTCTGGGAACATAATAGGATGGCTATACTAAGCAGCTAGTACAACCCTCATATTGGTTCTCTGACTTAGGAGCCACAATGATGGAAAGGGCCAATAAAAAGTCATTGACTGACATGGATTTCTCCAAGAATGGCAAGTGAGAAATGGCAAAGTCTTTGAATAACTTAGTAAGAGTCATGTACACAACAGGTTGGGAGGGAAACCAGAAAAAATACTCATACCATTGGGAGGAAAAGAAAAATCATGTTTATTCCTCATTCTTCAGGAATACTAAAGTGCCCTGGAGTAAACTGACATTTTTCTATAACATAGTTATCAGTAGTGCTTTAAACTCCAGCATGCTGTTTATGTATTTGAAACTAAGTCTGTGTCTGTTTTGTATTTTCTCTCTGTAAATTGCAAGTATTCTTTGAAAACAATAAATTAAACAAAAATAGGCAGTCTCTCCCCACTCAAAGAGTATGCAATATGAGAGCTTTTTGGAGACTGAATGGTGTTATGGGCTAAATATATATGTGTCCCCTAAATTCATGTTGAAACCCTAATTAATGCCTAGTATGAGTATATATGTAGTAAAGAAGTAATGAAGGTTATTTGAGCTCGTAAGAGTGGGGCCCAAGATTAGTCTCATAGGAAGAGATACCAGAGAGCTTTCTCCTCCCTCCTCCACTTGAGAGGACTAAGAAAAAAAGTCCATGTAAGGCACAGAAGGCAGCTGTCTCCAAGTCAACATGAGAATCATCACCAGAAATTGAATCAGCTGGAATGTGAACTTTGACAATAGACTTTTAGCCTCTACACTGTGAGAAAATAAATCTGTTGTTTAAGCCACTTGGTATGGTATTTTATTATGGCAGCCAGAGCAGTCTAGTACAAATGGTCTGGAAGGTAGACTGAGATATCCTCTCTAAGGTTAAATACCATTTGTTGCACCTTATACCTCTCAATAAGAAAGCAGTACAGTGATTCGTGGTGAATCATTGAATCTTTTCAAGCCTTCTATTGAAATATACTCTACATACAAAATAGACACATGTTATTAGTGGGAAATGGCTTCTGGTTTGCTACTAGGTTCTGGTAGACAATAAGGATCTAATTGCTGGGAATCAATTAACTCTGTTATTATAGTTTCCTATTATGAGTGAGGCATTATGGCATACACTGAGTCAGGATCCAAAGCAATTCATTGCACAGTGAGAATAGTACATTCAGGATCAGGCCTGAATAGATCTAGAAAACAAAAGAAAACCACAGAAACTGCTGATTCAGGCTCCCACAGCATCTCTCTCTTTAAAATGATCCCTTTTGCTCAATTAAGACTTATTTTCTTACACACACACACACGTGTGTGTGTGTGTGTGTGTGTATATATATATATATGTGTGTGTGTGTGTGTGTGTGTGTGTGTATATATATATATATATATATATATATATATATATATATATAAAATCTCAGGCCCTTTTCAAGGATAGCCCAGCTAAATATATTCATGCTTGTCAGAAACAGATTGCTGCTGCATGCTATTCCACTTGGAATGAACCTGAAGGACTGAAGTGAAAGAAAATTCTCCTAGTGGGCAGAGCTGCAAGAAATGTACTTGGCCTTTCAGTTTGAAGGGAAAGAGAAATGACTAAGGTACAGATACATATGAACTCTGGTTAGGACAAATGTCTTGGCTGTTTCATTATAAGATTGGAAGAAGCAAGATTGGAAGATAGAAAACAATGAATCTTAGGGAAGTCATGTGGATGGATGGATGGAAGTAATTCAAAGCCCACTCTGTCTTGTTGCATCCTCTAGAAAGAACTTAAAATGAGGAGACATTCAACAAAATATATGACTTGTCAGCTACTACAGTGGTAGGACAAAGGGCTCCGAAACCAAGTAACCATGGAGGAAGGGAGGGACACTGTACACGCATGGATCAACATGAGTATCCTCTTGCCAGTCATGATCTAGCTAGAGCCACACTTGAATGACAAATCTGTCCTCAGAGACTAGTGCTAAATCTTTTAAATGACAACATCCCTTGAAGAGATGATGCAGCTACTTGATGGGGGTTAGTTATAGTGGACCTCCACCATCCTTACCAGAACTGACAGTGGATCTGGATATTGGATAACTTTACTATCTGAAGACTTACAAGATACCTGATTTCCCAGTAAGTTACCTCTCGCAATATTGCCTTAAATAAAAGAATCCATCATTAAGGAAGTATATTACTAGTCATTAAACAGTATTCTCTGGCCCCTCTGTGTAATATATCATCTGGAAGCAGCTAGTCTAATCAGATGACCAGGAAAAGGCTTAACTAAGATTTATACTTGGGGACAAACTCTGGGGTTTGGATGTTATGCTTCAGGATGGGGCACATACATCGAACTCACAGCAGATATATAGTGCTTTTTCCTAGACATTGCCAATTGCTATAATATACTGGAGGTATGTGCTGGAGGCAAAGGATGAAGCAGATTAGCCTCTCTCACCATCATTTCTAACAGATTTCCCATTTCTGAACATGAAGGCACTGTCATACTAGCCATACTAGCCTTTAGGGGAATCACTTCCATTTGGGCACATAATAACAACCCTCAATGGACTTAAAGCTATGACTACCAACTGGTCACTTTGAGCTTCTCTTGCCTTTGGGTCAACAGGCAAAGAAGAGTTACTGGACTGTTAATGGTAATTGACCCTACCTATCATGAAGAATTAAGGTTGATTTTACATAATAGGGACAGGAATAGCACATCTAGAACTCCAGAGATTAACTGAGGCAGTTTTGGGCACTTCATGTCTGGTGGTAATTGAATATAGGCAATTGCACCAAACAAAACAATAAAACCTAAAAGGCAAATAGAGGCTCATTCTCTTAGAGATTTAAGTCTGGGTCACTTTACCAGACAGGCATCCTAAACTGGGTGAACACTGAGTGTAAGGAAGATCGGATGGTGGATGAGGGCAGGGTACATATAAATTCCTATCTCAGGACCAGTTGCAGCTGGAGAGACTACACCTTGCTCCACAAACCCTACACCTGTTGCAGAGACTGAAATCTGCTACTACGTAAATAGTGAGGGCATTGACTCAGTAAAGAGCACAAGAAAATCTGAGTTGTGTGAGGGATGAGACCCACATTTTACTGGAGCCACTGCTGTAGTAACCAGTCTTTTGAAGGTGTGATCTGGCTGCATTTGTTGCCTCATCTACCCAGAGTGCTTGCTTTCTACCTTGGGGTTGCTCTGAAACCAGAGTGGGAAATACCTGTGAAAACCTGCTCAGTACTCACACATATACATCTTGGAAGCATGGAGGTGTTAATTCATGGTGAAGAGTCTTAATAATAGGGTACAGGAGGCAGTGAATAAATGCTCCCCCTTCAGTTCTCAAAAGGCATGTTCTATATAGTCTCTCTGAAGGTCATGGTAAGTTAGAGGCCAGGTGTCTACACAGCATAACCATTTAGGAAACATATCTTTTGTTTTAAAATGTTGGTTTTATTACTATTCAGGTATGGTGAGGCCAACAGATCAGGAGATAACTGTCACTGAAAAAATAATAAGTTATAGTTCCCAGGCAATACAGGGCCACAGAAGGGAGCCCCTGGACTAGTCAGGAGGCCCAAGCAATGGAACAGGGGACAAAGAGACAATCCCATCCCCTGAGAACACTTTACAAATATGTTCACACAGACTCTAACCAGTCTTATACATTAATATCATAAGGGGATAATGGGTGGTGGAGAGGGCAAAGGGTAAGGGCTGGAGGTACCCAGGATAAGAAAATTGTTTCTAACCCATTTATTTAGCTTTAGATTTTGTTGAAATATCTTAGATTTGGCCCTATGCCTATTCAACAGATTCAATGTTCATTACTATATAATATATCCTGCATGTTGCATTTCAAAACAAAAATGATTTGTGAAAATAAAGATGCTAAATTAAGAAAACAACAGAAATGTCATGGAATATGGTGTAAAACTTAGAAAACTGTGTTTTTGTTTATTTAAAAAATTAAAATAATGAATGTGGGCAATTGGAACCTCTCTGATTTTTAGTAATGTTAAATCTAAAACTCTGTATTGTATATCATAAGGAAAATGGGAGCCAAATCACATATGGAGTTTTATTAGACTATAGGCAGAAGCATGAAAGGCAATAATAAAAAATGCAGTTAAATGAATCAGACATTCCTCCTAAGTGCTACGCCATTTGTTTTGCATCATGCCCCAAAGGAATTGTTCAGGTGGTTGAGCACCAGGAACCTCAGTGGCCATATATGTATGTTATTTCATTCTTGGCCCTTGTCCCTCAAGACCCTGTGCTGACAATCTCTGAGTGAAAGAGAAAAGCAATCCTCATTTTATATTTCCCCAAAGTGGGGAAAATCAGGGCTCCCTCTTCTCCTTCAAGCACAGCTTTTCCCTCTCCCCATACCCATCCTTTCCGGCAGACTCCTTCAGTAGCGTTTTCATAGATTGACCTGGGCAATGGACCACAGCCAAAGATTGGCTTTAAGAAGCCCTTTGCATAGTAGTTTTAATTAGGATTTATAGAATTAAATAATTTAAGAGTTAAATATAAAGAAATGTTAATTTTTGCTGGCTTAAACAAATGGGGAAAAATAAACTTCTATACTAGAGTAACTACCCTGTATTTCAAGATGGGGAATTCTTTGGCATGAGTCATAAATTTTTCCTTTTCTGAGATTTCCCTGTGTATTTTCTTAAGGGTCTGAATTTGGAAATTCAAATACATCAGGGGCTAAATTATTTAGAAATTACCCTGAATACCAGATTAGTGAGATTATCTAAAAATAACGGAGGTAATATAATTCACAAGGTAACTAATGACCTGTAAATGTAGGTTTCTCTACAACTCTCCCTTTAGGGAATAGTTAATGTTTCTGAAATGGCTTCTATGGGAACTGGAGGGTTCAGAGGAATTGGTAATAAGAGATGATACAGTGATTTTGCCATTATGTCCTGACTTGAGTAACATATAAACAAACCATCTTTTTAAACAAATATATTCATAAATGCTTAAGCGATGCACCAATTGCTGATAACGGCCCGGAAATCCACACTTCTAATCTTCTCAGGCATACTTGTCAGAATCCATTTTGCAGAGCACATAGCATCATTTCTTCGCTCTTCCACAGCAATGGCTGTGGTATCACTCTAGTATAAAATTTCCACTGCAAACAAAAGTTAATCAGAAGTTCTTTCTTCACTTGGACCTATTTCAATTGGCCCTTATATAGATAATCAAGTAATTTAGGAACAAACACAGAGAATGGAAGACGAGATCATTTACTAAAAGGTGCAATGCTATTTGTATAAGATAACCACAAGAGGAAAAAATAGAGCTATAAGGGAACTTATTTACTACCCAATTCTTTATTTCATAGATATACAAAATGAAACAGAGTTAATTTAAATTGACTTACTCCATGTAAAGCACTTCAAAAATATAGCAGAAAATCAGGTCTTGTCCCTCACCTGTTGAAGATTCTTTTCCTCTGCAACACATTGTCTCCCCTCCAAAGGCACTGGGAAACAGGCCATAGAACCTTGCTGCAAACTACTGAGACGTGGGATGCAGTAGCAGATAGTCCAATCACTACAAAGCATGTAGTAAGGACGTTTTCTGTAAAAAAAGATTAAGGTGGTCCATTATTTGTACCAATTACACGTGATACTAATTAAGCAGTGAAAAATTACAGGTAAGCAACATCAACTTCTCAATACTTTTTTATTTTATCTAACACTATGCAAAGGAGAAAAATAGCAATTCAAGCTGATAATTTGATCATACTTGCTAACAAATTAGCTACTCTGACATTTTATAATTGCAGAAGTTTTAAGAGACATATGAAATTATCAGATAGGTAAAGAGTATCTGTGAATGCAAACCAAAGGGTAATGTCAATGTGTATGAATAGCACACATGTCTTTGTTCCAAAGAAAAGGTGCAGGAATTATTTACAGCCCCATGTAGTAGAAAGAATGCAGCTTTTGGAATCAGATAGGCCTTGAGCTGCTGTCTTTCACCAGCTATGCCCCTCAACTGTTTTGACTTTAGCAATCTCAGATATAGCTTAGGCCAATAAATATTAGTCTACCCATCATCAGGGTTAAAGTCAGAACATAAAATAAATGCTTAATAAATTATAATTATGATAATTTCACATTTTATTAAGAAAAAATCAGTTCTGTATAAAGAACAGTTTAATTTGTCTATGAATCTACCATTTGGCTTCAATAATTAAAATATGTGGTCCATCTTGTTTTATCCATACCTGCATCCACTTTTAACCCCCATATTATTTGGAAGTAAATCCTAGACATTATTTTTCATCTTTAAATAGTTCAATATATATCTCTAAAAGTTAAGAATTCTTTTATAATATTTTGTGCTCAGCATGATGGCAACCTTTGTTTCATTTAAAAAAATTAAGATATATGACGGGGATGGGAGGGAGTATTGGGGGGAAAATGGAGACAACTGTACTTGAACAACAGTAACATAAATAAATAAATAAATGCAAAAAAAAAATTAAGATATAATTTAGATAGAGCAAAACCCACCCTTTGTTGTGTACAGGTCAGAAATTTTGACAAAAACAGACAATCATGGAATAAATCACCAGCTCCATCACCCCAGAATACCATCCCCACCCATCCACCCCAGAATTGTAGTTTTTAATTCTGACTGTACTTTTACTATCTTTCAAAGGACCAACTTTTAATTTTATTTTTTTCTTACTTTTTGATTTTCAATTTTATTGATTTCTGCATAATCCTAATTAATCTTTTAATATACTTCCATTGGACTTAATATACTCTCTATTTTCAAATTTAAGTTGACTCTTACATCTTTGATTTAAGTCTCCTCTTCTAAAATGAACATTGTATTATATATGTATATATAATTTTGTATAATTATATATAATATATTATATATGTAGATAGTATATATCATATATAACATAGTATATAAAAGAAGACATTTTTAAATATTTATATCATACATAAATATATTTGCATATAACACAATATATAATATGATATGATATAAAAATATTTATTATACATAATACATATGATAATTATATATGGCATATAAAATATAAAATACAAAACATTTTATATTATATAAGTGGTGTAATATATAATATGTAATATATAATATATAATTTATTATATCATATAATTTTATACCTATATACTGCTTTAACTGCATCTCAGATATTCTGTGACTTTTTTTGTCATTCAGTTCATTTTTTTAGAATAATTGTAATTTTTCTCTGATTTTTCAGCTTTTCAAAAGTATATTTTGTTTAATTTTTAAATATTTGGTGATTCCCTTAAATATCTACCTGTAGTTCATTTCTTTTTTAATTATGATGTGCTAAGAAACTACACTATGAATAAGTTAAATTCTTTTATTTTGACAAAGTTTTGTTTTGGCTTAAAATGTGGTTTATCTTGTTTAATAGTCCATGTGCACATGGCAAATAATCGTGTATTCTGCTGTCATTGGTAGAGAATCCTAGAAATGACGGTTAAGTCAAACCGGTTGTCACTGCTTGGACTTCTGTATCTTTACTAACTTTCTATTTATTTTAATGATTACTAAAAGAGAAGTGTTAGAAACTACAAATATTGTGAATTTTCTTATTCTGTTAATTATATGAATTTTTAAACTGTTTGAAGCTCTGATATCTTTACATTTATGATATTCATGTTTTCTTGCTATTGATCCTTTCATTATTATGTAATGACCCTCTTTATCCCCAATAATATTCCTTGTTCTGAGATTTACTTTATTTGATATTGATATAACCATCACTTCAACAGTCTTCATTGATGATGTTTCCATGGTTGTATAGTTTTTCATAGTTTTACTTTCTAATTTTTATAACTATATTTCACATATGTATATATTTTATATTTGTATATATATGTACATATATATGTGTATACACACACAGTAGTTTTCTTTTGGAAAGCATACAGTTTTTGCTTTTTCTGTATTCAACATGATAATCTCTGTCTTCATTGGTGCAATTAGTCCATCTACATTAAAGTAATTATTGATAATATATAAAAATTATATTGCTAGCTATTTTGTTTGTTCCATCACATCATTGCTTTTTTCTTTTAGCTTTTTTGCTCTTATTAATGACTTTTTGATATCACTTTATCTCCAATGTTGGGTTATGCATTTTATGTCTTTGGAAATTGTTTTTAGTGACTCGATCAGGAATTATAATATATATCTTTAATTAATCACAGTCTACCTTAAAACAATATCATATCACTTTATTTGTATTATATCAATTTTAGTATTTCTTTTGCCATTCATTTTATTTCTATATATGTAATAAACCCAATGCTTCAATATTATTTTTGCTTTTGAATTCATGTACTATTTATAGCATCTACAAGAAAGAAGAAACAAGCTTCCTATTTATCTTTATTTATGTCCTTTATATACTTAATTATTTGTGTAGATCCCAGTTTTTTCTGTTGTCGTATTTCTCCATCTGTAAAAACTTCCTTCAATATTTTCTTTAGAGCAGGTGTCATGGTAATAATTAACTTTGTTTGTTTATCTGAAAATAGCTTTATATTTCCTTAATTTGAGAGATAATTTCAATGGGTATAGAATTCTAAGTTGACAGTTAATTATTTGAGAAATCTTCCTTCTCTTTTCCACAGTGGCTATGCCAATTTACAACCCCACCAATGGTACACAATTATTCCCTTATTTCCACATCTTCACTAACAGTTATTATTATTTCTTATCTTTTTAATAACAGCCATTCTAACAGATGTGAGATATTCATTATGGTTTTGATTTGAATTTTCTTGATGATTAGTGACATTGAGCACATTTCCTGTACCTGTTGGACATATGGACGTATTTCTTTCTTTCATTTATTTATTTATTTTTGGTTGGGGGAGGATGTCTCTTCAGATCTGCTCATTTTTTAAATCAGATTGTTTATTTGTTATTGAGCTATGTGAGTTCTTTATATATTTTAAATATTGATTTCTAATCATATATATGATTTAGAAATATTTTCCCCATTTGGTAAATTGCTTTTTCATTTTGTTGATAGTTTCCTTTGTTGCGCAGAAGCTTTTTAGTTTGATGTAGTCCCATTTCTTCATATTTGCTTTTGTTACCTTTGATTTTTGTGTCAAATCCAAAAAATTATTGCTAAGACCGATGTCAAGGAACTTACCTCCTATGTTTTCTTTTGGGAGTTTTATGATTTCAGGTATTATTGGGTTGGTCAAAAAGTCCACTTAGTTTTTGCCATAAAATAAAAGACATTTTTCATTTTCACCAATAACTTTATTGATTTAGATATTTTCATTATGTTGCCAATCACCCACGTGGGAGAATGTTGATTGTTCTCAATCAATGTCTCAATTTGATCACTATCAACTTCAATTGTTCTACCCATCCATGTAACATCATCCAGTGAGAAATCTTCAGCATGAAATTTCATAAACCACTTTTGATATTTTTCAATCAGTCACAGCACCTTCTCGACTCACTGCACAAATCTTTTTTTATTTTCAGTTACATTTTTACTTTTCTTGAAATAATGAAGTATAATATGCCCAAAATTTTGCAAATTTTCTTCCATCTTCAATATTAAAATGGCTAACCAAAATTCACCAATTTTAATAAGTTTTTTGAAATGCACACTGATATGACAGCTATTACAAGCAATCTAACAAAATTGTTTTGAATGAAGTTAAATATAACTAAGTGCTACCAGAGTCATCTTACCAAAAAAAAAAAAAAAAAAAAAAAAGAAGGAATGAACATATCTTTTGGCCTACCCCAAACTTTTCATCTTTAATTGGTGATTTATTTTGGCTTTCTTTAGTTTTTTTTAAATTTTGTGTTGTAGTTTGTGTTATTTTTATTGGTTAATCTTGAATTTTATTAATTATTTCTTTACCTGTGTTGAATCTACTCTTTAGTTTACTGACAGCATTAATGTTATTTTTTTTTATTTCTAGGATTCCATTATTGTCTTATGATTTTCATCTCAATGCTGAAGGTCACCATCTAACTTACATTCTGTCTGCCCTTTCTACTTAAAACTAACTTCTTAACAATAATTTCTTTTTTATTGTTGTTCAAGTACAGTTGTCTCCATTTTCACCCCACCATGGCCCCCAGCCCCACCTATCCCCACCTCCCACCCTGGAATCTATCCACTTTGGCTGTGTCCGTGTGTACTTTATAATCATAATTATTTTAAATTCCTTTTCTAATATTTCCAACAACTGTGTCAGGCTTTTAGTGCAGTAGGTTGAACTGATCTCACCAAGAATTAAGCTCAATTTATGTTTTTGGTATCACTGTTGTAATCATCAGTGCACATGGGGTTTCATCTTCCTTTAGATTAAACTTTGTAATTAAGGAAGGATTGGTTTGCCAGAGGGATTTTCTCACTGTCCAGTCTCTGCTTTAATTCTTTCTTTTACACCTGTGCCTCAGAGAAGTTTTCTCCATACTCCTGAGTCCCTCCTGCATCATTTTTTATTCTATACTTGCTAGCCCTGGAAAAGGAGAAAAGAAGCATTCTATTATTGTGTTTAGCTATCAGTCTTATCAAGGATTTTTGTCCCTGAGGCTCAGTAGTCTGGCACTCTCATTGACATTGCACTGCCCCAGCAGCAGAGGGTCTCTGATTGTACGGAGCTAGGATGTGTTACCACCCCTTTCCTAAAGGCAGCAACTCCTCTATCTAGGGATACATTTCTACTGGTTTTGCTTTTGCTTTTTTTCTTCTGTATCCCCAGATGTAATGGCTATTCATAGGGGCTCTTAGGGAGACAGTGTGTCTGCCTTTCACTGGCAACTTAGTCTTTTGTTCCATAGGGGTAATAAAATAGAACAAACTGGGTGGCTTTGAAACCATTCTTATAGTTGGCACTTGGCTAGTCTGACTGAGCTGTCATAACAAAATACCATAGATTGTTGGTTTAAGCCACAGAAATTTATTTTTTTCATAGTTATGGAAGCTTGAAGTCTAAGAATAGGGTGCCACTATGGCCAGGTTCTTGTGAGGGCCCTCTTCCTAGCTTCCAGATGGCTTTTTGCTCTGTCTTCTTCTGGCAGAAAGACAGCAAAAGCAAGCCCTCTGGCACCTCTTCATGAAGGATTATAATCCCATTATAACCCCACCCTCATTATTTCCTGAAGCCTAATTGTTTACCAAAGGCTCCATCTCCAAATGGCACCACATTGAGGGGGAGACCTTGAATATGTGAATTTTGGAGCTACACAATTCAGTCCATGGCAGTACTGTTCCCCTCTGCCAGGCCCGCCCAGCAAAGAAGGCTTTCTGGGCTCTCCCTCTACTGCCACTGTCCATCAGCACCCAGTGAGGTCTGTGTGGACACTGTTAGTGGGTATGAATATCCCTGGGTGAGCAGCTTTGAGACCAGCTTCTCATACTACTCCATGCTTAGCCTTTAGTAATCCATTTGAAAATTTAGCTAAATTTTTCTGTTAATTTTTGCCTTGTTTGGAATCTACCCCAGATAAAGCAGATAAGAAAGGGTTTGTGTGCTCTCCCTGCATGGAAGTCCCCATCTTTCATTAGATTTTGTTAGTTTTTTCCCTGTGATCCCAGATCTCTGAGAGATTAAAAAAAAATTAACTTTTTATAAATTATTTATGTCATCTTGTTGAAATCCTGGGAGCAAAGCTTTTCTAGCTTTCTATGTCTTAAGCAGAAGCTGGAAGTTTCCAACATGTTTTAAGAACTATATCTTTTATTTTTTCAAAGTAAAAGATATAGTTTGCTATTTTATTTAAGAACATATGGTATAGAAAAAAATTAAATGATTTCAGAAAGCCTTATAAGAAGTACCAGATATAAGCTGCTGATTATATATAAAATATAAGTTCAAAAGTGGGGGATCAGAGAAAGTTTGGGCAGGACTACTTTATAAGAAAAAGAACTACTCACGATTTAGGTAAAATCTGAGAAATGTAATTTAAATGTATGAACACTTTATGTTCATCTCCTCATGAGCAGGAATATTTAGTTAAAAAAAGAATATACAGTAGTCTGCAATTTAAATATTTCCCCATATTTAACAGTGTATGACCAATAATAGCCAACTGGGTCACATGTTTTTCCTTTTCTGTTCTTCAAAATGAAAACAATAGTGAAAGAATAAATAAAAAGATAGTCTAAATTGTACAGAAAAAAAAACTTGTCATCCTCACAAATGCTGATTAATTAAGGGTATGGCTGAGTTACATGTACTACTAAATGCAATTTTAGAAAGAGAATCTTAAAAAAATATCACTACTATAATTCACTTGCAGAAATTATAGTGAAAATTTCCAAACACATCAACATTGGACATAAGAAAAAATAGCCATAAGAAAAACAAAAATCTTAATCTTCATGAAAAGATTTCAAAGTTCTAAATTAGGAATGAACTATAATTTATCATTCAGTTTCAGCAATATAGAGTATTCAGTAGAGAGAGAGATCAAATAAGTGAGCTATCTAGCTTTCTTTTCCTAAGAGTAAGGAGCCAGTTATCAGAAATTCCATGTTGGTAATCTTCATTTCACTACAGGTCAGTACAGAAGAAAGGAAACATTTTTCTACAAAGGTCTATGTGGCTGTCAGATGGCAGCACAATAAATTGTTTGAAAAATCCACATCCTGGCATGTGAGTATTTCTCAAAGCTAACTATTCATAAAATGTTGACATATCATTACTGTAACTGTCAACAGACATGGATACTGGTGTGATCACATGAAATTCTATTTTTGAGGGGATGAGAAATCATAAGACTACTCTGAGAATTTTCAGAATACCAGTGCTTAAAGCAAGAAAATTGTCAGATTTATCTAAATATATAAAATATGATTAAAAGAAGCAGCTTCAAAACTAGTATGTAAGAGATTCATACAGTATAAATATAGTAAGAGATACTATATGAATCTCTTAATAGGCCATTAGAGAGGCCTGTTAACTATATATGCCCAACTTCATAAAGCATACAGCTTTGCAGATCATTATACATAGAAAAATCATTTTTAAATATGGAAAGTTTATGTAAATCTTGACTGCATTAATAATGGTTCTTTTCTTTCTTTTTTTTATTGTTGTTAAAGTACAGTTGTCTCCATTTCCCCCCTCCCTAATCAGTGATACACAAAGTTCTTTGGTGCTCTCAGAATATGAAATTGACAGATTTATTTATTCCATGCTAAAGTAAAAATTTTAATATTTGTTCTTAGACATCCTCAGGGGAATTTAACCTGATGAAGAGTATAAATTATAGAAATAAAATTCCTCTAGTTATTCTCCAGTTAGTGATTGGGAGAAATATATTTAATTTAACAAATTTAAGGTATTTTATTAAATATATTCAAAATATTTGTAAAATAACAAAAATTATGAAATCTTTCAATATATATGTAATTTTCTTTAAAAATAGGTATTATTCTCTTTCAGTGGTTTATCCAGTGACAACATTAATTAGAACCACTATTTATTGAATACTTATTTTGTGACAGGCAAGAAAATTGGGATTTTCTATGTTATTTCATGTTGAATATCATACAGCTTGGTTAGTTCCAGTATTTCCTAAATAAGAAAAAACTTTAAAAAGGAAACAGAAAAAGTGGATCACATTCTGCTCTGATGTTGGTGACTGCCATGGGCAAGCTTTCTAAATCCTTTGCTCATTTTTCATTCTGCTTTTCTGTTTAGCTTACTACTGTTGATTTCTGCAAACCTTTTAATATTTCTTTCCATACAACAATTAAGCACTAACAACTTAAGACATCTTTTACATGTTGCTATTCAACTTCTATTTTTTTTTTACATCTAGAATGGTTTCAATTATATGCTGTTGTTGGGAGACAAGTGAGAAAATATTTACTTTAATCATTTTTGTGTTATGTGATTCATATCAGGAACCCTGGTTGAGAAAGGCTGTTGGAAAAAATAATGATATAGAAGTTGGACCAACTGATCTGCCTTGATTCCTACTTGCAGTTGGTGAGCAGCATAAAACTCAATCACTGTATATGAGATCTGTCCAGAAAAAGTCCAGCCATTGTTAACATAACAAGAATGATTTGCATGACATCAATGTAGCCTGGCATTCAAGGGGGGGTGGCCTGGAATGCACATGTGTGAACAGTGTCAAGTTCACTCTACCAGTTAGTGGGGGTAATAGAGGCTGTTGAGTGAGCATGTGTACCATGTGGCCATGGCATTCAAAATTACTGGAACAACTATAAAGGACACATGGACAAAAACAAGGGGGGGGGGAGGTGGGGATTGCTGGGGTGGTGGGGAAGGGTGGGGGAAAGGTAGAAAACTGTATTTGAACAACAATAAAACTCAAAAGTATTTTAAAAAATGACATGCACCAATAAAGATGGAGTTTCAGACTGAAAAAAAAATGACTGAGTGAGTAGAGCAATGGATCTGCATCAAAATTTGTGTGAAGCTTGAACATTCCTCCACAGAAACTATTTGGATAATTCAGAAGATTGCAGTTATGGGCAACTGGTGGTTGGCAGCTTCATCACGACAACATGTCCACTCATGGATTACATGTTGTCCAGAGATTTTTGGTGAATCATCAAATCACCCAGGTGACTAAGTCCCACTACCACCCAGACTTGGTGCCCTGTGACTTCTGTCTTTTCCCAAAACTACAACCACCTTTGAAAGGGAAGAGATCTCAGACTGTTGGTGAGATCCAGGAAAATACAATGGGGCAGCTCATGGCAGTTGAGAGAACTGTGTGAGGTCCCAAGGTACCTACTTTGAAGAGGACTGAGGAGTCACTGTCCTATGTACAACGTTTCTTGTATTTTGTATCTTCTTCAATAAATGTCTCTATTTCTCATATTTCATGGCTGGATACCTTCTGGACAGACTTTGTATGAAGCCATTTAATCATGCACTGGGAAACTGAGAATGTCTACTTTCAGGTGGTTGGGAAGACATTTAATAGCACTAACTCATCTAAGCTATTAATGTTATTACATATTAATTCATCTAATTGGTTATTTTTCTCATTGTCACAGAAGTAGAGTAAAACATTAGTTGGGTAATATTTAGGGATTAAAATTAACCAAAAAAGAACTGGAGAAAAATCCTTACTACATGTTGAATAAAATAAGCTTAACATATGATAAATTTCAAAAATTTTATTTTTTACAAAGGTCATTTCAAAGATTATTTAAAATGTAGGTTCATGATCCCAAGTAAGGAAACTACTTTGTAATTATAAGGTAAGACCCTGAAACCTGCATTTAAAAGTATACATATATTTAACTTTCAGGCCCATCATCTATATTTTTATAAATTTGTAACTCTTTTTTTCTATCCTAACATAACTGACAGATGTTACATTAGGAGCAGTGATTTTTATTCATCCAGTCATTTTGATATGTTTTTGAACCCAAAGGTATATAACCACCAACTCATTCAACTGGTGGTTTTAAACTATGAAATAGAATTATCTAAAAAAAGTCACACTTCTCTCACTAAACAATCTTTTCAATACATCTCAGCACACTAATTTTACTGATTTTCCTTCCACACACTAAATATATGGTTGAAAATTAGTGTTGAATGCTAATTCATAGTTAGAAGATGGCATCAGCTATTATTATATCAAATCCTTGCCAGGTGATAAATTGAGACAAAGAAAAGAAACATACCTAAGATCTCACATCAGTTAGTCAAAATAAGCTAAATATTCTTCTACCTGTTACATGTTACTCCATTTTGAAAGAGAACCATCTGAGTTTCACTTCAGGTCATGACAGTCTAACTGGTATTTGTCCTCATACCAAATAATGAAATTATTGAAAATAATGAAATTAGTCAAAATATAGAGGGATCTCTTCTCATATATTGAACAAGAAGCATTTCAGGTCTGTGGTTATTGAGAGGAGGGTAAAGAAGTCACCTGAGCCCAACAATAAACACTTAATTCACCTTGGGTTTTTGCTTAAGATAATTGTGCTGCCACAGAGCACAGGAAAGCAGCTCAGGTAGTGGCAGCCTTAATGCACTGAGGAGACATATCTAAGACATGGACTGCTGAAGTAGCTGGAATGAGGAGGAAAGATATCAGAAAAGGAAGTTATACAGAAAGGATCATCCAGAAATCTGCATGGTGAGACACAGCTGAAGGCTTGACTAAACATATATATCAAAAAATTTCACAAGACCTAGAAGACATCACAGGGATCATGATTGCATATGATATAAGATATTATGCAGAGCTGGGAGAATTCAAAGTTTTAGCTCAGTCTGAACAGGTTATTAGTGGAGACTAAAGAAAACCACACTTAAGAAAAGGCCATAGCCCATAGTGGGCATATTATAGAACTAAGTTAAAAACTAAAATAAACCCACTCTAAAAAGACAAAAATAAAAATAAGCACAAAAATCCCAAACAATTGCTCAATAATTTAATTGTCTACCAAAAGAAAACCAACACTCTTTAACAAGAATGCCATTGTCCAAATTTCTCACTAAATATTATTTTAATTTCTATTGTAAAATTAAAAACTTACTAGGAATAAACTTATATAAAATGTTATCCATAATCAAAAGATAAAAAGAGATGCAAAAAAAGCCCAAGATAATGAAGATGTTAAAATAGAAGAAAAAAATGTTAAAAGGATATGTTATAAATATATTTAGCATCTCAAAAAATATGGTCTTAATGAATGAATGGATGGTGGGACCAGTAGAGACATAGAAACTATAAAACACAATAAAGGTGAAAATAGTGCAATCAAATTACAATACCTGTGAGGAAGAAACTTACTGGATTGGGTTGACAACATATCAAAGACCCCAAAAGAAATGGTCAATGAGTATGAAGTTATATGAGTGAAATAACACAATATGAGAACATAGATTTAAAAGTAATAAAAAAATTAATAGATTTTTGTGACAATATCAAATATAAGATGAATCAGATGGATTTGGTTCTAGCCTCCCTTAGTCATATTAATCAGAGTGGCTGATAGAGTGGCACACTCATGTGTACATTTGCCAGAAAGAAAAGTAAAGCAAAGTTCAGGTATATTTGCTTGTATACCATTAAAAAATATGTCTTGTCAATTTCATGTTTCCTCAGCTGCATGGCTGTCTGTCTACTGACCATTGGAACACTGTCTTTGGAGAAATTCCCATGAAGACCCCTGCCCATCTTGTAATTGAAGTGTTTGCATTTTTTTGGTATTAAGTTTTATGAGTTCCTTATTTTTTTTAATATTAACCCCTTATCAGAGGTATCACTGGTGAATATTTTCCTCAAATCATTGATGCACCTTTTTATTTTGTCGATGGTTCCCTTTGCGGTACAAAGATTTTCGGCTGATATAGTCCCATTTGTTTATTTTTGTTTTGTTTCCATTACTGGGAGACATATTACAAAGAGTGATGTCAGAGGGTTTACTGACTACCTTTTTTTAGGAACTTTATGGTTTTGGGACTTATATTTAAATATTTAATCTGTTTTGAGTTTATTCTTGTATACGCTGTAACAGTGATCCAGTTTCATTCTTTTACATTTGACCATTCAGTTTTACTAGCACCATTTATTAAAGAAACTATCTTTACCTCCTCATGTATTCATAGATTATTTGACCATATAGGTGTGGGTTTATTTCTGGACCATCTATTCTGATTCACTGATCTATATGTCTGTTTTACGCCAATACCATGCTGTTTTGATAACTGTAGCCTTTCAATATAGTTTGATATCAGATAGAGTGATACCTCCAATTTTGTTCTTTCTAAAAATTGCTTTGGCTATTTGGATTGTTTTGTGTTTCCAGATAAATTTTTGGATTACTTGTTCTAATTCTGCAAAAAATGTAATTGGTATTTGATAGGGATTACATTGAATCTGTAGATTACTTTGGGTAATATGGACATTTTAACAATGTTAATTCTTCCTATTCATGAGCACAACATATCCACCCATTTATTTATATCTTATTCAATTTCTTTCTTAAGTGTCTTACATCAGTGGTTCCCAACCTTTTTGGCACCAGGGATTGGTTTCGTGGAAGACAATTTTTCCAAGAGCAGGGGTTAGGGGACAGTTTCAGAATGATTCAAGTGCATTAATTCAAGCTCACCTCCTGCTGTGTGGCCCAGTTCCTAACAGACCATAGATTAGTACCAGTCCATGGCCCAGGTGTTGGGGACCCCTGTCTTATAGTTTCCTGAGTACAGGTCTTAACCCATTGGTTAAATTTATTCCTAGGTATTTTATTCTTTTTGATGCATTAGTAAATGTGATTGTTGTCTTAATTTCTCTTTCTGATTATTTGTTATTGGTTTATAAAAATGAAACCAATTTCTGAGTATAAATTTTACATATTTCTACTTAACTGAAATAATTTATTATGTCTAATAGATTTTATTAATTTTTTATGATTCTCTCTATATAGTATCATGTTGTCTGCAGGTGATGACGGACTTCTTCCTTTCCAATTTGGATATCATTTATTTCTTTTTCCTGTCTGACTGCTAAGACTAGGAATCAATTCCTTCTTTATGAATTAAGATTCTTGTGTATTCTGCTTAGCATTCATGAAACTGTGGCAGGATAATATTTGATCTTGCAAGTGGGCAAAATCACATACAGGTCTGTCACAGTTCTGGCAAAAAGATGTGGGAAAAATCCTAAAATTGTATATTTATAAAAAGAAACAAATAAACTGAACCGTATTTCAAATAGTTAACATTATCATAGTTAAAGGAATGGGGGAGTTAATACTCCCCCAAGTAACTTTTCAACATAATATTTGGATATGTGCTCAGGCTAAAAACAGAAATGAATCTAAGTAATTCATTTTTAGGGACTTCTGATGAAGATGAAAGCTTAGGTAAACACAGCTTACCTCCTCTCACAACCACATCAAAATTACTACTAAATTATAGAACAACCATCACTCAGAATCATCAGAAATCAAGCCGAATGGAAGTCCAACAACTATAAAAGTAAAGAAACCACATCCATCCAGACTGGTTGGAGGGGTAGAGATGGTGAGACATGAAACAGGCTGGTCCCACAACCCATGTGTGGTGGATAAAAATTTGGGAGAGATATCTTGGGAGTGAGGGGTCCCAGCCTCAAACCAAGCCCTCCACCCAAGCTTCCAGTGTCAGGAAATTGAGTCCCCATAACTTCTGGCTGCAAAATAGGCAGGGATTGAGTCAGTGGAAGAAATTGCTGGATTCCCAAACAGTTCTTCTTAAAGAACCCGCACATGGACTTACTCAGACTTACTCCCTCTGAGCTCCATCACTGGGGTAGCAGCTTGAAAGGTATCAGTGGCATCTGGGGAGAAACTGAAGCATCTGGCATCAAGACCAAAGCATAGGAACAGCTTTCTCTCAGAGAGGAAGGTAGGCGGAGGACATTTATTTCTGAACCCTCCCCTCACAGAGTCACAGAGCCACAGAACCAGCAGGTGGATGCTATATTTGAGATTCCATCAACCTGGCTAACACTCTTTGCCCCACTCTGTTAATTGATTCACTGAGGTTTTGCCCCAACCAAATTATAGGCTCACCTAGGCAGTTAACAGTGGCTTTTCTATATGAATAGCTAGTCTTGGCTCATGCTTCACAACTTCCTAAATCCTCTTAAATAAGCAATAGCTGACCTCAGCAAGGTCTAGACCCCATACCTCTTGCTAAGTGGCCCCAAGCCCAGCACTAGGAGCAGCCAACCTAGCTTGGCTTCACCTGGGAGTCTCTAAGCCCAGCACAGGTAACAACCATCTGCAGATTGCTTTATAGCTCATGCAGAGTGGGCCCAGGCAGTACACAGGTGGTGGGTGACTTTGCCCTACAATACTTGAGGTCTATACTACCCAGGAAACACCAAAGCCTGCATATCTAGTGGACAGCTACAGACCATATCAGAGCAACCCTTCCCTTGCACAGCTGATCTTCCACAGAGGATAGATACTGCTGGTCAGTGATCACAGCCAGTCCTTGCAGCTGACTGGTCTGGGTAAATCCCTCCCATTGAACTGCCAACAGCACTCAAGGCTCAACTATAAGAGGAGGTTATACTCAGACCACATGAAAGGCACTCCTCAAATACTCAGCATGGGTCATAGGGGAGGATGTGCCACTGGACCCTATAAGATACCTACAACATGAAGCCACATTACCAAGACAGGGAGTCATAGCAGTTCTACCTAATACATAGAAACAAGCACAGGGAGGCCACCAAAATGAAGAGACAAAGAAACATGGCCCAAATGAAGGAAGAGATCTAAACTCCAGAAAAAGAGCCAAACAAAATGGAGATAAGCAACCTATCATATTCAAAGTTCAAAATACTGGTTATAAGGATGCTCAAGGAACTTAGTAGGACATCAACAGCTAAAAATGATCCTGTCAGAAACTAAGGATACACAGATTGAAATAAAGAACAATTTACAGGGAAACAACAGTAGAGCAGATAAAGCCAAAAATCAGATAAATGATTTGGGACATAAGGAAGTAGAAAACAACCAATCAGAACAACAATAAGAGAAAAAATCCAAAAAAATGAAAATATTGTAAGGACCCTCTGGGACACTTGAAGCATTCCAACATTCACATCATAGAGGTGCCAGAAGGAGAAGAGAAAGAGCAAGAAATTAGAAATCTATTTGAAAAAATAATGAAAGAAAACTTTCCTAATTTGGTGAAGGAAATAGGCATGCAGGTCTAGGAAGCACAGAGTCCCAAACAAGATGGATGCCAAGAGGCTTACTCCAAGAAACATCACAATTGAAATGCCAAAGATTAAAGATAAAAAAAGAATCTTAAAAACAGCAAGAGAAAAGTAGTTAGTTGCCTACAGGGGAGTTCCCATAAGACTGTCAGCTGATTTCTCAAAAGAAACTTTGCAGGCTAGATGGAATTAGCAAGAAATATTCAAAGTCATGAAAACCAAGGATCTATAGCCAAGATTGCTTTATCCAGCAAAGATGTCACTTAGAATCAAAGGGCAAATAAAGAGCTTCCCAGGCCAAAAAAAAAAAACTAAAGGAGTTCATCATCACCAAACCATTATTATATGAAATGTTAAAGGGATTTAAAACAAGAAGATCAAAACTATGAACAATACAATGGCAACAAATACATGCTTGTCAACAGCTGAATCTAAAACACAGACTAAGCAAACAAGAAAAACAGAGAGAGAATCATGGATCATGGATATGGAGAGTGTTTTGATGTTTGCCAGATGGGAGGGGTGTTGGAAGAATGGGTGAAGAGGTGAAGAGATTAAGAAGTATAGATTAGTAATTACAGCATAGCCATGAGTATGTAAAGTACAGTATAGGAAATTGAGTAGCCAAAGAACATATGCACATGACCCATGGACATGAACAAAGATGTGGGGATTGCCTGTGGAAGTGGGGGTTGCTGAGTGGAAGGGAGTACATGGGGAAAAATTGTGATAGCTATAATAGCATCATCAATGAAATATAATTAAACGTGTATTTTTGTGTGCAATATATTTTATTTTATTTTTTATTGTTGTTCAAGTACAGTTGTCTCCATTTTCCCCCCACCACCCCACCCTTGATCCCACCAACCCCCCTTTGGTTTTGTCCATGTGCCCTTTATACACTTTCCTGATAATTCTTCCCCTCTTTCTCCCCATTATCCCTTCCCATCTCCCCTCTGGTCACTGTCAGCCTGTCCTCTATTTCAGTGTCTCTGGCTATATTTTGCTTGCTTGTTTGTTTTGTTGAATAGGTGCCACTTAAAGGTGAGATCATTTGGCATGTCTTTCACTGCCTGGCTTATTTTATTTAGCACAATGCTGTTCCAGTTCCATCCATGCTGCCACAAAGGGTAGGAGCTCCTTCTTTCTTTCTACTGTGTAGTAATCCATTGTGTAAATGTACTGTAGACTTTTGACCCACTCATTTACTGATGGGCACTTAGGTTGCTTCCAACACTTGGCTATTGTAAGTTGTGTTGTTATGAACATTGGGGTGCAAAAGTTCTTTTGATTGGTGTTTCAGGGCTCTTAGGGTATAATCTCAGCATTGGAATTGCTGGGTCAAAAGGCAGTTGCATTTTTAGTTTTCTGAGGAAAGCCCATCCTGTTTTCCACAGTGGTTGCACCAGTCTGCATTCCCACCATCAGTGCACTACGGTTCTCTTTTCTCCACATCCTCTACAACACTTGTTTGTTGATTTGTTTATGATGGCCATTCTGAGCAGTGTGAAGTGGTACCTCATTTTGGTTTTATTTTATTAGGAGGTTTATTTTTTCCAAAGATATAGATTATCAGTTCTGAAAACTTTTGTGTATTTTAGGATTGAGCGAATGAATATATTTGAATAATGAAAGGAAGTTTTCTGACAGTGAAAATTGAAACAGAAATTAAATGGGAAGTTATTAAAACTTCATTAGTGTAAACTCAGAAGTTTTACTGAAGATGAATAATGATGATACATAGAATAGGTATTGAAATAGATATGCCTGCATATGTATATGGCTATGTACATACTTATGTCCAGTGTGTGTGTGTGTATTCTATACACATGTTATTTGTCCCCTGAGATGGCCAAGATACAATGACATTTCAATATTAATGAACATACCTAGCATCCAGACCTTGGTTTATTATTTTTCTCCTGCAAAATAAGGACACACGAGTCCTTCATGTGTTAACTACTACCAAATTTTACATAAATACATATATTTATGTATATATACATATATATTTCTGAAATATATATTTCATATATATGGGATTGAAATGATTCATTGCTTTAACTGTATCTCATAAAGTGATTAGTTTTCACAAAAGATTTTGTTTTGTTGATTAGGTACCACTTAAAGGTGAGATCATATGATATTTGTCTTTCACTGCCTGGCTTACAAGCAAGCAAAATATAACCAGAAACAATGAAATTAAGAACAATGGTTAGTAACCAGAGTGGGAGGTGGGAGGGGATAATGGGGAGGGAAAGGGTGAATGGTTTCCAGGAACAACTATAAAGGACACATGGACAAAACCAAGGGGGTTGGAATAAGGGAAGGGAGGTGAGGATGTCTGGGATGGGGGAAGTGGTGGGGGAAAAAGGCAGACAACTACTTGAACAACAATAAAATTTAAAAACATGAAAAAAATAAAATGAAACAAAAAACAATAAGAAAATAGAAAAAAATTTTTGTGTGTTTGATTTTCATTCCTTATTTGACCCTTGGATTATTTATGAAATTCTAATTTCCAAATATTGGGAAGTTTCTTAGTTTGTTACTATTATTGATTACAAGTTTAATTCCATTTATTTCTAGTTTTGCCAAAGATCCTACCTTGTATGATTTCAATCTTATAACTTTTCACCATTATGCTAGGTCTCACAAGGTATATTTTTAGCATATCACACTTATAATACCTTTTATTTTGTTTTTATTCACTTTATTGAGGTGATAGTAGTTACAGTTAGCCTTTAATAATATTATACAATTGCATGTATCTTTTGTGATATTGCTGTCATATATTTTAATTTTTCCAAGGCAACTATCTTTATAATATATTGTCATTATATTTTGTAGCTATAATAAAGGAAAAGAAAATTTATAGTCACCAAATATTTACCATTTTTGATGTTTTCTTTTTTGTAGATTCATACTCCCTGAAAAATTTCTGTTAACATTTCTTATACTATAGGACTGAAGGCAATTATTTCTTTTAATTTTTGGTTACCTGAAAAAAATCTTTATTTTACTTTCAGTTTTGAAAGACATGTTTTTCTGAGTAAAGAAATCTAGGTAAATAATATCATTCTCCCTGATTAAGATGTTTCTACATTATTTTCTGTTTTGCATATTTTCAAGCTTTTAATTTTTTTTCTTTTGCATTTTTTTGGGAAATTTGGTTTATTGCACATACCTTGGTTTATTTTTCTTTACATCTACTATGTCTAGAGTTTAATGAGCTTCTTGATCTGTGGGTTTGCAGTTTCCATCAAATTTTGAACATTTTTGTTCATTATTCTTAAATATTTTCTATCACCACCTCTTTGATCTCATTTTGGAACTCTACCTACACATATATTAGATTTCCTGAAGGTGACATACAGATCACTGATTCTTAGCTTATTTTTTATTCTTTCACTCTCATTTTCTTCATTTGAGATAGTTTCTACTGTTCTTTCTTTCTTTCTTTCTTTCTTTCTTTCTTTCTTTCTTTCTTTTCTTCTTTGCCTTTACTTCTTTTGCTATAATGTTAATCTTATGCAGAGTATTTTTCATTTTATTTATTACTTTTATCATTTCTAAAAGTTCCATTTGAGTCATTTGTCAGCTTTCATTTCTCTCTTAATCATAGTCACATTTTCCTTGACCTTTCTGATCATGTTTATAACAACCATTTAATGTTCTTGTCTGCTACTTTGATCCACTCTCAATTCTGAGGTTTTCTATTGGCTGATTTTCTCCTGTGTATGGGCCATATTTTCCTTAAATGCTGAGTAGCTTTAATTTGCATTATGGACATTTTGAATTCTCTGATTTACTCTTCTGATACTTTCTTACTGCATCAATACTTGAAGGTGTCTTTAGTTATCTATCCTCTAAGCAATAAACTGATGAAGTTACAGAGTTCTTCTCTTCTTTTTTCTCAGGGATTTCTATCTTGTACTACCAGCTGTCCAAAGTTTAAATTCTTTGTTTCATTTATTTTACCCAAGTTAACTTGTTGTTTAAGGTTAGATGGTAAATTTTGTTCCTGTTATTTCATATTGGTTAGAAGAAAAAGTATGGCTATTTTTTAAAGAGTTTTCCCAGCTAAAGCTAAATCTATTCAAATACTATATCCCAAGAATTCTACTTGTAGGTATTTTCTTCAGATAAATGAAAACATGTGCTCACAAAAGCATTTGTATGAGAAGTTTCATGGTGGTTTCATTCGTAGAGGTCCCAAAGTGGAAACAACTCAAATTCCAATTCAACTCAAATTCCAACCTGAAAAATTATTAATAAGTTGTAGCATATTTATATAAAAAATACTACTCAACAATAAAAGAAATAACTTACACAAACAGCTACACAGGTAAATTTTACAGATACTATGCTGAGTTAAATAGGACACAAAATACTGCCTGCTCTATGATGCATTTGCATGAAGTTCAATAGCAGGCAAAACTAATTTATGATGAAAAACATCAAAAACTAATTGCCTCTAAAAATAGATATTTATTGAAGAGGGAAATAAGACATTGTTCTTGTGACATACAAATATCCTTTATCTTTATAGAGGTGTGTGTATTATGAATTTGTGAATTTCTCAAAAACACATCAAATTTTTAGCTTAAAATGTGTTTCTTTTATTTGACATGAACTTTCCCTAAGAAAGAACTACAAACAAATGTAAAATTTTAAGTATTAAGATTGTTTTTCATGGTGAGATGAGTTCACAATTCTAATTATTTTCTGTAATTTTTGTATATTTCTATATAGTGTAAGCTTGAGAAAAGTTTAAAAAATATTGAAGGTAATAGGAGATAGGTTTCTCATTTTTGAAGAAAAATGTTGTAAATGTCAAAAGCAGGAATATTAAATCTACTCTGTATTATTAGATTATAACTGAAGATGTCAGAATAAATTCAGTTTTTAATGTAAATGTAGAAATGAATATATATATATGTATATCAATATATTCTCTGCTGAAGTAGCAACTGGTATATCAATATCATTGACAAAGACCCAGGACCCATCATGTTTCTAAATATGGTTCTCCATGAAAAGGAAATATATATTTTGGGAATAAAAGATGATTTAAGGCAGAAAAGTATAAGATGATGATTCTAGAACATCATATTGAATCAGAAAAGGAGGTACTCAAAGAATGATGTAAATATGTCAAAAAGACACATAACACAGCTTGATGAAATTCCTATTGGTCAGGTAAGAGACTATTTGATCACTAAAATAAATATAATATGCTAGATGTGGATTTTATTCTGTAAGATAGGAGCCTTTAAAGTACTCATTTGTTAGGCAGAAAGGTGATCTTTTTACTTGCACTATAGTGAACAAAACCCAAATAAAAGAAAAATATATTCTGTAATACCACCAAATATGTAAATAAATAAATAAAGGTGATAGTAGTGTATCATAGCATATGGTAGCTAGTCAATCAACTCTCTATAAAAAAGGAGGGTGCCGCTTAACAATACTCACTGATTTCTACAGTGTAAATATTCCAATTATGGGTCTACTTCAAACTCCCAACATTGTGCCACTAAATACAAATTTGGGAGGAGTGATTAAAATGATTTTTCATGAGTAAGTGTGAACTGACCATAGTACACCATTAATTATAGCCATATGAAAAACTACAGATACATGCATTTACACTGATATCAACAAAATGATTAAATCACTTACTGGAATAGAAGAAAAAGCTATTGTTCACAGTAAAATTTTAATAATAAATATAGAAGAATGAAGGAGTAAAAAACAATCAATGGATACCAAACTAGCAAGAGACTGTTTATGAGAAATTGCAAATGTACACAATTTAAGGAATTACTCTACAACTTATTTATTAATTATAAAGACAAAAATACTGAATTCAGAGTAGAAAAATATGGTGGATACCACTTTCATCTAATAATCAATGTTAATTAAGATCTCTAGTACTGAGGCAAACTGAAATCTCTTGTGCATCTTGTTAGGATGCTCTGGGAGGACCAGCATCACTTCTCTGCCATACTCTCTATATCAGTTTGGATTTTCCAGAGAGACAGAACTCATAGGCTATATTCATATAAGGAGATGCATTTTAAAGAAATGGTTCATGCAGTTATGGTACTGGTAAGTTGAAATACTTTGGGGCAGACTGGCAGGCTAGAAACTCAGACAAGATTTCTATATTATAGTTCAGAGGCAGAATTACTTCATTCCCAGGAAATTTCAGTTTTGCTCTTAAAGCTTCCCCTGATTAGATGAGGCGCATCCTCATTATAATGGTAATACATTTTATTTAAAGTTAACTGGTTGTAAATGTCAATCACATCTACAAACACCTTGTCAACCTAGATTAGTGCTTAATCAAATAACTGTACCAGATCACAGTCACATGGTCACATGAAACTTAATCATTACACCTGCCAAAATTTCATAACCTGAATGTATTTACAAAAATAGTAGATAAGTAAAAGTGAAGGGCTATATTATAAAAAAAAGCCTATTAAAAATGTCAAAGTAAAAAACAAAATTTAAGAAGGGCTAAGAAACTGATTTAGATTAAAGTAGACCAAAGGCATACAACAATTAAATTTAATATGGTTCCTGGATTTAATCCAGCATTGAATGAAGGGAATTATTGGGATAATTTATGAAATTTGATTATGAATTGTGGTTTAGACAGTTCTCTAATTTGATAATTTTTCTGTAGTTATGTAAGAGGGAGTTCACATTCTTAGCAAGTTCACACTGACACATTGGGGTCAGAGTGGCACTGACATCATTCTGTGCACTGGGCAGAATAATGGTCCCAAATGATGTCTAAGTCCCAGTGCCTCTGAAAGTTTACTGACATGACAAAAGCAACTTTGAAGATATGATTGAATGTGGCTTTTGAGATTGAGGAGATTGTTCTGGATTATCACAGTGATCTCAATGTTATTCAGTGGGTCTTACAAGTGAAAGAAATAGAAGAGTCAGAACCTGGGAAGTAAGGTCAGAAGTGGAGTGTGGAGTGATACAATTATTAGATTTAATTGTGGAAGGGGATCACAAACTAAGGAATACAGGCAGCCTCGGGATGCTGGAAGAATTGTGGCAGCCTTTAGCCACTAGAAGGCAAGGGATAGATGCTCCCTAGGCTCTCCATCACACCCTGCTGACACACTGTTTTTAGCTTCAGAAGACCTGTTGTAGACTTCTAAGCGCCAGAACTATAAAATAATAAATCTATGTTTTTAACTACTATCTTTATGGTAATATGTTACAGTAGCAATACAAAACTAACCTACTCTGGAATGATTCAGAAAAAATGTGCATTTATTTGAAGCTATATCTAGAGGTAATGTAAAATAAATGACTCAAACATAAAACAATAGCAAATTTTGGTTAGGAGTCGCTAGGAATCACTTGTACTAGTCTTGCATTTTCTTTAAGTTTGAAGTAATATTAAAATGAAAAAGGCCCCCCCCAGAAGTAAAAGGCTGTTGACTTTTTAAAGAGAGAGAGAGAGAGAGATCACAGTTAAATTGATACAATGTATAAAATTTGTTTCGAATAAAATAGAGAGGAAGGAAGTTGTGGGGTATGAATAGGACAGTGTCAACCATGGATTAATGGTGTTTAGAAATGACCAACATGGAAAAGAGTTTGTATATATTACCTGCCTGCTTTTGCATGTGTTTCAAATTCTTAAAAAGGTAAAACAAAAATGGGAACACTTTATCTAAATAGCTATGGAAAGGAAAATGCAATACTAACTTCTCATGTGACAGTCTATTTGGGGAATTAGCAGCACCAACTGAAAACAATAATTGGCATAAGCTCTAACAGTCACAGCAGTTGAATATGTTTTATTTACTTGAACAGATAAACCAGGAAACAAGAGGTTTCTCTCTTAGTACGTCACCCAGTGGACACTAACTTTTCTCTAATGTCAATGCTGCTGCACAATTTCTGCAGTTCATTTTGCCTTTTGTCATTATAATTGCAGTCCCTACCAAAAAATATTTAGAGCACTCTGTTGAAAATGGCAGTATGTGAAGAAACTGGATGTCATTTCAAGTACGATCCTTGGGTAAACATCACATGCTGCTGGCCCCCTTACAAAATGAGCAAGCGCTGAATTTCTTCCTGCCTGCCAAAGCTACCTTCATTCTCCTGGAGCATTCTAGTTAGCAGGTAATTTGAGGGGACCATTGGTAAAAGACAGATAGCATGCATTTGGATTATCAACTTCACCTGTCCCCTTTTCTGAATAAATATTTTAAAAGGTTAGGAAAATATTTGCAGACAAAAAAAGAGAGAGAGAACTAAAACAGTTCCAACAGTGAACCTAACTTTTTGCCCTTCCCTATGAGAGAAACAAATGAGAGCATGCATTTCTTGGCCAGACCCAATGAATTTAAATTTTCCATTAGCATATAATAGGTTTAGAATATAAATCCCTCTGAGCGTGGGAATCGGTGAGGAAAAAACAACACTCTGCAAGCTAATGCTCAAATAAGCTCAAACTGTTATTTTAGAATACACTGTGCCTGTAAAGAGAAAGATAATAAGTTTTATATGTGTCAGGTTTTTCTTAATAGCAAGATTTTTTTTAAAAAGCCATTTCATCTTTGAGAGATTCAATGATCATGTTTGATGACAAGCCAGATGGCAGCGGTTCTCTGGACTCGGTGCCAAGAAGCATGACAGGAGCCGCAATTTACCTTCCGCAGTGAGGCTAGCTGCCGAAGCTCTCCGCAGCTGCGGGCGAGCCGGCTGCTGCCCGAGGTGCAAGCACAGTTGGTTCCCTCCCAATTTGGATGGAGCAGGTAAGAGGCTGAATCAGTACCCAGCAATTATGGAATTGGCATGCACTGCATTGTTTACTCACAGTAATATTCCTACTGGACTTTATTAAAACACCATCTGTTGTGAGGGCAGACAAAGAATTCAAACAGAAATTCAGAGCAAGAGAGAGAGGGAGAGAGTGTGAGTGGATGCATGTGTGCACTGGAGTCCTACTACAGGACGTGGTTGCATTTCTAGGAGGCCATGTTTGATCCTGGAGGTTATCTTTCAATACGATATCCCCACTCTCCCAGATTTTTGTTTATTGGTTTCCACGGCTGGCTAGGCCAAAACATTTTGTGGTCCAAATGAAGTTGGCTGTGTATGAGCCTGCCTGGACTTGAAGGCATTGAGTGTATGCGTATGGGTGGAACCCAATACATTAACATTACTACAAATTAAAACCAAAATGAGGGAAAGTCAAGTCCTCTCAGTGAACAAGCTCAGAGTAAACTTCTGCGTTAATGTTCAGAATATAGGCTGAGTAATAAAGGATATCTGCCAATAAAAATACCCTTAGGGCACAAGGAAAAGTGACAGTTTTTTACAATCAGCTTTTTTCTCTTTTTTAATCCTGCAGATGGGGAGCAGATATTTCTAATACGCAGCTGGTCTCTACAAATGGCCAAGTGTAATTTTTCAAATACTCCATACAATTCCAGGTGAAATTAATTAGACTTCCTCATCAGATAATACACTAATAAAATGTGATGCAAGTAATTAAATATGCAAATCAAGAAAGACAGCATTAAAACTCTGAAGTGCATTTTCAATTTTACAAAAAGACATCTGTTTACTTAGAAATTTAATGCAAAAAAACCCAAACCTTAAAAGTGGAAACAATCCCTGATTCATGTGGCAAAAGTTAAGTTTCAGAAAAATAATTCTAAAACAATCATTGAATGCCTTCTGGGTAAAAGAGTGGGCTTATTTAAAATACATATTTAAATATTACAGGGAAAATGAATTTGGAGTATTTGGGGGAAGCCAAAGAGAAGGCTCACACTGTGTATGATGTCATCATCAGCTTTGCCCAACACTGAGACCCTGGTATGCTTGCCAAGACAAGAGCAGTCATTTTAATTTACGGAAATTCTGTTTCGCACTTTGCAAGCCATACCAATATTTACAGAGAATTCAATGAATGAATGAAAAGAAACAGCTGTGACTCCTTCCACCTCATTGCCCACTTCATCTCTAACTCCTCCTCAGTATGGCCTTATTTATAGGCATTTGTTGAGCAATGGATTGGGTTGGCAGCATTCAATACAATAATGCCTGTTTGCTAAACTCCTCACAATTTCTGTTAGGAATTTTCTTTACTAATGGTGTTTTACAGAGGACACCATAATTCACTGACTACCTCTGGATTTATATTTTTAAATTTAAAAATAGGATTTAAAGTGTATGAATATGCCAATTATGTATTTTCCCCTAAAACTGTATTTAAGATTGTTTCAAGCTTATCCCAAACCAGGATTTTGTAATGATAAAATTTTGCTATTTAATAATGTACATATGACACAGTATCAGTTACTGCAGAGAATATTTTTACAAACACCTAATTCTTACATAGAGGGAGTTTAAAATTTAGTTGGTGATATAAGATACATACTGAAACAGTAGACAATAATACTGGGTTACATATGGTGATGTGGACCAACTTGAAAACTTTAGAAATTCAGAGGACAAATCAATCAAGAAAGAGGAAGGAAGATCTGGCTTACCTGGCTTTTGAAGTTGAAAAGGTTTATGAACAGGCAAAAAAGAAAGAACAAACATGCCAAGTGTAGAGAGAATGGAGGGGGCTACCTTTGCAGAGATGCAGAAGTAGAAGAAAGGAATGGGGTCTTCAGGGAACTAAACTGGGTTCTTAGCCCAAAGCAGCAAAGGGAATGATGATTTAATGAGAAACACTTTCCAAGGAGACCCCATGGTTTTTTGCGCCTCACCCAAGGCGATGTACCTTACTGAGAGCACGGTAAAGATTAAATGAAGGAGAAAGTATCTTTTAAAAAATATTTAGGATCAGTTTTTTTATTGTATTTTTTTCCATTACCATTTAGTACCCTTATACACATCTCCCCTTGCCTGCAATCCCCACACTATTGTTCATGTCCATGAGTTCTTTTTCCTTTTTGCTCAATCTCTCTAACTCCACACCTGCCACCCTTAGCTGTCATCCTGCTCCCCATCTGAGTCTGTTTCCATTTTCCTTGTTAGTTCAGTTTGTTCATTAGTTTTCACACGGGAGTGAAATCAAATGGATTTGTCTTTCTCTGACTGACTTATTTCACTTAACGTAATGTTCTCCAGGTCTATCCATACTGTCACAAAGGGTAAAATGTTCTTCATTTTATGGTTGAGTAGTATTCCATTGTGTAAATGATCAATAATTGTTTTATCCACTCATTTATTGATGGACACTTGGGCTGCTTCCATATCTTGGTGATTGTAAATAATGCTGTAATGAATATAGGGATGCTTATGTTCTTTCAAATTAGTGTTCTGGGTTCCTTTGGATATATTCCCAGAAGTGGGATAGCTAGGTTGAAAGGCAGATGCATTTTTAATTTTTTTAGGCATTTCTGTACTGTGTTCCACAGTGACTGCACCAGTCTGCATTCCCACCAACAATGTGAAAGGGTTCTCCTTTCTCCACACCCTTGCAGGACGTGTTGTTTATTGATTTATTGATAGCCATTCTGACAGATGTGAAGTGATATCTCATTGTGGTTTTAATTTGCATTTCTCTGATGATTAGTGATGTTGAGCATCCTTTCATATGTCCATTCACCATCTGTATGCCCTCTTTGGAGAAGTGTCTATTTAGGTCCTTTGCCCATTTTTAATTGGGTCATTTGTTTTCTTGGTGTTGAGTTTTGTAAGTTCTTTAAAAATTTTAGATATTAACCCCTTATCAGATGTATGGGCAAATATGTTCTCCTATTCTGTGGGTTGTCTTTTCATTTAGTTAATGTTTTCCTTTGTGATTCAAAAGTTTTTAGTTTGATGTAATCCAATTTTTTTATTTTTTATTTTGTTTTCCTTGCCTTGGGAAATAGATCTAATAAAATATTCCTATGAGCAATATCCAAGATTTTCTGCATATGTTTTCTTCTATGATTTTTATAGTTTAGGTTCTAAAATTAAAGTCTTTAATTCATTTTTAATTTATTCTAGCCACAGCAATCAGACAAGAAGGAGAAATAAAAGGCATCTAAATTTGAAAAGAAGTATTAAAACTGTCTTTATTTGCTGATGACATGGTAATGTACATAGAGAACCCCAAAGATTCCACCAAGAAACTACTATAAGTGATAAATGAATTCATCAAAGTAGCAGGATACAAAATTAATATCCAGAAATCAGTTGCATTTTTATATGCCAATAATGAACTAAGATAAAGGGAAATTAAGAAAACAATCTTATTCATAATTTCTTCAAAAAGAATAAAATACTTAAGAATAAACCTGACCAAGGATGCAAAAGACCTGCTCCCGAAAAATTATAAAACACTGAAGGAAGAAATAGAAGAAGGTACAAATAAGTGGAAGCGCATACTATGTTCAGAGATAGGAAGAATTGGTATCATTAAAATGTCCATACTACCCAAAGCAATCTATAGATTCAATGCTATTCCTATCAAGATTCCAATGGCATGTTAAGAACTAGAACAAAAATTTTAAAAACTTATATGGAACCATAAAAGAACCTGCATAAAAACAGTGATATTGAGAAAGAAGTACAAAGTTGGAAGAATCACAATGCCTAATATGAAACTTCACTATAAGGCCATAGTAATCAAAACAGTATGGTAATTGCCTAAAAACAGACATACAGATCAATGGGACAGAATAAAGAGCCCAGAAACAAACCCATACCTTTAAAGTCATTAATATTTGACAAAGGAAGCAAATGCATACAATAAGCTGAAGATAATTTATTTAATAAATGGTTTTGAGGAAAAACTGAATAGATATGTGCAGAAAAATGAAACTATACCACCTTCTTACACCACACTCAATTAAGTTTTAATGAACAACATTGTCTGCAAAATGGGCCAGATAAGTATTTGAAGCAAGTTTATCAAGAAAGGATGAATTAGTGAACTGATAACTGAAAAATATGTATAATAAGAAAATGTTGCAAAACCTAAATGCCCTTGTTATAAATTTGCTCCTGTTATAATGGTAAGACTTTTGTTTAGATTCTACACTAGTAATTGGAACAAACACATGAGAATGCATTTTTGGTGGTTACCAAAACCTGGGTCAGAATAAATAAGCTCTTTGCCCAGGAAGGAGAATTATAGATGCTAAGCTTAAGCCATGCTTGAAAGGAGGAAGTATAAGGTCAAAGGCAAAATACCTCTGTCTGGTGTCAAGTCTGATGGTGAGACGAAACAGCACAGAATAAAGGTGTGAAGTCTGAAGCCAGGAATAGCTGATAGGTTAATTGATGGGTATGTAAGTAGATGCCATGATAAATATGGTGGTTATCAGAGCCTTAGCTTTAATATGGTACCAAAGAATTCTTTCTGCATAGTAATATTTAACCTATCCATCTCCACCTTTTCCACTAGTGTTCACTCCTCCACTGGAAAATTCTATAGGAATAAGCTTCTGGTTTGGGGATATGCTTGGGAAGAGCGAGAAATCTTCCCTTGTTCTTTTGCTACCAGAGTTTTTCCTTCCATCTACTATGCCAAATATGTGTCCCCTTCACTAGAGTTGGTGTCTTCACACATAGATCACTGACTTTTGGCATAAATTCATGACATAGTTCCACTCATGTGCTCACCAGGATTTAGTTTAAAAACTTCAGAATCTAAAGAGAATGCTGGAACTAAATGTATTTATTAAAATGTTTGCTGTTTTATGGCAAACAGCTTTGCAAATAATCTGGAGTGTTTTCTCTGGGATACTCTTGCCAATCTCAACAATTCTTTCCTTATATACATGAGCACATGTGTGTTGATACACACCCACACACTGCCCTGAGATTTTTAGCCTTTGGCCAAAAGCAAAACAGGACTCATGAATGTAACAGGGCTGTCTCTGATCCCTATCTGTGATATAAAGTAGTTCAAATGGTGTGGAGGTGACCATCTGATATTGTCACCACCCACACTGCCTTGCCACTGGCTGGCTCCCTTTGAGAAGTTTTGGAAACGATAGGATAAAAATATCTCAAGTCTTGTGTGTTTAAACCACAGAGTAGAGAGTTGAGAGAATCTCTAAGTTAGCTTTCCATGTTTCTTTATATCTTGGAATGGTGAAGAAATCTCTCTATAGTGCTGGACTCCAAAAGGAGAAGTAGGACCTTGGTATTAAACGACTATGCAAATGATGATAGGAATAATGTTACTGGAGTTTTTCTACTGGTCCTACCTCTTGTGTTGAGATGCCAAGAGCCCCTAAACATGAGTAGAATCTTCTATTATTTTGTTCTGTTTCAAAGGGAATGATGATTATTTAGGGCAAGGGTTGCCATGGTTCTCTTGATAGGACACTGGACTAACACATCATTGATACGATAAGTTCTAAATTCTAACACTGTAGTTCAGAAGCCAAAACTAGAAAGGAATAGTCCAGCTATTACAGATGCAGAGTTCCAGGGTCCTCCTCTTTAGGTAGTTGATCAGAGGTGATAACCTCTAAGGAAAGACTTACACAGATAGAATTGCACATTATTAGAATGTCTTTATATTTTGAAGGCATAAATGGTAAAACTCTATTCCTTTATGAAGTTTCTGGAGTAAGGAATGTACTCATATTATCTTCATGACCTGTTATATGCATGAAAGTAAGGGACTATTCCTACTCATGGGGAATGAATTGAGTTATGAGTCTCTTCATATCCTGATTTATTAGAAAGAATGAAGAACTCTTGAAGAGGATTGAGAAAACAGCCAAAAACAGGGCTTTAAAAAAGATACACAGGTAGTGGTAGGAAGAATATGACAGAAAAGATAAAAGAGGACTGAGAGAAATAACATCACTTACAGCAGACCATAGCAGATCTGAGTTTCTTTTGAGAGATTCATTAACATGTTCTGAGACAAGAACAATGACCTTAGAACTTGATGTTATAAAATTATAAGGTGAGAAAGAAGACAATTATTTATGGTGTTCGGGGGCTCCCTGCTGAGAAGTATGGACCGGGGTTTGTGTAGACTGATGTAGCTCATCAATAAGTAATCATGTCACTGGCACAGTTCTGATAAAGAGTTGACTTAATAAGGCAGTTTTTTTTTTTACATTTAGTGAGTTATGTAAAGAAAACCAGGAATATATCTCTATTTTATTTGACCCCTGGTTAGGAAATCCAAATATATGAAAGCACCTTCAAATAGAATGTTGTGAATTGGGAAAATGAAAAAAGGATTCTGGAAATGACCCACTGCTTATGAAGATACTATCAAAACAGGAATTAAATTTTTGAATTATTCCAGAAGGATGGAAGCTTGACAGGGCTAAAGAATAACTGGCATAAACAAGGAAGAGAATGACCAGATCAAATTAATAGTTTAAACTGAAAATTTAAGTAAGCATTAAGAAAAATATTCTTGAGAAAACTTTAAGGCTAGTAAATGTGGAGGTAATAGAATGCTGTAGAAACTATAAAAAGCTTCTACATATATATTGTAGAGAGTAAATAACTAATTGGGTTTGGAAAAGAAGACCCCAGAGTTCAATAGATAGGATAAAACTAAAGATAAAATATGCAGATAATGGGAAAAAATGTCCTTTTAAAAAATATGGAATAGAGAAATCTGAAAGTAGGACACATCCCTTTATCAAGAAATTATATGCATATATGAAAAATCTTTTAATGTAGAAAGCACATTAAAAAGCAATAAGCAAATATAAAAAACAATAAAAAGATTTTGTTATGGAAGTGAACTTCAGACTATCTTGTCAGATGCAATTATGGATGAAGTTCCCCAACTATAGACCAAAGCCTGACACAAATGTTAAATCTACTTAGAGTGAGATAATTTAATCATTGTGATGTTTCACCTTTGTTGTTCTTTTAAGAGCAGAACATCTGAGAAATTCTTATCTTGCTGATTCATTCTTACATCAATTTATAAAAGAAACTCTTATTCCAGTTTTACTTTTAAGCTTTTAATAATTTGAAATAAAAGGAAAAGTAAGGGAAAGTGTTTAAATCATTTTAGTCTTCAGTTATCAAGAAAATAAATTAATAATGAGGATAGTCAAACAAATTCAGATATAATTGGGTTGGTGTGAAAAGAATGTCATAGGTTTAGGCAAAATGCAGACCTGGTTTTAAATCTCCTGGGCTCAACTATTTTCTATCTGATTGACCTTTACCAAGTCAACACTTTTTACTTATTTCTAATGAGTAGTTTACATATATCCAGAATATAGTGTTGTTACTATATGTTGTACTAGGCAAAAGAATTGACTTCAGAAATTCTGTAATTTTATACCAATAAGGTCACTGAAATAGAAATTTACTATAATAATTAAAAATCTAGCAATTAACTATGTTTACATATGGGGAGAGGAAATATCATCATACAGAGCCAGTTACTAAGCAGCCACTTTGTAGCATACTATCTCACCAGGCTGAGAAGAGAATAAAGAAATAATGCTCTCCCCTTAGACCCTATGAATCCCTTTTAGTGGGACACATTACCAATGAAAAGATGGCAAGACATTTCTTTAACAATGAGGTTTTGCATTTCTATGATTTTTATTTTTATTGCATATTAAATTTTAATATTTCTTGAGACATAGACCACTTTGAGAATCATGAAAACAACAATGAATGGACAAATGAATATATAAAAGCCCCACAGATAGTAGTGCCTACATTTTGCCCTTGATGTTCACTTATGGACTGTCAGATAAAACTAAATACAGAAGTATATTATTAGTAGTCTTTTAAATGATCACTCATATTCCAAAAATTTCTCTATTAAAATATAAAGCACATAGTAAATGATACAGAAATACGAATGTTTACTGAAAGGGAGACACACAAAAATATTCCAAAACTATTCTTAGAAGAAACATTTCAGTTGCCAACACCTACTGGGAGTATGGCAATCATCCAAGACAGTACATTCTTTTTGCCTGATTTCCTTTGAAAAGTAAATTGGACCCACATCTTCAGAAAAACTGACCACAATTTGTAAGTGAGGGTCAACAAAATAATTAAAAATCTCTACTGTTTTAGGAGAACTACAAATGTTTTTCTTTTCTTTTTTTATGTAAAAGTGGTAAAAATATTTTAATGCTTTAAAATTTTCCTTAAGATCTCTTTACAGCAAACATAATGATAAAGTATTGTGGGATTTATAACATGAGCAAAAGTAAAATATAGGGCAACAATTCCACAAATATCAGGAGAGGGAATACGTTAAATTATTGTTCTTTTTTTTTTTAGTTTATTCAGTACAGTTTCTATCCTTTATTCCCATCCCAGACCACCCACCCATTCCTCCTCTCCTCCCTCCCTTTTCCAACCCCCCTAGTTTTGTCCATGTGTCCTCTATATTTGTTCCTGTAAACCCTTCCCTTCTCCCCTGAAATTCCCTCCCCTCTCCCCTCTGGTCACTGACTACCTGTCCTCTATTTCAGTGTCTTTTGTTATATTTTACTTGGTTCTTTGTTTTGTTGATTAGGTTCCAAAAGGCGAGATCATATGGTATTTGTCTTTCATTGCCTGGCTTATTTCGCTTAGCATAATGCTTTCCAGCTCCATCCATGCTATTGCAAAGGGTATGAGCTCCTTCCTTCTTTCTGCTGCATAGAATTCCATTGTGTAAATGTACCATAGTTTTTTGATCCATTCATTTACTGACGGGCACCTAGGTTGTTTCCAGCACTTAGCTATTGTAAATTGTGCTGCTATGA
>CM052542.1:82463539-82518384 GCA_028533065.1 Trachops cirrhosus | reverse complement strand
GCTGATCCGATCTTCTGCTTCATCGATCCTGCTTTTGATTCCTTCTACTGTGTTCTTCAGTTCAGAAATTGTCTTGTTCATTTCCTCTTGGCCCTTGTTGATAGTTTCTATTTCCTTTTTCATGTTGATATAGTTTGCAGTGCGTTCATTGTAGCTTCCCTGTAGTTTCTGGTAACTCATTGAGAGTTCGTGGAACTTCCTGATAATCATTGCTTTGAACTCAGAATCTGATAGTTGAGTTGCCTCTATTTCATTTAGCATTCTTTCTGAGGCTTCCTCCTTTCCCTTCATTTGGGGATTGTTTCTTTGTCTTCTAATTGTTCTTGAGACTCTTCTTGCTAGCCTCAGCTTCTTAAATTGATCTGTTCTGGCCCCCTGGGTTTATGGTGTGAACTTCTTTGGTATAGTACCTGTGAGATTCAGTGGTATAGTCTCCTTTTGGTATCCAGGTGCTCACAGTTTCTACCTACTCTTTTTTGTGATCAGTTGGAGGGGTAAGGCAAAATGGTTTAAGACAGCAAGAGAGTATTCTATGATATGTACAGTAGCAGCCAGTAGAGAGGAGATAGGAGATCCTTTGGCTATGTATAGTGTTAAGTGTGATCTTTCACCCCACTAGCCACTTTTTAGAAAGGATGTAATAAAATAAGACTCTTGTTGGGAAGGAAAGGATTGTGAGTTGGCTCTAGAAAGCAGTGAGGATGTGGGAAGTCAGATTCTGAGGTAGGGTGAGAGTAAAGAGTAGTAAATAGGTGAAGTGTGTGAGAGAATAGAGTTAACCATTACAGTAATAGAGGTCGGGAACCTGCGAAGTGGGCTAAAATCTGGAAGTATTTACAATTGTATGGAGTAGCTATTATTGACAGTAATATTAAAGCAACAGTCATATGACAGAATCTATGAAATCTAGAAAACAAGAATAGAGAGTATTGAGCCTTGTACTCAAGAATAGAGAGTATTGTACTAATGGAACACAAATGAAGGACAGTGTATTAGCAATACACTATGAATGAGATAATGGGGGAAACCTATCAAATGATACAATATAATCAGCCAAGGAAAGAAGTCTATACAAAAAGAAGAGGAATACCAAAATACTATAAAAATAAAAGGTATACAAATAATGAAATAATGATAATATAATTATGCAATTACTTGCAGGTTCAAAAAAAATAGGAAGGAACCAAGCAGATGATGGAAGGAAGAAGAGATAAATTTGGAAAGCAAGGGATAAGGGTCAAGACTAGGGTGACAGAGAAGCATAAAGAATTGATAGATCAAAAAGTAATACGAATTAAAAGATGATAGGTTACTTTAAAATAATTAAAAGAAAACAAAAACAAACAAATACACAAAAAACAAACAAAACAAAACAAAAACACCTATTGTTGGTTTCAGACTGGCTAAACCAGTTTTTCGAGCTGGCTTCAGCGCACTGAGGGGTGACTGGTGACAGTTTTTCTCTGTTCCTGTTCAGGACTCAGTCAGCCTCTCGAGTACTGTTCACATTGTAGACGCGCGTTCTCCCCCAAGCCCATCTGGTGCTTCCCGGAAGGGACCTGTGTGTGGGGGCTGGGTGCAACTATGCACATCCTTGGGAGTTCACCGCCATGTGTTCTGATGTCCCGTGGAGTGCCCGCACCTTTTCAGGGTTCATGGATGCACACTCTCGAGATCCCGAGGGGGCCTACTTCTCCTACCTTCAGGGCCTGGGCCCCACAGGTCTCAGGGAGTGCCTGCGCCTTTTCCTTTTTCAAGCTGTGGTTTCCGAGACTTTCACCAAACCACACTCTCTCCAGTTTGGGGGCGCGGGCATAGAGGCGGGTTCCTTTGGATGCACTGGGTCGTGTCCACACTTTCACCAGGGCTTTGTGTAGGTTCTTTCAGCACCTGTGTGGGTGTCTCTTCGTCCTCACTCCTGTCTGTGTGCCCTCCGGTAAACTGACCTTCCCCAATGCTGCTTAGTCCTTGTTTGGCCAGGGAGGGAGCAGATGACTCAGCTCTCTCCTGGGAGCCCTGCAGCCGACCCTGGTGCACAGGGCCTGGAGCTGCAACCTCTGTGGTCCCTGCCCTGATCCACGTAGTCTCCTTACCATCAGGTTTTTCAATGTCCGCTACAATTTGTGATCTCTTATTTTCATTTATGTCGTGATAATGTTGGCTCTTTGCTCTGTTCCTACCTAGAATGGCTAGGATTTTTTCCTGGGTGTGGGAGAGGGAGAATCTGCTCTGTCCTACCACACCGCCATCTTGGAATCTACAACTGTTTTTCTTGACGATTATTCTCTAAACTACCTCATCACATTTACCCAAGGCAGTTTTGAAATGCAGATTCTTGGACTTTTTGCCATAGCTACGAATCAGTTTCTTTCTGGTGGAGTCCATGAATGTATGCTTTTATAGAAACATCATAGGTGATCTTTAGGCAGACTAAAGTTTGAGAACAGTTTTCCACAGTTTTAAATGTCTTCTTAAGAGTTTTCTGATATATCATCAAAGCTCAAATCCTATAATGATATGAAATTTCACTTTGTTAAATGAAATATATTTGCAATCTGAATTGCCCTATTTGGACAAGGGGGAGTATAGCTACTTTTATAGATTTGATTGTATTGTGCATGGGATGTTAAATGTGTTGCTATTATAAGGTATAAAACTATGACAACCGTAATTGTTATTTTGTTTGGTTAATAAGAAGTAATAACAATCATATCATCTTAGGAAGTGATGTTAATTGTGGTGACCATTTTCACCTTGATAGCTGAATAGAATTGTAGAATCTTCAGAGATTATTTCCTGAGAAAAGGAAATACGTAAATCTTAGTATTGTTCAAAGTTTTTTTAAAAAGTCATAACCACAGGCATAATATAAGTTCAACAAAACCTGAGATTTATCTTTCATTTGATTCTGATTATCCAATATGTAAAAATGTGGAATAAAGTGAGATAATTTTTTCTCTTATGTTATTTATCATTTTAATCTTTCAGGTTTGTAATATTTTGCTTTTTTTCACAGGGAAAAATGAGAAACAGAGAGGGAATGTTTGGGAAGAGGATGGAAACACAATGAAGCTCCCAACTGTTATAGAAATGAACGCATTTATGGTACAGGGGTCCATTAGGGACTCAACGGAGGCATGTAATCTAGTTACAAGAAACTAAACAGCTCTCCTCCCCTAAGGATGGCATTCATAATTGACCTGCTAAAGAGATAAACACCAACCCATTTATTGTCACTGGGGTTGGCACTGACCCTGTACTAAAACAATCTGGAATCTGCTGGCACTAGCCTTGCATCTTGTGCTACCTGTTTGGGAGCATCAGTACATCTGGGAACAAGTCTATCACACTGCAATGCAAACATGTTGAAGCTGTATAACATCTGGGCCAAAACCTTGCATCCTCATAAATCAATTCCCAGCTCTTGCTGGGGCAACAAAAAAGAAATTGCTGGCATATAAATGTAAATTATTACATGTCCTCTGGAATAAAATAATAATCAAGTTGATTTATCAGCTATTCACAGTTCCCAAGAAAGTCCGAGAGTAAGAAATGGTTTAATGTGGTGGAGGAGTTCACTTTTACTGGACCATTCACATATAATTAAGATTATAAGCGATCAGCGTGATCAATCACAACTTTCTGCATAGAAATCACCATCAATCCCCAGAAAGAAGTTAGAGTGAGATGATGAAGAATGAATTCTACATTTCACGTCAGTATAATATCTGATCTCTCATGTCCTATTGTTCCCCAAATAAAATTATTTTATCTATACCAGAAGAACAGACAACAGTGGTATGCTCATTTCTATTATTATTATCATTATGTGTTTCAGTACTTCACAGAGATCAAGAGAAAACCAATGGGAAAATCTCTCTGACTTTTAATTCATACTCTTGAGAAATGATGTTGCTAGGCTTAGATGAAAAGAAATGTGCCTCTAAAGCAATAAAAAAACAATGAACTTCCCATTAGTTTTGGTGGCTCTTCAAATCTATATGTTTGTCTTTTCTCCCACTTCTTTACCTCCCCCTCCCACTTCCCCCTTCCTGTTCATCTCTCTCTTCTTTTTCCATCTTGTTTTTCTCCAGGACTGTTCATTGTGTTCAGTTCAGTCCCAATGATAAGCAGGTAGATAATTCTTGCACATGAAATACCAGTATTAGGAGAGCTCTAAATTTAACCTGGTGACATGCTCAGTCATCCCCAAAAGCACTAATCTGAACATTAATTTCATCAACAAAGTAACAGGGGGACTACAAAGTCATTCTTATTCTTGAAATTATAAGTTTAGGTTCTATATTTGACAAGCAACATCAGAACTGTAGGTGCAAACTTGTGAAGTTTATCTCCAATTTCCTAGAATGTAATGTAAGTTATAATTGAGTTCCTTTCAAGAAAAGGAAAGTTGTCATTATTATAGGCCAATGAAAGAAATATATATACCCTCATATAAATGTACATAGATACTTATGATCAGATATAATAAGGTTTTAATGGTTTTATTATTATCAAACATTCTTTTTAAATATATTTCATTGATTATGCTATTATAGTTGTCCTGTTTCCCCCTTTTATTCCCCTCTGCCATGCATCCCCCCTCCCACCAGCATTTCCCCTCTTAGTTCATGTCCATGGGTCACACATATAAGATCTTTGCCTTCTCCATTTCCCATACTATTCTTAACCTCCCCCTGTCTATTCTGTATCTACCATTTATGCTTCTTATTCTCTGTATATTTCCCCACATTCTCCCCCATCTACCTCCCTCGCCCCACTGATAACCCTCCATGTGATCTCCATTTCTGTGATTCTGTTCCTGTTCTAGTTGTTTGCTTAGTTTGTTTTTGTTTTTGTTTTCATTTTAGGTTCAGTTGTTGATAGTTGTGTTTGTTGTCATTTTACTGTTCATACTTTTTAACATCTTTTTTTGATAAGTTCCTTTAACATCTCATATAATAAAGGTTTGGTGATGATGAACTTTAACTTTACCTTATCTGGGAAGCACTTTATCTGTACTTCCATTCTAAATGATAGCTTTGCTGGGTAGACAAATTTTGGATGTAGGTTCTTGCTTTTCATGACATCAAATAGTTCTGTCCAGCCTCTTCTTGCCTGTAAGGTTTCTTTTGAGAAATCAGCTGATAGTCTGATGGGAACTCCTTTGTAGGTAACCCTCTTTTTTTTCTCTTGCTTCTTCTAAGATTCTCTCCTTATCTTTAAGCTAATTTAATTATGATGTGCCTTGTTATGTTCCTCCTTGAGTCCAATTTCCTTGGGACTCTCTGAGTATCTTGGACTTGCATACCTATTTCCTTTGCCAGACTAGGGAAGCTCTCCTTCATTATGTATTCAAATAAGTTTTCCATTTCTTGCTCTTCCTGTTCTCCTTCTGGCACCCCTATGATTCAGATGTTGGAGAACATTTAAAGTTATCCCAGAGGTCCCTAAGCCTCTCTCCATTTTTTTTTTGAATTCTTGTGTCTTCATTCTGTTCTGATTGAATCTTTATTTCTTCCTTCTGCTCCAAATCATTGATTTGAGTTCCGATTTCCTTTTGGTGATTTTTGTTTCTCTATACATTTTCCTTTATTTCACCTTCATAGCCTTCTCTTCATCTATTTTGTAACCATACTCAACCAATTCTGTGAGCATCCTGATTACCAGTGTTTTGAACTATGCATCTGATAGGTTGTCTATCTCTTCATTGCTAGTTCTATTTTTGGAGCTTTGATCTGTACTTTCATTTGGGCAATATATTTTTTTGTATTGGTGCGCTTATTACATAGTAAAGCGTGGAGCCTTAGGTATTCGCTAGGACAGGGCAACTTACCTTTGCTGCATTGTGGCACTGTATGTGGGGGAGGAGTCCAAGAGGGAGCAATGCCACTTGCTCAGCTCTTGGCTAATTTTCAGTCACTTCCTGCACTACCCACAAATAAATTGAGCCCTTTTGGTGCTGATTTCTGGGTGCGTGGGTTTTTTGTGTTCTAGGATTCTGTGGGTCCCTCCAATGATCTCTCCTGTGGGACCAACTGATCCACCAGCCACCACCTCACCTGCCCCAGTCCTCCAGCCACAGCCTTGATGCAAGTCCTCTGTGCCTGGCTGCCTGTCTCCACCCCTGCTACCAGTCTGGATGAATATTTCTTCTTTAACTCCTTGGTTGTTGGACTTCCATACAGTTCAATTTTTTGGCAGTTCTGGTTATTTTTTGTTTTTAAATTTGTTGTTGTAGTTCTTTTGGTTGTTCAAGGAGGCAGTCTATCTACCTATACCTCCATCTTGACCAGAAGCTCAGAAAGCATGCATTATTGTTAAACATTCTTAAATTAGCATCCTTAACACTTAACATTTCTGTTATTTCCACACGTAGGCATGAGAATACAGTAATTCTATCTATCGATATGTTATTAGATGAAATGGCATGCTTTCTAAATGAACAATTAAGTTTTTTGGAAAGTAAGATGTGTCATTTTCTGACCATGGCTCTAAAAATATCTGCTCAGGTGGTTTTATAGGCAAGTCATTTACTTTTTCAGGTATTTATCTTAGGATAATTTCTGTGGTATGTGGCAAATGTTATAATAACCTCACTTTTCACTATTTATAATGAGGATAAATTTTAAAAAACTATTCAAATGGTCCATGTGCAAAGACATTTATTATATTGTTTTTAGAAATGAAAATTTTGAAACTGTTTAAATGCTCAACAACAGAGGAAAATAATTATGATTTATCATATTGAATATATAGCCTGTAAAATAGTTTAGAAGAACTAACTTTGAAAACTGGATGACAATTTGGAAAAGAAACCTGGTGATATAACTATTAAAAATGAAATTCAACAAAGGTATACTTTCTCTATATTATGCTTGCCTATGCCAAAAAACACACAAATGGCAGGGAAAAAAAGTAGTTTCTTTACAAATGGTGATTTTTACAGCCACCTTGATAGCTTTACAGCTTTTACCTTGATAGATTTTCGTCTTATATATATATATATATTTGCACATATATGATTAAAACTAGGAACATTATGGCATTATTGCAGTTCATATGGCACCATTGTGACATTTCTGTAACATAATTAAACTTGAATCTCTTTTTGAGCTGATACATTTTTTCAAATACAATTTTAATATGTATAATCATACTTTATTTTTTGCTCCTTTACGTTTAACAGCAAACACCTGTGGGAACACTTTGCCTCCTCCATCTCCCCCTGCCCATTTCTCATCCATAGTGACTTCAAGACATCTGGTAAAAAAAAAAAAAGCTTCCCTCAACAAATTCTTAGCATTAGTATTAGTATTTATTAGTATTAGTATTAGTATTAGTATTAGTATTAGTATTAGTATTAGTATCTATCTCTGCATAATAAATAAACACATCTCACAAATTTTCAAGGTCAGGAGTTCAATATGGGTTAGCTAGGACTCTATCCAGGGTCTCTTCAGGCTGAAATCAAAGTGTCCAGTGGTTCTGTCATCTCACCTGAGCTCATAACCCTCTTCTAAGCACACTCTGACTTTTTAGAAGACTTGTGAGTATAAGACTAAAGTTCCTACTTTCTTCACAGCTGTTAGCCGAGGGGTCTCTTTTAGCTCCTAGAAGTCACAAATCATCCCTTGGATCATGACCTGCCTTTGCTTCTTCAAGACCAGGAAAGTTCTCCTTCATCTGCCCTGAGTCTTATGTAACACAATATTGTCATGACAGTGGCCATCCCATCACCTTGCTTATGTAAGGTAAACCAGTAATCACATTTGCTGAATGGGAGAGGCTTCCACAGGCATGTCTGCCAGTAGGTGGTGAGAATCTTGGGGACCATCTCAGAATCCTGGTTACCACATTACTCCTAGTTAGGCTATAAACATTTTCTACATAATTTTATTTCTAAGAGAAAGAATTATTGCATCAGATATAATTATATGAACAAAAAACTAAATATAGTATCTTGTTTTCTATAGAGCAAAGAGAAACAGAAAAATAAAATACTTTTAATGCAAGAAGCACAACAATTGTGATTTGTAGGAGGAACAGCATTGCCTTGGTAAAGACTAAGTAATGACATATTTAAGTTTTATGGAAAATTTTTTTCTATTTAAAATATTAAATTGCCAAGGAAGTAGTGTATTTTTAAGAATGAGTTGTTATTCCCAGTCTTCAGTGTTTTATTCTGTAAGCTGCTTGCCTTTCCTCATAGCTGAGTATTGTATTTCAGGTATATCTTCAGGGTAGCTTCTGCAAAGTATGGCAGATGTTTCAATAATGAAGGAAGTAAGGGTACACCAAACTAAAATACATTCTGCTTCCCATCAGCTTCATTCTGCACATAATTGTGTTAATATTTATAGGATATCCCATTTCAGTTTAAACCCTACCAAGTTGGTGAGCCCCATCAGTATACTCACCAAAGAGTAGTTATCTTCTTGCTTTCATTGTGCAGATGAAATCAGGACAACTGATAGGCTAACTGCTTATTCTGAGGCTTCACAACTAATCAGTGATGCAACTGGGATGACAATTCAGTCTGTAAGCCTGTGCTTGTGCATCCATAGCCACCATAAAGGAGAAGGGGAGCACTATACTACAAATTTGAGTTGTGGTAGCTAACTGAAAATATCTTAGGCAATTACATGAACTTCACACTTAATTTTCACGATAGCATTTCTGTGGACAAACCAGGCCACATCATCTACTCTTGTCCTCAATTAATTTACTGAGTCTTTACAAATAAACACAGATATATAGATGCTTAATGTTCCCAGCTGTCAATTCACTGTGTTAATCTCCATTTAGGAACATGACCTTGCAAACCCATTTTAGAATCCATTTACACAGTTTCTCCAAGTTGATTTCTCCCAAAGAGACCAGACCAAAAGTTTCTACCCTGTGAGCAGTGCAACATCATTTAAGATAATTATTTAACTCTCTGTGGGTTTCTGACAAGCACCCTTCATATTGAAACACACGTGGCTTTAAACCCTTTCAGCCCATCTGTCTGCTAGTGGAATTTTTAGTCTACCCTCTATTGAGATTGACTAACAGCAATAAATATGCTTGGAAGTAAGCATTTACTTATTTATTTTTTGCCACATTGCACAAAGTGTTGCTTCTTTGGAAGTTATTTCTATTTTCCAAAGTTAAATCACAGCAGGTTTTCATTGGATTAAGGGACATAAATATTTCCTTTCAAGAGTTAACCAATACCTTCTCAAAATGTCCCTTTATCCATATGAGTGGTATTAGTCATTTCATTTCCATTATTCTCTTTATGTTATTGATTTTAAATGGTAGAGACCTAAATATTTTCACACATTGTTTTCATTCCTTCTTTTCAAATGAGCTCTAAAGAAACAACAATAAAATAAATAAATAAATAGATTTAAAAAATAAAAAACCCCATCTAATATCTTGGCTATAATGGCAGGTTATTTACTAAAATAATAACACCAAGTCAAAATTTTATATAAACTAGGGTCATTATGTCATGTTGTATAAGAAAGATTCTGAAAATATAGATTAAAAATAAAATATTCAGCATGTCTATACCTAATTAATGGCTAAGCTGCAGCCTCACCAGGCATGAGATAGTACTTTGGTCCACAAATTTAATCGATTTTTTTTTATCCTGGGAGAGTGTTGTGTTACAAATTTTTCTGTCTCTGGCCATTTTGAGATTTGGATTCAATAGTTCAGAAAGTCTCCATGCTCTTTGTTAATGCTAGACACCACTAGGTAGATTAATTTTATCACTGTTTTCATCTGTGAAAACATGTATAAAGATTCTTATTTCAAAAGTTTTATTCTTTAGATATATGCTTTATTTGATGGAAAATGGAGGCATTAGGAGAGATGTATAATTATTTTTTTATAAAGGATCAACATCAGTGTACAGATTCTAATTAAAGGCTTTATCTAATTAATATCAGTAACATTCCATAAGAGAAAATAGAAAATTTGCAAATTCTGATTACGAACTGCATTTACGCAAGTATGTTTTTTCTTTCTATCTATCATCTATCATGTTTCTATCATCTACCCATCTACCTTTCTACCTATCTCATCTATTTGCCTGAAATTGGTTTGGGGCTGCCTTTCCTATAATGCTCCTTTAGAAACTTCCGTGAAAACCCATTTTTGTAAGTATTTATATTTCTTTGATTGATTGATTTCCTAAAATAAGAATAAAAGCATCATCAAGTTTTCAATGTAGATTTCTTATCAACACTGTCCAGTGTGTATGTTTCTCTTCATTGTAAAGAGTACTTGAATTTGGTGACCTTACACAGACTAACGATTTTATTCTAAAATACACAGTTCCAAAAAGAAACACACACATACACATGATAGAAGATATTCTCTGTCACCACAGACTATTTTTTTATTTTATTTATATTAAAGCATAGTTGACATATGATATCATATTAGTTTCAAGTATACAACATAATGATTCAATGTTTATGTACTTTATGATGTGATCACTACAATAAGTAAACCAGACTAGTCTTAATGTTGCTATGATACTTGCCCCCATGAGTGATACAGTTTGGAAGTGAACTTTTTCAGGCACAAAGACAATGGCATGGCTAAAACATACTTCAGAGGGTATCTTCTCTATATTACCATGCAGCCTCCTACCCAGAACTATGTATGGAGTAGTTATAGCTCCTGTTCATAGTTTTCTTAACTGGTATTACTCAAATATAGATAACTGGCTGAAAGTGTGACCTTGTTCACACAAGTGAATTTATTCTCCAGCAAAGAAAACTGATAACAGGCATCTTTGTCATCAAAGGGTAAAGAAATGTGACAATCCAAGAACTGGTTTTAGGGCCCCATCTGCTAAACCAGAGAGAAATCAAGATTTTACAGTTCTATAAATATTTTAGTGTATCCCATCATTTATGAACTGTGGCAGCTATCATAAAACGTCTCTGACTTTTGTTACAACTGCATATAAGGCCAGAAAATTGCATCTCGTGGTAAACCATAAAAACCTAAGTAAAAGCACCATTCCTTTCACTATATTCTAAAAATATACAACCTTCCTGTCAGTACATGGCAGAGTAGTTACCATCCCAGGATGCCTGTTTCTTTCTCATTTTTTTATCTGATCTTACCCTGGTCTTTTGTATTTCAAGCCCTTTTGTATTTTGCTATCTTTTTATGTTTCATAAATAACAGCCCTTGCCATATAACAGCTAAAATAGATTTCACTTTGTCACAATATACTGTAAGCAAGAGACACTGATGATGATAATGCTATTATACAATAAGCTTTCATTCTTGATCCAGTGTCTAATTGCTCAACATGTGATTCTCATTTTGTCTCTACTGAGATTCTCTGAGAAACTCTTAACACAGTGCCTGAAGCATAGTAAATATTCAAAAGAATTTAGCTCTTGCTATAATCACTATATCAGTGTGCCTGACACATAGTAGGTGCTCATAGACTTTGGTTGAATTGAATGAAGTTAAACAGAAATGAATAGAAGTATTTTAAAAATATTTTACTTATTGATTTTTAAATAGAGGGGGAGGGAGGGAGAAAAAGAGGGAGAGAAACGTGGATGTGTGGTTGCCTCTCTCATGCCTTCTACTAGGGACCTGGCCTACAACCCAGATATGTGCCCTGATTGGGAATCAAACTGGTGACGCTTTGGTTCACAGGCTGGTACTCAATCCACTGAGCCACACCAGCCAGGGCTGAATAAAAGTATTTTATAAGATATCTTTGTATTTTTCCACTCATTAAAAACAGTCTCGTATGGGAACATTTCAGCTATACTAAAATAGGAATGAAATGAATGAATATTTAATAATGCCAGATGTGGTACTAAGCACTGTCTGGTATTTGCTTTATAAAATTCTTATATTAATATTATAAGTTAGTCATTTTTCTCTCTTTATTGATAAGGATGTGAAGTTTCAGAACAATAAATTAACTTAATTGTGGTTTCATAAATGAATGGCAAAATCAGGATTTGAACTCAGGTTATGTGACTCAAAACCAAAAGGGAAAGACAATAGCAGACTGAAGAAACCTAAAAGCTCCCCAGTCAGTGTATATCTGTCAATAAAACATCCTGCCCCACACACATATATAATAAATACTGAGAAATTAAAAAGATAGTCATCTTAACATTTTATCTAAAAATTTCTAAATTCTCTTAAAGTGTTATGATTATGATAACAAATTCTATAGTTTTAAGAAATAAGTCCTATTGTCAGAGCTCAGTGCCTAGTTAGTTCTGCCTAATTTGTGCTCTTCCTCTCTACATCTGGTGGGGAGAGGACCTATGATTGTGTTGTCACTGTGCTATCCTCATGTGTTCTAAGGAAATAATTCTCAGCCACTCCCACATAAATGAGCAAAATGACATTTCAGGAACATTCCACTAGGGCCTTGTGTCATCTATCAATGAGGAGGGAAACACTATGCAAGAACTCCTTTATTGTTACTGTTGTCATTTCCCCAGAATTACAGCCAACAAGTACGATAGAAATTCTAATGGAGTAGATTGAAGTTCCATAAAATATAAAACCTTTCCAATCACTATAGAAGTTGCTGAGTATTACCTACAGTGTAGAGATTTTAGTAATGGCCAGGAAATTAAACAGAAGACATCTAGGTTGCCTTTTGACTGGAAATTCTATGATTTTATGGAAGAAGGCATCCTTATAGAAGATGTCTTCTAACTGAAATTCAATGATCACATTTTTAAAAAAGAAAATAAAAGTTTTAAAAAAAGACTTTTAAAGTGGAGAGGCCTGGACAGAGGTAAATTTCTGTAATCACGCAACCTAGACTCATTGAGCACCTTGTTTTTGACCAAGGCAAATGTGGTTCTGATCTTGTGAACCACACACACCAGCAGGATCTAGTTGCAGACAGTAAGTCTGGAAGACTCAGGCTATATGTACAAATAAATGTCTGAAAAATTTAAAAGTTAAGACATTTCAAGACTGCATGGGGGAGGTGATATTTTAATTAAAATAGGCTTTAACATATTTGAGATCCTTTCATCAGATGTGCCCATCTTTATTGACTAAGGTTGGTTTGGCTTGTCAAATCTGAGGGCTGACAAGACCACCGTCTTAAGATCAAGGGCTCTAAGTTCCATTTCCACACTTCCCAACTGTATCAGAAAGCACAACCCCTCCACACTCTCTTCAGTTCAGTGTTTGTGATGGGCCAGAAGGAATGACTACAGACTGTGGGAATTCATTTCCAAAGCAGGAAGTGAGACTGGGAGGAAGCACAACAAAGCCCATGCATGTTTTGGTAACTGAATCTATGTCTGTGTTTAATCAAAGGGCACGGGTGAGTCATGACCAGGAGAGCAGGGCTCCCCACTTTAGTAATCAGCAGCAGAAGCCCACATCAAAATGCAGCTTCAGGGCTGAACTTCCTGCTCTCCATTGTTCCACAGACATTCTTAGACAGACTGGAGGATGCAACAAAGATGGTCAGTGCTTTAAAGTCCCAGTTTTCCAGCTCCTCAGTTTCACAGAAATGCTTGCCACCAAGCCACAAACAGCACAATAGTATTTGGCAAAAGAGCAGTGAGTGACCTTGCTGGATTTGGACATTGATGGTTGTCTGGAGATTTCTGCTCCAGCAGCCCTGTGACTAGACCTACGGGAGATGCTATGTTTTCCTATACTCCATACTGGCATCTTGCTTGACTAAAGGGGCATCCCTTCCTCATGTGAGGTCTCCCTCTCCCCAAGATTGCAAGGGGACTCCCAGACAACTTGGCCTAGGGCTTTGCATTTTGAAAGTGTGCCCCTAGAAAACATTATCTTCCTGTGGCACATGGGCCTCTGTGTGAAGTGTTTTTCTAGGGAAGGCAGATAATTCATATTCACCAAAGAATGCTGCCTAAAATAGAAACTATGAAGTGTATTTCTCTATGAAAAGAAATTACTGTACATAGAGTTCCAGAATGAAAGTTACCTAACATTTCAAAACTATAAGCAGGGGGCTATATCTAGAGTTACTTTCCCAAAGGAACATAGTGGAATAGAGGCTAGAAAAATCATTTTAATTTTCAGATTATTTTCCTATTTCATGAACAGAATCTGTAATTAGCATCAGTTTGAGGATTTGGGATGACATTATTCTGCAAATTGCCTATTGGCATATCCTTACTCAAAATGGATCTTTGTATCACTTTTGAATTTAGCCATAAATTCCTTCATTAATTTGGAATTTGAAATTTTAATTACTAAAGCTTTAAAACCTATTTTAAATGTAAATACATTCTTACATCTTCCTTTGTTTTCAATACTCATAATATATCAGTGGATTTCTATAATCAGAAAACAAATCATTGCTGGCTTAGTTAAATTGGTAGTTCAGTGTCTCTTAACAATAACAGTCAATACATAAAATTTATTAAGTGTTCAGCCTAGATAACCTATAATTCTATACTCCAAATATGATGGAATAAGCTGAGGGAGGCTTTTCTCTTCTGCACTGTTAGACAAAACATATTTTTTATCTTTAACAGAAAAGTTTGTACAACAAATCTAAAAGTCAATTCTTTTTTTTTAAAGATTTTATTTATTTACTTTTAGAGAGAAGGGAAGTGAGGGAGAAAGAGAGAGAGAGAGAAACATTGGCCCGCAGCCCAGGCATGTGCCCTGACTGGGAACTGAACCCGCAACCCTTCGGTTCGCAGGCTAGTGCTCAATCCACTCAGCCACACCAGCCAGGGCTCTAAAAGTCAATTCTTGATTAAAATCAAATGTGAGGAGAATTTGTCCTTAAAATGATCATTGATAAGTCACCCAGAAACTCCCTGCTCAATGGGCAGTTTTCATTCACAATTTTAGGCGGCTATTTTGTTCTGCTCAGAGGACAGTCAGAGAAGAAGAATGTCATTGCCAGTCGTAAATAAGGGACATTGTAGACCTTCCGTGTCACTGTTCTTTTACAACCAAAGAGCTCTGTGGTTGGAGAAAGTTGTTCTGAACTGGTGTCTACTCCATGTTTGAAAGATGGAAACATTTCTACTCTAAGAACTTTTCATAAGTTCTTTTACATTATGACTGTTTGCAGAGCCATTTGTTTTTCCCGGTTATATTATTTCTTGTATGAATCAACATGTTGACTTGAGGAAAGCAACATGATCATATAATTGCATGCAGAACAAATACCCTTGTGACCCTATAGGCTGGCATGAGTTTACAGCATCCTATTTACACTACCTAATGGAAGACCACCTTAGTTCAAAGCAAAATAGAGAATATTTTTCTTTAGATAAAGTTTTCAAAACAAGACTTGGTATATCAACAGAAATTAGAGATAGGGAGGGAATATTAAAAGGTTTCTTTTGCCTGTTTCCATTTGTTCTTTACTCTTTTTTTTTCATTGCAAACTTAAAGAACACAACAGGAAATTGTCCTGTTCTCCTATGAAACCATAAACTCTTTGCAAACCTTAGAACAAAAAAGTACAGGAAAGAATATCAAAGGAAAGGGTTTTAGGTTAAGGGATAGATTTTGCTGTGGCAGAAAAAATGGTATTGTGTTCTCAAAACTTCTGTTCTTGTCTGCAATGCTGTCACTGGCCCTTGCTGCTCTTCTTAATATCCAACTGAAGAATCACTGGGTGGCAGTGAGCAGCATTAACCTAACAACTTGGAGTGCTTTGCCCAAGGCCAAAATTTCTATTCTTATTTTCTCAGGACATAATTTGGTTTAGCCATGACTTAATTTTTTTAGAGGCTTGAGCCCAGGGGCCTCCCATAATTTCCATGTTCACAGTACCATGTTGTTGATAAAAAGATAAAAATCATGCAGGGATAACCAACTGACATACTATACTTTATTAATTAAACATTAGACTAAGTACCACTGAGAATGAACAGAGTTTTATTCTGTACCTGATCCTTGCAATGAGTATTATTACACTTAATAGTCAGATCTGTTATTAATAAATTAGAAGCTAATGACAGTTTTACCATCTAATTCTTGCATCGGGGGATAGCATAAGAACCAAACTTCACAGTTGTAAACTACTTTGAATTACCTCATAGATGAGTTTGTTACATGCCACTAAAATGTTGACAGTAACAATATGTGTGCTTTTATTTTGTATTAAACTGTTTAAGTGAACTTTTCTTTTTTATCAGTGCATTGGCCTGAGAGTAAATGATTCATACCCATTTTGCATTTCCCTAGACAATGCACAGAACATTTAAGAATGGCTTTCACATTCTGACAACCTTGCAATTTTATTTAAACAAATTCTTCTCCCTCAATTCCCTACAGAGAAGCTATTGTACCCTTTTGTTGATTGTAATGGACGTGTTGCAGATCTCCAATTACCTCCCAGTGGACCACCCACCAAAAGAAGGTTTTTGTCTGGCCGGCACAGCCACACTGCCCGCCTCTTGCCTCCTGGAGACTGGAGGGAAGCCTTTGTTTCAGCCCCAGTCTCCACTGGCCCCACATCTGTGCTTTCCCTGACATGGAACAACCTAATCAATTACCCCAAACCACTTAGGAATAAATACATTGTCTAACATAATAATAATTAGGTGGTAAAAAGAAAACATCATAATGTTCTTTTGGATAGGGAGTTGACAGCTTCCAGACAGATACAGAGCTTGGACAGGATGTGAACTTGCAATGGGGCGGGCAGCTTGCCCGGGACATGAAGCAACTAAGTACAATAGGACAGAGCAGCTCCAAGTATTCTCCAGAGTCTCTGAGTATTTACAGTCAATACCTTAAAATTTTACTTCTTTTGTCATTTTCTGAAATAGGTGATTTGGTTAGTAAAATTTCTTGCTAGTGATATTTTAGTGAGAAATATGAAAGTCCTATTTGTATTATGAGGCTTACAACATATATCAAGATACATTGTGGACCCAAAATTAACACATTGTGTTGGGTAAAAATCTAGGTTCTTTTTCTTTGCTATAAATTTTTTTCCAAGGTAACTTTGGCTGACATGAGTATGACTTCTGGATGATGTCCTGTTTGTATTCTAATTTCTTCTTGGTAGTTTTTCTGCACACATAAAAAAAATTAGTTAAGTTTCAATAATCACATGTGATTTTAATTGGTATGCAAAACTATTTTGAAAATGTATACTTGTTCCCATAGTCACCACTCACCATAAATTTATAGCTCTATTTTTTTAAAAAATAAACAGTCTCTAACATTTTATGATTAAATATATAACAGAATAAAAATTTTAAAAATCAAAGCTATCCTCAATTTAGCAGTTTTTTTCCACTAACCTAAGACTAAGTTTTTCTATGACTCACTGTTTCCATCAAAGAAAAATATATATAACTATAAGTTTATATCTCAAAAAGAATTTAAGAAAAATTTAGGATTTATGAATTTAAAATAGTTTAGATCTTTCAAATACAGATTCCTTAGGATGTAATGAAAATACTAATGGCTTCTTAAGAAATGAGCAACAAAAAATCCATAGTTAAACATAAAATGTGTTAGCTGGCTTCAGCCATTCCTGCTTTTCATTATTATACAAAACCAAATTTTATTGCAAAATAATGGGATTTTGAATCATACTCACAATCAAGTTAGAAAATATTAGGTTATTAAATTTGTGCTCTTTTTAGTTACTTATTCATTAGAATTAGATATTGATATTATGTGTAATAGAGGTAAATTGATACTCCAATAAACTTCCCCTTATTCTCTGGATTCTACATGCTTGCCAATCCTCAGGAGGCCCCAACAACCCTCTCCCCCGCACACACACACCCACACTCAGTCACTCACCCCACTCCAAGATCAGGATTACATTTCATATTGATGAGTTTTTTATGTTCAGTGTTTAGAAGCATTTATTGTGAAATAAAAAAGTTGCTGTTTTGTAGTTTGGAAAGAACTGAATGTAACAATAGTATGCCTAAATACACACACACACATCCAGTGTCACTATTGGGTTCTGTGCTTTTATCATCAGTGAGGAAAACTTTTAAAAAGCTACCCATTCTTTATGTAAAACTGAAGTACAATAAACATACAGAAACCTACATAAATCATAACTGTACAGATGGATGAAATATGACAAAGTAAACATACCTAAAACCTAGCAGACAGATGTAGAAAAAGTTCTCCTTATGCTCAATGCTTTGTACTAAAGTAACTGTTATCTTGAGTTCTAGCACCATACATTAATTTTACCTGTTTTTAGAACTTTGTATAAATGCAATAATTCATAATGTGAAATTTTTATCTTTACTCTTTTGACCAATGTTATATTTTTGGAATCCAGCCATGTTGTTGAATGTAGCAAAAATTAATTATTTCTTCATGCTTCCACAATGTTCCATTGTATGATCATACAACAATTTATGGGTTCTGGGTATGGGTGGTTTTTAGTTTGAGCTGATCAAAATAATGCTACCATGAGATTCTGATTCCATGCAAATGTCTCTGTTCAAATACTAGGATAAATATATAGTAGTGGAACTGCTAAATCACACAGTATTTATAGTCACTTTCAGTAGATACTTCTAACTGCTTTTCAAAATGGTTGTACCAGTTTATACTTCTCTCTTCAGTTTGTAAGAATTGCTGATGTGGACTCCAGCAAGCAGTGTCCATGGTGTTGTGGCTGAGAGGAGACAAATTCACAAGGACTACCAAATCCCGTGGAGGAAAATGGATGGCACGGTCACTCTCTCAAAGTGAGAGTGCCCTGACCCTTGCCTTGACAAGCTTTTATTGGCTTAATTTGTACAGGAATACAGGGCATATATGGAAAACTCATCATTCATTGTCAGGCACTAATAATCAAATAGATAACATTCAAAGAACTCTGAGGGCTTATTTTGCATTAGGGTTAGATAGCTAAAGGGCAATAAAACTTTGGGGAAACAAACTCATTTCAGGCTTGGACCCTTATCATTTAAATTGAGGGTATTAGCAAAGCAGGTTTCACAGGATTTTATGCATTCTTTCTTAGGCCTGATCGCGCAGGGGAACCGGCCCTTTCCAGCACAGGGCTGCACTGCCCTCTGTCATTCTTTCAGGCTTAAGTCAGGAAGGGGAAGTAAGGCAGCTGAGAGATTAGGAGACTTCTTGCAGACAGAATGAGGACCCAGGTTATGTCAAAGCCGAGGGGCGAGAGTCCATCACCCCCTTTCTCCATAGCCCCCCAAGCCCTTCCCTGAGGGTCCCCTCATGACCATGCCCATCTTAGGTCATCCCTCCCTTGAGGAATCTTACCCTTCATTGGCTAACTGGTCGTGCAGTGAGGGCCAGGCAGGGTGAAGTGAATTGGGCAGAGCCAGTGCTCCTGCCAGGGGGATAAGGTTTGTCTCTTTAGTGGCTTAGGGTCCCAAGGTCTCTCACTCAGCCTTAACCATGGGGGGTTACAGCTTTTGAAACCAGGCAGGGTGGTTCCCAACAAATTGCAGTTGTTGCATAGCCTCACCATCATTGATATGATTGTGCATTAGTTGTTTTACAGTAGGTTTACATTGTGATTGCAATTTCAAAACTAGTAGACTGATGATATTAAAAATATATTTGTTGGCAGTTTTTGAAATAATTTTTATTGTAAAGTACCCCTTTAAATATTTCATCATTATTCTGTTAGGTTGGGGAGGAGGTCTTTTCCCTATTGACATGTAGGAGTTTGTTATCGGGTCAGAATATGAGTCCTTTATTGCAGACAAGCATTTCAAATGGATACCTCCTTTATATAGCTTGTGTTTTCACTCTCTTAATAGTATCTTATGAGAAAAACGAATTCTTAACTTTTAAGTAGCCCAATGTGTCACATTTTTCCTTCAGAATTAGAAGTTTCCATGTCTTGCTTGAGAAATCTTTGCTAAACTAAATGTCATGAAGATATTCTTTTATTTTTTCTACTAAAAGCTTTATTGTTTTACCTATCACATTTAGATCTAGAATCTATTTGAAAATTGCACTTGTGTTTGGTGTGAGATAAGAATGAATATTCATCATTTTTCCATACGATCTCCCATGAGTCAGCATTATTGACTGAAAAGGCTAGTCTTTCCCTCCACACTGCAGTTTCCTCTTTGTCATGATCACGTGACTAGGTACGTGTGAGTCCTCAGGTTTTATTCTCCTTATTCAAGACTGTCTTGGTTATTCTTCATTCTTCTTATTTCTTTATAAATTTTAGAGTGAAAATTTTAAATTATGCCCCCAATAAACAAACACCTAAAGCCTTGCCATGTTGTGTTTTACCATTTCAATACTGCAGTATTAAACATTATTCTCCATATAGGTTTATTGCTAATACATTTATGAGATTATGGAATATTTCTATCTCTATTTTCTAAAAATTGGTATTGTGAATATTAAACAATTTGGTCATTATTGTACCTATTCTAGTGACTATATACTTTATTTTTTTGTTTTCTATTAATGTGATAAATTGCTATTTTTCAAATGTGAAGCCAAATATCTTCTGAGAAAAAAAGGCTTAAATTGCTCATGGTGTATTATAATTTTTATGTATGCATTTGGTCTTCTGACATTTTGCTTAAATTTTCTATATCTATGATAATGAGAGAGATTGGTCTGTGATTATCTTTATTATAATCTTATTTTTGGTTTTCTTGTCAATGTTATGCTGACCTCATAAAAGGCTTTGAGAAGTGGCATGTTGGGGTATTTTGAGAATTAACTACTGAAGTGATTGGAGCTAAGGATTTTCTTTGTGAGAAGGTCTTCAATTATAGTTTCAATTGCTGTAATTGATGTAGAATAGTTCAAATTCTCAATTTTTTTTACATTACCTTCAGAAAGTTGCTTCTTGTGTAGGAGTTTTTCAAGTTCTTCTGAATTTGTAAATGCATAATATTAAAATTGCTTGTGATGCCCTCAGTTTAAAATAGTTTTGTGTTCTGTGGTCATTTATAATTTTACACATAGGTTATTTAGAATTAGAGTGCTTCATTTCCAGATTGCTGAGTATTTTCTTCTTCTTCTCCTTCTCCTTCTTCTTCTTTTGGTTATTTATTTCTAGCTTATCTCCACTGTGGTTAGAGAATATCCTCTGAAGTGTTTCAGTCATTAAAAAATCAATGAGGGGTTCATTACCACACTGTACATGATCAGTGCCAGTGAGATCTATATAACATTGAAATGTAAACTTTGTTTGTTTGTTATTTGTTTGATGAAGGGTTCTAGCTATGTAACTTAGATCAAGTTATTTTTTGTTTTGTTTGTTATTTTTTTTGTCCATGTGTTATTTAAAATATTATACCACAGCAGAGACTCAAACGTGGTATTCTGGAATTCATCCCAACTGTAGGCTGAGTTACAGGTTGGACAGACTGCTTGAGTACAAGAACTTCAGCATTTCCAGAGTGTAAAGATCAGCTTCAATGATGTCTTGATCCAGGGCCTAGACACCAGGAGCATAATTATCTCACCATTCTCTCTCCTCTTCCTCCAGTCTGTTGGAGATACTTCATGGGGTCTCTCAGAATCTGTTTTTTGTTTGTTGTTGTTTTTGTTTGTTTGGTTTTTGCTGGAGATAGTAGCAGTCCTCACACATGAGCTTGTTGGTATGGAAGTCATTGTCCAGATGCATGTAGTATGAACTGATGATGACACCAGTTGCCTTCTTCCCAGTCTTGGTGCAGACATGGCTGGTGTTGGTGGGATCTCAGTGAAACATAAATCAAGTTTGTTAATCATGATCTTCTACACTATCACTGATATTTGTCTGATTATACTGCCAGTTTATGGCAGAATTATGTAAAATTCTCTCACTATGATTGTGATTGTTTTAACCCTTTTCATGTCCATTTGCTTTATGTATTTTGAATACTATGGGTACATACAGATATATAGACCTGTTAGTATTTCTGTTAAAATTGCTGGTTTTATCAGTATAAGTTGCCTCTCATTATCTCCAAGAAAGTTTTTTGTCTTAAAATCCAGTTTGCTTTCTGTTAACATAGCCATAACAACTACTTTTTGTTAATATTCAAATATTTTAAAAATATTAAAAATAAGCATATACTTTGGTATATATTCAGAATACAAGGTTGACTGAATGCAATATCATACATGTTGTCCATGTTTTATTGAAATAAAAGTACACTGTGCTGAGTACTTAGACAATAGTTCGTAAAGTTGGCTGTAGTAACAAAACAAAAATATATGTACATATTATGGAAGAGGAGACTGGAGAGAATTGAAGAAATGTTTGAAGTGAATCTCTTTTCCAGGGCAAAGAGCTAAAGGAGACAGATAAACATTCATGTGAGTGGAGATGACTACAGCCAGAAGAAAAACATGCTGGTTCAAAGGGGCCACACTGTGTAGGCTGAGAATAAGTACAACTTTCTCTTTGGAAAGGTTGAAATTATCCAGGGTATCAAACTAGCAATATAGACAGTGTTGCTTAAACTTTATTGCAAAATGCAATTCAGGTTAAGAACTTTTGGTGACTGGGAGTTAAATGTTACTAAATGGTTATTCATGGAGGTGAGCCCAGAAATTGATAAATTAACTAGCATCCAAGTTTATGTTAGAGGTGGTCTGATATCCACATTTGGAAGGACACTGGTTTAGGACTTGCCTGGGATTACTGGAGTCTTGTAGAATTCACTAGGTCAGTGGGTGGATGAAAGATAAGCAGGCTTCATTCAAAACTTCCAAGTAGAGTTAGAAATACTGGAGGACACACAAATGTAATGTATTTCTGGTATCGTCAAAACAAAAAAAAAAAACTGCCTTCCACATCTAGTGAATCTGAGGGCATTTAAAAGAAGAGAATATTAGAGTTGTGGTGGAAGTAATAACATGTTTCATGCCCTACCAACTGACAAGATTGTTACTGCTTTTTGGTATATGATTTTATTATATAGCCAAATACTTGAATTTTATTCATAAAGATTTATACTTTGGACCCTAAATAAAAACAATGATGTCTGTCTACAGATTTTTTAAACTGTTTAAATGGCTATAACAGTTTTATTTCTTTTATTTCCTGCCTCACTTTCCAAAATTGAGTTTTCTGATGGTTTGGTTATATATATATGTTATGATTAGGTTTTGAAGCCTTATTCTCAATGCCTTATTTGTAATTGTCCTATCCATGTATTTGCATAAGTTATATCATTTAATTCACAAACAAGCCTGTGAGATAAGATTTTACAGGTGATAAATCTGATATATGATTTCTTAATAACTTGAACAAAGGTCCTAAAGCCAGTGAGAGGCAAAGCTAAGACTCAAACACAGATTTCTTTTTTGTCTGCAAAGTCTCACCCTCACTTCTATTTCCTTTTCTCCACACTACTGCTCCCTCCATTGTTAAGTAGATATATTTTAGAGTGTCTATCTAGGCCATGATATACCTTATTTTTCTGAGAAATGCCTGTAGTAGCTGTCTGTGTTCTTACTGTACCCCTGAACTGTAGGTGATTGGGAAAGATATGGGCAATCCTTGAGTAATGTTGGGCCCCCAAAACTCTACCTCATGGAACATTTCATTTAATATAACTTAAGACTAACAGTTGAAAGTTATGTCAATTGAAGAAAAGAATGATAGCATAAAGGTGTACAAGTTTTTGCTACTTAGGTTTGTCTTGATGTCTAATTGCATTTTCATAAACTAATTTACAAGGATTTGTTTTAATAGCAGCTGGATGCTCTAATATCCTTTCCTATAACCCTGACTTTCAGGCATTTGTCATTGTTTACCTGTGTACTATGAGTCTTTTTTTTTCCTTTGTACTTCAACTCTTATCTCACCAAAATGCTCACAGTAGTGATGTAATAGTTACTGCTGATGCACTAAAATAACTATTTATAAGTTAAATAATATACATTTACTATGAATATAGAAACCAATTAAAAATCTGAAACCTGGTATACAAACCCTTGATGATATGACAAAAGTTCTTCATATCCTTTATTGCAAGAATTTTTCATTTTTCTCTGTCATGTCTATGCTTAAGCAACAAGCTAAATCCTGATTTAATATATTTAAGTACTTATATCAGAATAAATATTAAATGTTAAATTAATGTCTTATATCAGAAAAGAAAATTGACTAATTAATGAATCATTTTTTAAATATTACTTTTATTGCTACTGAAAATAGTTTACTTTTCTAAATAAAAATAATATATATTTACCTTATCTATCAATCAAATTCTGAAACAGGTCATAGAGACCTAATCTTACTCATACTTCAGGTCAGTCCTTAGATGAACAACAGCTTCTAAATGGCAGTTTTGGAGCATGTAATTGTTCACCTCTTTAACCATATCTACCTTTATTGAATGAAAGCCTTCAGGGAATTAGATAGAGTTCTGGAGAGATGTACCGATTCATTCCAGACTTTTCTGAGGTCCTTTCTACTGGTTGATGTATATAGATGCTCTTTCAGAGGCGTCAAACTCATTTTCACCAGGGGCCACGTCAGCCTCCTGATTGCCTTCAAAGGGTTGAATGTAGTTTTAGGACTGTTTAAATGTAACTACTCCTTTACTGTTAAGTGAGAGCTCGGCACTGCCCACCAGGTAGAAACAAGGTGCTGGGCAGATAAAACAAGGTGGAGGCCAGATTCAGTCCATGGGCCTTGTGCTTGCCACCTGTGCCCTAGGTGAACAGTTAAGTTAATTACGCCCATCCATTTTTGGCAGCATAATATCATTTGAAGATCCAAAGCTCCTCTCTTGTTTAAATCATTTTTACCTCTCATGTCCACTCTTCTCTCCTTTCCTCCTTTCATTCCCAGGTATGTCCATTCTAATGTGTATTAAACCACAAACTCAGTTTCTTTCTTTTTTCCCTAAATATTGTACAACCACAAACAGCATTGTCACGAGCTAGCACACTTAGTAACTGTGAACCTGTTTGAGAATCTCACTGGCATATATACTTAGTTACACTACACTTAAATATAAATTAAGACTATGTACTTATGAATGCTATGCAAAATTATTATCAGTCCACCCTCATACTATTAGTGCATGAGGGTGTGAAGGCTTCATTACCATTACATCCTAACACTTGACATATCCTGCTTTCCAATTGTTGTCATCTTAATAAGTTTAAAGGAATCTCACTATTTTAATATGGATATGTCTATGGCCAATTAATTTGTGTATATCTTCAAATGTTTATTTGCTTTTAGTGTTTCTTTTTTTCCGTTTATATATTTTGCCATTTTTCATTAATCTCTTCATTCATTTTATTGTTGGTTCATAACAATTTCTTACATAATCTAAAATTTGTTCTTTGTTATTTTTAAATATTGCAGATACCTTTCCCAATCTATTATTTTTCTATCACCATTGTACATATGTGCTCTGTTGAGGTGAAATCTTTATATTAATATAATTAAATTCATTAATTTATAATGAAGTAAAACTTATGAAACCTATGCAAATAATATACACCTAAAGCAGAAATTAAGGCAGATCAAGAGAAATACACTTTTAATAACAGGTTTAACACACTGCTTTGTGGTTTTCATTGATCTCATAGAAACAAATAAGTAAGGATAAAAATGAATTTGATAGCCTTATAAATAACATATATCTTATGAATATATCAAACTTTATATTCCAGTAAAATATGATATACCTTCTTTTTATTGCACATGAAATATTTAAAATTGACTGTATATAATGTCACATAGAAAAATGTCAATAAATTTCATAAAGTATAAATAATTTAAACAAAAATATCTGTTTAAAGTAAATAAAATTCAAGAAAATTAATAATAGAACCAGAATATAAAAAGTCTAACTAACAGAATTTCTGTTTTTAAAATCTTAAATTAGTAAATCATGGGAAAAAGATGTTTAGCAAACCAGTATTGCAGAATTCATGACACTATAATAAAACTGCATATCAAAAATTATGGGAAATAATGATCAGAGAAAAGCCTAAAGCTTCAAAAGCTTTTATATTTAAAAATTACATGTAAAAATTTCATTAAAAGATGAAGTAGGAGGGAAGAAGATTCGGTATGAAGGACATTCAGACCATGATGCACATATAATAATGGAGAAAGGAGAGATAGAGTGAAGAGAATATGGGTATGAAACCTCAGAACACAGAGCAGTTCTGCTCAAGTTCTGCCTAAGCTGATGGAGGATCTCAAAGCCAAACTTGTCTGTAGTTGAAATTTTACAGCAAGCTGCAACAGCCCAGTTGTTCACTCTCTGGCTATGAACAGCCTGGGGGAGCAATAACCCCATATGTCACCATGGAACTGTAGGTGTGGTAACTAGAGACTGTCCAATCAGCTCTTTAAGGAAGATCTGAGCTGAGCATCTCCACAGTCATGACCATAACTCATACTTCAGATTCAACAAAATAAAAACATACATTAAATTCAACTACATAAAAATACATACATTTGAATGATAATGAATTTTAAAAAGTCATATATAAAGACATAACAAACTAAAGGAAAAACATTTGTTATTAATAAAGGAGTAATGTATCTAATATATAAAGTGTTTTATAGCATTGAGGTTAAAAAAAGACCTAAAAGCTAAGAAAAAAATAGAAATCATAACAGTAGTCTATAAGAAATATACACACATTGATAATAAGTGGAATAAAAAATAAAACTATTACTTCTCACTTATCAGATAATTCAAGACTTAACACTCAGTCTGTTAGTGAGGATATAAAAAAATAGACATTTTCATTTATTAGTAATAAGACCCCTAATTAACCCAATCCATATAAAGAGGAATTTTGGCAAAACAGTATTCATTTGCCTTTTAATTCATAAAAACTATTTAAAAGATGTAACTGAAGGTAAATTTCTAAAATATGAAACAACATATGCACAAGAATTATTCATTGTGGCAATAGCAAAATATCCGAAGCAACCAAAATGCCCACCAATAGTGAACTCTTGGGTAAGCCAATGAAGCACTATAGACATGAAACAAATGAGGAAGACAGAAATGAACTGAAATGAATTGATATTTACAATCAAAATTGCATATAAAGTAAACAACATTTCTGTGTGATGAAAAATAAGATTTTAAAAAATTTTTGAAGACACCCAAAAGTGTAGATATTAATTTAATAAAAATGGTTGTCTCTGGGGTAGGATACAGAGGAAGAGTTGGGGAAGAAAATAAAATTTTCTGACACCATGTTTGTATAGTTTTAACTTTAGAATTGTAAAAGTTTTCTTCATGTTAAACATAAAATTTAAAAAGGCCTATTATTAATTAGGAAAAGAGCATACATGCTAAAACAGGAGAAAAGGTAATAATACAAGCATGACAAAGGTTTGTATTATTACCTTTTCTCATGTGCTGGGGTTTTGCTCCTTTGATCTTCTCGAAACTTTTAAACTGGAAACTTAATTCATTTGGTGCCTGACAAATAATGTATAGATTATTTATGAAGAACTTTGTAACTGTAGTGATTCCATTGCAGAGTTCAAAATAGCCTCTGTTTTGTTTTCCCGGGGAAAGAATTAGTTTTCTTAAGCAACCTGAATTGCAAACCAGCCAAGATTTGGCTGGTTTTTTAAACTGTCAGGTATGTTTTCCTGCATGACCTATCCACTTTCATGTTATAATACCATCAGAGGAGATCCATTTCTGTCTGGCTTTCAGTAGTCTTTAAAAAGGGAAGGGGATTAACTCTCTCTTCAGTTGTTCTCCATATGAAACTCCACATAAGTCTATATTCTATCTTTTTATCAGATACAAGTCTTTAATTTTTATTTTTAGTTCTGCCCATTTTGAAACAGTGTTTGGCCTTAATATTGAAAAATAGGACATTGGTCCCTCCCAAGCCTTCTAAAATAGAGTCCCCTCTCATATACCTATGACACGGATGAACTGCTAGATTTCTATGGATGAGGAGTAAAAAGTTTAGAAAACTACCCCAGGCAGTCATTTCCTTTCACAAAGTATTGAAAGGTTGACAGAAACTAACTTTTCCCACTCAACTCTTCCTGAACTCTTTCTCCAATGCCATTGTTTAATAAATGTTAAATAAAAATTAAATTTAATTAAAATTTTAAATAATAAAATTTCCATAAAGTGAAACAAACAAGCTTTGAGGCATTAGTCACTTAGAAGAATGACTATAAGACACACAAAGAAAATGCATATTTCTCACCTGGCTGGTGTGGCTCAGTGGATTGAACAAGGGCCTATGAACCAAAGGGTTGCTGGTTTGATTCCCAGTCAGGGCACTTTCCTGGGTTGCAGGCCAGATCCCCAGTAGGGAATACATGAGAGGCAACCACACAATGATATTTCTCTCCTTCTTTTTCTCCCTCCCTTCCCCTCTCTCTAAAAATAGATAAATAACTTATTTTTTAAAAAGGCAATAAAATGCATATTTCTATAGAACATTGACATCTAACAAAAATTGAATTGTCCAAGAGCTTTGTTTTGAATCAAATGAATCTGAGTGAGTCGTTTTTTAAGGGCAAAGTGGAAACTTAGTGGGGAGAGAGAGAGAGAAAGAGAGAGAGGGAGAGAGAAAGAGAGATGCTTCCTTTGAAAATGCATTGTGGTGATAGAATCTCAGCAGAATTCTCAAAAAGAGTTTATAGCTCTTGCTGGTGAAATATTTTAGCAGACTCAGAACATTTTCTTATACGTCTACTTCTTCCCCTATAAGCAACTCCAAAGTTCTCAATATATTAAAATTAATAATTCTTAAGAGACAAAGATAGCACCTCACTGGAAAGATACATTCAACTAGCTAATGCACAATCCATCTTGTCAAAGTAGTGTACAAAGAACAGCCCCAAAAACCAACGCACCTTCCTCAATTACTTTTGCAATTCTTGCCATTCTGAATCTCGAAAGTAGTACTTACTATTTTTGAATGTGGGAAAACTGCAATGTAACCTGGGATGTGTTCTCTTTTTCTCTTTATCCCTTCTCCTCCCATTCCAGTGCATCACACCCCTGTAACATTCCTATTTCATCACTTACCAACATTTAAATGATTGTTAAAAAGAATTTTCTGACATTGTTTAAGATAATGAGAAATGCTTCTAAATTATGGATTAAAGAATAGGTTTCTTTGAACAAGTGGAAGAAAGAGTTTTATTTTTTTATACAGCAAAGCCAAGAAAGTTCTTATACACCTATGTAAGAACAGAATAACACTATGTATTTCATCATTTATTCAACAAGTATTTGTTGTCTTTATTATACGCTAGGTGCTATGACCTAATATATGGCTCCACACTCTTAATAGGCATCCAGTCTAGCAGAGTATATTCTGATACTGATTTTCCAAGCTTTCATAGCAAAAATGTGTGGGGTCCAATGGCTCAGGGTAAGGCCAAGGAACAACCACATCACGTTCATATAGTTGTACAATTAGCAATCTTTCCTCATGGTACTCTTTGAAGCTACTTCAGAAAAGTGTGCATTATTAATCACAGTGGATATTCATCACATAGAAATGCTCTGCCAGATATTGGGGAAATGCTTCCATTCACAGTATTTCACTTACCCATACTTCAGCAGGTGAAGTTGATAGTATTATCCCTGCTTAGGGGCTAGTACAAAGAAAATTCAGAAAGTGACATTAGCTTGCTGATATTCACATAGATCAGCAATTTTCAACCCTTTTCATCTCATGGCACACATAAACTAGTTGCTGAAATTCTGTGACACCCCCAAAAATCTATTATATTTTTTCCAATCTGACAAATAATAGGTATAGTTTTGATTCATTCACACTGGGTGGCTATTGTATGTTAGCTGTTGTCATTATTTTATTTGACGGTCTAAGGGAAAGGAGGGCAATGTCCTTGACTAAATAGCCAGACACTGCATGTTTTAAAAATTCTTGTGGACACTGGTTGAAAATCTCGGGCATGGATCATAAAAGATGAAACTGATATTCAAATCTGGATGAGGTCAAACCATTGAACTTACAGAATTCTGTCTTTTTGTTGCCACAGCAACTAATGGGTCATTTATTTTGCAACACTATTATTCATACTAATCCCAGATAGTTAGAATGACAACAACAACAAATGAACCATCAAACATCCAAAAATCCAAGGCATAGTTGAGAGGGGCTAACCAGTAACATGTGGGTGAGGCAAACTTTTGCTGTTTCCTCAGCTGTTAATATTATTTTACTATTGAATAAAAATCATCTTGGGAGGATGTATGAGATTCCCTCTGATCCAGTTTGCTTATTTGTCCAAAGTGAAAATGAATTCCTAATAGTGTTGTTGCTGGAGCTGTGATCTTTATTTTGTGACTTTACATCCACTATTTGGGAGCCAAGATTAATCAACAGGTAGTTTCCTGGAAAGAGGAGTTACCTAGGAACCTAAAAATAATCTTGAACACCTTGAGGAAAGTGATATTAGAGATGACCACATTAAATATTTCAAGGAGGAAACTAAAGCATACATTATATATGAAATATAAAGAAGTACAAATGACAATAAATGTAGGCAAAACATTTAGCTAATACTAAAAAATAATAGTAGTTAATAGAGAGCTCTCTTATAAGTACTCTGTTAATACAACATGGAAAGATTGCTGGGCCAGTATCTAACGTAACACAACGAACATATCTTTCCACCTCTCCTAGCCTTGTATTCTTTATGGCAACAAAAAAAGTTGGTATGGGAGGACTAGATAACCTTTAAATTCACTTAGTGCCAATTTTCTCTCTCAATGTGTCAGGAAGTAAAGAACCTAAAGAGAGATATGAGATAGAATCTACCCCACAGTGGCTGTTAAAAGCTGTGTTTCATGGTCTGTTCCCCAGAAACAACATTGGACACAAACAAACAAAGAAATATGCAAATGGCCAAAATAAGAAGGTAAGAACAAATGACATAATTGTGAAAATGCTTTTCAAAAAGTATAAGGCAATTATGTATAAAGAAAGAAATGTTTTAAATTCATATGTATTAGTTTAAATTAGAAGAGGAAGGGACAACTTTATTTCTCCATAAGAAAGAAAACTCTTTCAAGGTAGATGAAAAGATCAGATCCAACAATTACCTAGAGTACCTCTGGAGAGTAGTAGAAAGTTGGGGGAGATATCAAGACAGGTAAAGGTATGATTAAAGACTTCAGAGATGAAATGCAAACATTTACAGCAATCTGGCACCCTGGGCATTTTGATAGTGAGCAGACTTTATCAAGAAGTCCATAGCCATTTGGGGGACTTTAGGGAACAAACAAACTAACAAACAAATGTGGTATATATACATACTGAAACATGACTGGTTGTCATCTACCTTTCAGAGGGACTATGAAGAAATACAAAGCATAGCCTTTAGTCATATACTTTCCAGTTTACTAACTGTATCTTAAAAAAGGGTTTTGTGAAAGAGAGTGTGAGCAACTCTCTAACAATAAATTAATACCTATTTGGAAAAATAAAAATGCATAAAATATGTGGAGCCTCTGATGAAACTTAGAGTGAAATAGAGACAGTCTCTGACTTATTTTTAATACATCACCATTTATTTGTAGTGTCTATAATGTGAATAAAAGAAACAATAATAATTTTTATTTTTATATGTACTTATTTTGTATATTAAAACAAAATAATACTGAATTCAATTTAATAAGGGGAGGTTCTACAGATAATAGAAAATAAATGTACCTTTTGTTTTGTTTTGTTTAAGTATATTTTATTGATTATGCTATTACAGTTGTCTCATTTTTTTCCCCTTTATCCCCCTCCACCCTGCACCCCCACTCCACCAGCATTCCCCTTCTTAGTTCATGTCCACGGGTCATACATATAAGTTCTTTGGCTTCTACATTTCCCACACTATTCTTACCCTCCCCCTGTCTATTTTGTACCTACCATTTATGCTTCTTATTCCCTGTACATTTCCCCACATTCTTCCCCCTCCCCGTCCCTGAGGATAATCCTCCATGTGATCTCCATTTCTGTGATTCTGTTCCTGATCTAATTGTTTCCTTTGTTTGTTAGTTTGGTTTTGGTTTTTAGGTTCAGTTGTTGATAGTTGTGGGTTTGTTGTCTTTTTACTGTACATAGTTTTTATCTTCTTCTTTTTCTTAGATAAGTCCCTTTAAAATTTCATATAATAAGGACTTAGTGATGATAAACACTTTTAACATTGCTTTATCTGGGAAGCATTTTATCTGCCCTTTCATTCTAAATGATAGCTTTGCTGGATAGAGTAATCTTGGATGTAGGTTCTTGCCTTTCATGACTGAATACTTCTTTCCATACCCTTCTTGCCTATAAGGTTTCTTTTGAGAAATCAGCTAGTAGTCTTACGGGAACTCCTTTGTAGGTAACTCTCTCCTTTTTTCTTGCTACTTTTAAGATTCTTTCTTTATCTTTAATCTTGGGTAATTTAATTATGATGTGCTTTGGTGTGTTCCTCCTTGGGTCCAATTTCTTTGAGACTCTGAGCTTCCTGGACTTCTTGAAAGTCTAGTTCCTTCACCAGATTGGGGAAGTTTTCCTTCATTATTTTTTCAAGTAAGTTTTCAATTTCTTGCTCTTCCTCTTCTCCTTCTGGCACCCTTTTGATTTGGATGTTGGAATATTTAAAGTTGTCCCAGAGATTCCTAAGTCCCTCCTCAATTTCTGAATTCTTATTTCTTCATTCTGTTCTGGTTGAATATTTATTTCTTCCTTCTGCTCCAAATCATTGATTTGATTCCCGGTTTCCTTCCCTTGCCTTCTCGGTTGGTTCCCTGTATATTTTTCTTTATTTCAGTTTGCATAGCCTTCACTTATTCCTCTATTTTGGGTCTGCACTCAACCATTTCTGTGAGCGTCCTCATTACCAGTGTTTTGAACTCTGCATCTGATAGGTTGGCTCTCTCTTTGTCACTTAGTTCTTTTTCTGGAGCTCTGATCTATTCTTTCATTTGGGACATTATTTCTTTGTCTCAGCACAATTGTTACATTGAAAGAGGAGGAGACTGATATATTCACTAGGGAAGAGCAACCCAAGTTGCTTCATTGTGGCACTGTATGTGGGGGAGGTGTCAGAGAGGGAATAATGTTGCTTCCTCAGCTCCTGCACACTTTCAGTCACTTACTCTGCTACCCACAAGCAAATTGGGCCCTTCTGGTGCTGCTTTCTGGGTGGGGGGCATTGTGTACATTCTAGGACCCTGTGGGTCTCTCCAATAAACTCTCCTGTGAAGCTGGGAGTTTGTCCCACTGCTGCAACCCCCACTGGTTTTTACTGGCAGAGGTTTTGAGGCTTTATTTTCCCACACTGGAACGCTGGGTTGCATGGTCTGTCTTGTTTCCTAGTTGCTACTTCCAGTTTATCTGCATGGGGATGTAGGACCACCCCGTTCACCATCCAGCTGTCTCAGCTACCTAGTCTATTGCCTTGCCACAAGTCTTTCTGCCTCTCCTACTGATCTGGGTGATGTTTCTTCTTTAACTCATTGGTTATCAGACTTGCATACAGTTTGATTTTCTGGCAGCTCTGGTTGAATTTTGTTTTTAAATTGTTTGTTGTCCTTCTTTTGGTTGTGCAAGGAGGCAAAGCATATGTACCCATGCTTCCATCTTGCCTGCAAGTCCAATAAATGTACCTGTGATCCAGACTGTCTGAGGTTCAAATTCTAATCCAGTTATTTTCCATCTAAATGACCCTAGGCAAGCAACAATTGCTATGGGCCTCAACTTCTTCTTTTATAAAATGATTATTTTGTGATTGTTATTTACATCAAAGCAAGCTTTAATAAAAATAGTGATTATCTTTACTATCTAAATAAGGAGGAAAATCTTAGAGTCTTATACCAGGAAGACTACAAAACTTCTGCTCATTTTCTCAGTCAGTCGTTCTTTTGTCAATAATATTTTTGGAGAAATTTTCTAACTTATACTGACCCTATGTGGATGTGTACTTTTCCAGACAATGTACAACAAATCTTAAGAAACAGTTTACTTTTTTCAGGAAGAAAATTCTTAAAATTGTATATTCTGTTATATGTTGTGTTTTTTATAGTTCTCATAACTCTGTAATTACCTTTTAGCTAGAGAATCACAATGAAAAATAGCTAAATTGAAATTAGACATTCATAACACATTTTATAATTTGAATAATAATGGTCTGTATCTGGTACAATACAATGCTATTCATTGGCTATTAGTAATAACAAAATAGCTTAAGTATATTTCTGGGTTCTGTGGTTAAAATTATGATTGTTTTACTCATGATCATTTTATAAGCAAAACAAAATATTTTTCCAGTGTGTGTAATTGCACGGGCAAAATGAGCTCAATTATAATGCTGAGTTAGTTTTCTTTCACTACATAATGGCAAAACTTAGGCACAGAGATTTATCTGTAAGTAAAGAAACAAGGTTTTTGTGTTTCAGAAACATTTTATGGATTTCCATACCAGAGGGCCTTAATCAAATGTATTAAACAATAGAAAAAAGTCATTAAATAGCTTGGGATGCAGTCTTAATCCAGCCCCTATGATAGCAATGACAGGCTAGATACATCCCTTAACCACAGTCAGTGTTAGGCTCTTCTTTCATGACAGAATCATGTTGACTGTGTCCCCTGTAAGGGTTTCATCAGGCCTCACAGAATCTGTGATTCATGATAAGACCCTATTAGTCTGAAAGAGTTAATTTTTCTTTGTAACCCCAAACTCAAATATTTCAATCACAAATGTCCATTTCTTAAACAGTATAGTTACATGAATGTCTGTTTATTTTTAGAAGTTGAAAAAGGCAAAATAAGTATAGTAATGTGAAAAGTAAAATGCACATATTTTTTCCCTACAGATGGTAGGAAAACACACATTTTTCAAAATTGTTTGCTTTTTTTTCCTGCCATTCCCTTGCCAGTCTTGTGATATAGTTCTGATTGTTTTCCTAAACTGTCCTCCTTAAACCTAATAACAAATGCATCATCATTTACTATAAACTAATTTGGCATAGAAATTGGGAAAGGAGTATGTCTTCCTGAAAATCATTATTACTACCAATGTATATTGTTTAAATAGACACTTATAGCTTATCTAGCTCATTTGCTCATATTAATACTTGTTTTGATTAAAAGGTGTTTATTTTTATTACTTCTTATTGTGCGCAGAGACACTCTTTCATTTTGTGATGGAAATAAGATGACCCAAAAACTGCTGTAAGCCTTCTTTAACACAGGAGCAGCTTAGACTGGGCTCCAGGTATCTTCTCCTTTGTTGCTGTTCATTTGTTTCATTCGGTTGTGGTCATGAATCTTTTGGGGTTCCTATAATGTTAAATGAAATTCTCTGAACACTCCAAAGTCACCCAAATGTTCGTGAACTTTGACTTCCTTTGCCTTCACCACATGGTTTGCTGAGACATGTAAGTTCAGTCCCAGTTATAGGGTCTTTTTTTCTACTTAATGAGAAGCATAGAGAAGGCGCCAAGGAGAGTAAGGTCTGAGAATTTTTATGTTTTATGGAAAACAAACAGAATCAGAAGGGATTACTTGAGATATCAAATAATAATAATATTTAAGTTCTTTTTACCTTTTCCTAACAAAGTATATTTCTAAGACTAAGAAGTGGTGGGTTTCTCTGTCCTTGCTACCATTTTCCTTCTCCCTTCCACCTCCAAGTTCCTTTCTTTATAATTTTTTTTGTAGTAAACATTAAGCCCATTGATTACAAGGATGGCACAAAGTGACCTATAGATGGGTCAGTTGTAACGAGAAAAGCGGCTGCCTGTGATGTGGCCTGGTGAGGCCACCCCCCACTGCATCCCTACATGTCAGATTTAGTCTCCTTTAAGAGATTAGAGTATGGAAAATCAACAGAGACCCGCCCAGTGCCTCTTCACAGAATGGACCATGTGCATGGCTATTTAGCCCTGTAAAAGAAGGCGCGTTTGCACAAATGGGAATGAACATAAGGAGTCCTTCAGAAAAGAATGGGGCCTTGGCAAATTTATAGACTCCCCTGAAAGAAAGTGATTACAGATCATTATCCAATTGAGGCAGATTGATGAGCTGGGGTCAAAGTAATATTGCAGATCTCACTGAGGGGACAATGGCTGCTTGTCAGAGAAAGAAAAGAAAGAAAAGGGAAACTGCCACACAGAGAGGCAGGGCATAAGCTTTACCAACTGCTACAAAAGGGCCTGAATGTATATGTCGCTGCTTTTCTTGAGCACCATGTTTTATTTTATGTTACAAAGAACACACCTTTGAAATCAAATTAGGCGTTCAAACATACCCCAATAAAGAACATACAAATGGTCTAAACACAGACTGAAGTTCTCAGTTTTTGTTCTTCTAAAAGGCAACAAAATCAAATAGACAGGAAAGAGGATGGATCACTCAAAAATGCTTAGTTATCTCTCTCTCTTCCTCTCCCTCTCTCCCTCTCTCTCTCTCTCAATCTCTCTCTCAGGTAGAACTATCTTATAAAATATGAATACGCAAAAACCTGATAGTGGATTGAAGGTGTTAATGTTTCTAGATAAAGCTCCCTTTATCTGACAGCCAGGGCATGAACAGATTAGACTGAAACTCTGCAACATCTGGTCAAGCAAAAGTCAGCAGCCCTGAAATGAAATAAAACAGGAATAAATGTGCTCCCACTGCTTCCTTTGTAATGATTCCTGGGTGTTTAAAAGTTCTTTGCATTCATGCATTTTACAAAATGCAATACAATAGGCAAACAAATAGCCATCACACCATTGTGCATTTGCCTTTCATTTTACAATATGTTTTTGGTAACTAGAGGTTTAAAAATAAGAAGGTAAACATTTATTAAGAGGAGATCTGATTTTTGTCTATTTTGTTTAGATACAGAAAGTATTAGCAAGTAAAAAAGAACTAATTTATATTCTGAACATATTTTACCTGGAAGAAGCATAGTCATTTTTTCCCATATACTCTTAAACAATATGATTATTTGGTTTCTCTGAGATACAGTCTTTTAGAATAATAGATAGATAAATAAAATTTGGGGAAAAGAAAAGGAGAACAGGAAAACCAAGTTTGGGAATGTTGAATTTCTAAGCTTTTTCTTTTGTGATAAAATTATAATTAAAAATTTGATCACCTGTATCTCTTATTAAGGCAAATGGTAATATTATCATCCTTTATATACCTTACTTGCCTTCATCACCAGATATCATAGAAATGTTTCCTGTTCTTGTGAAATATTGAGGACATTTGTAAATTAAGACTTTTTTCTCAACACTGTTCTTTTTTCTGTTTCCCCTGATCACAGGGTCTTCACTGTTTCCTAATGAGCTCATAATGAGCTGTCAATTGCTTATGCAAATAGAGAAAGAAACAGACACAGAGGGGTTGCTAGATATTCAGTTAAAATATGACACTGTCTAACCTTTCAAAGTTATTAAATATGTAAATTGCTCCAAGTTAATAACTGGCCTTGACTCTACTTTTCTTTATTCTCTACTTTCTTTGGGTATGTGATCTGAAAGACTCAGATATCATCACTTTACTTCGAGAGTACTAGTTTTATGTTTGGAAATACTGTTGGCCTAGTTAAGGTTTCACGCTGAAAGTCCTGTACAGATCTTAGATTAGAAGAAAAGAAACTGAGTGAAAATTGTTTGATCTTATATATGTAACATGTATGGTTAAAAACTGGAAGCATTTTTGCCAAATCAAAACAGTGGTTACCTTTAGGGGAGAGAGATGGAAATAAAAGTTGTCATCGGGACTTTTTCTTTTCCTAATAAAAACGTGTATATATTACTTGCAAAAACTAACAACAAATTAAAGATAAAATTAAAAATAGGCCCTTGTCCCCTGAAAATGATTTTCCAAAAATGGCTGGGGTTCGTGAACATTTCCAAAGAAATAAAATTCTTTTTATTTTTATTGTATATTTTACTTATTTTATTTCCAAGCTACTAATGCATAAATCTATGTTATCTTTTTTCCCTAAATATGCTGCATCCATGAACATGTTGAGACTCAAAGGGAACCTTCAGGGAAGACTGAAGTGGTACAATGCAATGCTTATACTTTATTATATTCTAGAAATGACACTGCATAACTGATGTTTTGAGATCTTCCTGTCCCATACAGAGGAAGATAACTGAAGCCAGTGATGGAGCTGAGCTCCTGGGTCAGAAGGAAATTGTAGGAGATTGTTTGATGGCCAATGTATGAATTAACTTGCTATAGCTTTCACCTAGATAAGGATTGAGCTGACTTCACAGGACCCAAATCTTTTTCTGCAATCCTGGCTCTGGGGCCTGAATTTATTGCCAGTTGGACATGACAGATCCCAAATATGGCTTTTTTTTTTTTTTACAGAATGTCCAGACAATTGAAGATTTTTAGGGGGGTGATTTTACTAAGTATCTAAGAGGAGAAAGTTTCTGCAGAAATAAGGGCCAGGAAAAATGGTTAAGCAGAAGTTCATGGACGTAAACAGATCCACTCTTCCATGAATCTGGGATGGATCCTGCCTTGAAACCAGGGACACATAAAATGCATGACACCCCTTCAAGGGCAAAAATCTGCCTGACAGTTCATGACTATAAACAAGTGACTGTAACTCACATGTACCTGATTTTGCTTTTCACTATATTATGAAACAGTAACTTAGAAGGTAGCTGGACCAGTGTTGGTGCAGTCTGAAACCTGTCAGGGTTCTGCACTGTGTTCAGTAGGAGGTAAATGCACTTTAAGTATCTTGGCACCAAAACATTGGCACAGTTCTTTATAGCCTTGTATCAAGTTGGCAAGGTAAGCTACTTTCTATAGGGGGCCTTTTATACACCATGAGCTTCTGTAGTAAATCCAGAAATTATGAGCCTTTCTGTGAAAGATAGGCTAAATTCAGACATGAGTGCACAAGTTTTTCCCCCAATCTCCATTTTTCATAGACGTCCTCTTGTTGCTCTGTAATGCTTCCAATGGGATGAAAATTAAGACAATAAACAACCTCACTTCTCTTTAGACATGCAAACAGTCTGTAAGTTCTTCATACATGTCAGATAATGAACATACATGGATATGTCTCGTGTTTTGAATATTCCAAAATACATACTGGTAAAAATTCTTTTTTTAAAATCCCTCAAATGCAATGCAAAAATGGCAAGTAATGATTTTAAAAATAAGTCACTTAAAACTCTACAATAGAAAAGCCAATGACCAGTTGAAAAATGGATCAAAGTCTTGAGCAGACTTCTCCCCGAAGAAGAGATACAGATAAGTAAGCACATGAAAAGAGGCTCCCCACCATGTGGCATCCAAGAAAGTCATATTAAAACAACAATCAGATACCATGGCACAACTAGTATTAGAATGGTGGAAATCCAGAACACTGAAACACCAAATGCTGGTGAGGATGGGGCACCACAGAGCTCTCAGTCATTGTCTGAGAGAATGCAGAATGGTGCAACCACTTTGGAAGACAGTTTGGTGGTTTCTTAACAAATGAAGCATACTTTTCCATACGACCATTCTTGGTGCCTTGATTGTGTTCCCTGATATTTATCCAAAGGAAATGAACCACACAGATATTTAAAGCAGCTTAATTTGTGATTGCCAAAAACTCAGAAGTAACTAATATGTCCTTCAGGAGGTGAGTGGAAAACTGTAGTACATCCAGAAAAAGAACTATTATTCAGTGCTAAACAGAAATCAACTAACAAGCCATGAAAATACATGGAGGATACTTAATTAAATGCATTTTATTAAGTGAAAGAAATGATTCTGAAAAGGCTAGATACTGTATGATTCCAATTAAACAACAGTATGGAAAAAGGAAAACTATGGCAAGAGTATAAAAGATCAGTACTGTCCAAGTGCTGGGAGATTTCGGGGAGGGATGAATAGGCAGAGCACAGAGGATTTTCAGGGCAGTGAAAATAGTCTTAATGCTTTCTGCATGATACTGTAATGATGAACACATGCCATTAGATATTTGTCCAATCTCATAGAATGTACAAGTAAAAAAGTGAACCCTAAGGTAAACAATGGACTCTGTGATAATGGTGTGTCCTTGTAGCTTCATCGATTATAATAAATGCACCACTTCAGTGGGGGATGTTGATAGTGGTGGAGGCTGTGCATGTGTGGGGGCAAGAAGTATATGGGGAATCTCTGTGCATTCCTCTCATTTTTTCTGAACTAAAGTTATTCTTAAAAAAAAAAAAACTGTCATTCAGGGTGAACCGTAATTGAACATTTTGACCATCTAGTCAGCCATGGATCCCTCCATGTAGAAGAGGTATAAAAAACAAACATAATGATAATGTAGGTACAATTTCCAATTTGAGCATTTGCTTCACTTTTCCCTTGTAAAAGATACCTATTGAAACAAATTAGTTGTTGTATTCATAAGTACACTATAGATCTGCTTATAAAAAGAGGAAAATTAAGACTTATACATTGTTTTCTAGAAAAAGGCTATATGTGAGCAACAAAATATTTTGGGAGAATTGTAGCTAAATTCCCAGAGGCAGATTTATATAACATGTGTATTCAACTCAGTTAAGGTAAGGTTTTGATAGTGCTTTGGCAGAAAGGACAATTGTTTTGTAAAGCAAAAATGTGTCTATGTATATAAATATTCTTTAAGAAAACAGAAAAACACTTTTTGGAGGTTGTGATTGCTTTTGACAAAGTGGAAAACAAGCTATAATTTAAAAAAAAAATCTGATGTATTTCTACAACCAGTGTAGTTCATTACAGTCTGTAAGAGGAATTTGGAGACTGGTTGATTTTGTTTTCTACATCCAAAATTACCAATATTTGCCTAAAATACTATCTAGAATCCCTGAAATAATTTGGAGAAAATGGAAAAAAGTGATGAACCTCTTTACACTCAAAGTCATTAATCTTAATTAAATGAGAATAAATAACACATTATTTTCATATTGTAGCATTTGTTTGTTATATTTTTTATCAAAATAGATTAAGAACAAAAGAGATTGCCTCCCTTATTCAGATGCGATCAGGTGCATTCAGGGTGGTATGGCTGTAGACTGACACGGACTCCAGCCCACAGTGTCTGTAGTGGTATGGATGAGACAAAATAAATTCACACAGACTACCGAGTCCTGTGGAGGAAAAGGGGTGGCGTGACTTCTCTCTCAAGTGGAGAGTAAACCTCAGAGTGCTTCAGCCACCACCTTAAGAGGAGAGTTCCCTGACCCTTGCCTTGAGAGGCTTTTTATTGGATTCAATTTGCATAGGAATACAGGGTGTATACATAAAGCTCATTAATCATTATCAGGCAGTAAGGATCAAACAATAGATAACATACAAAGAACTCTGAGGGCCTATTTTGAGTCAGGGTCAGATAGTTAAATGGCCATAAAACTTTGTAGAACAAGCTCACTTTCTGCTTGGACCCTTATTATTTAATTGAGAGCATTCTAAACAAATCAGATTTCACAGGATTTTACATATTCTTTCTTAGCCAGATCACCCTAGGGAACCTGCCCTTTCCAGCACAGGGCAGCATTCACCACCTGCATTGTTTCAGGCTTAAGTCAGGCAAGGGAAGGAAGGCAGCTAAGAGATTAGGAGACTTCTAGCAGACAGAATGAGGACTCAGGCTTTGTCAAAGCCAAGGGGTGAGGGTCCATCACACCTTTTCTGTAGCCCTCAAGTCCTTCCCTGGGGGCCCCCATGATTATGCCTGTCTTAGGTCATCCCTCTCTTGAGGAATCTTACCCATCATTGGCTAACGGATCAAGCATTGGGGGCCAGGCAGGGTGAAGTAAAAGAGGCAGAGGCGGTGCCCCTGCCAGGGAGACATCAGTTTTGTCTCCTTAGTGGCTTATGGTCTGAAGGTCACTCACTCAGCATTAGCCATAGGGGATTACAGCTCCTGAAACCAGGCAGGGCACTTCCCAACAGTAGACAGCCTCCCTAACTCAAAGGTTTTTTAGGAAAATTCCAGCCAGTTAAAATGAAATATCTTCCTAAACTGATACTTCCCTCAACTTTAGTTGACTCATAAATATAGGAACTTATTATAGTATTGTTGTTAATGCAAGTTTAGAGAATTTTTATAATTGTAACAGCTATATTTTAAAGTGTTATAATTTTAATAGTATTTTATAAATAATTTTATTTAACCTTGATTAAATGTTACAGATAACATTCAGGCTAAGAAAAGTTAAGCAATTTCCCAGGGAAACACAGACGCTAAAGTCAAAATAAATTTAACACTATACCACATTACTTGAACCTGATCTAAGTATGCTGAATGACAACAGGCCACCTATTCTTAAGAGAAGAACTGGACACATGCATTCTTGGGATGAACTTCTGACTTCTAAACTTAAAGATGACTATAGAATAGATATGGCAACTAGGATAGGCAATCTCAGAGTTGCCTATTCTAGTCCTGTTGGATTATAGCCACTAGACATCTCAGTTGTTACTGAGTTGAGAATGATGGATAACAGTTTCACTTTTAGGCTCTTGTTTGCATAGTATCAATGAAGACAACATAGAAAATGTGGTAGCAAATTAAAACCACAATGAGATACCACTTCACACCGGTCAGAATGGCCATCATAAACAAAGCAACAAACAACAAGTGTTGGAGAGGTTGTGGAGAAAAGGGAACCCTAGTGCACTGTTGGTGGGATTGCAGACTGGTACAACCACTATGGAAAACAGTATGGAACTTCCCCAGAGAACTAAAAATGTATCTGCCTTTTGACCCAGCACTGCTAAGATTATACCCTAAGAACCCTGAAACACCAATCCAAAAGAACCTATGCACCACAATGTTCATAGCAGCACAATTTACAATAGCTAAGTGCTGAAAGCAACCTAGGGGCCCATCAGTAAATGAGTGGATCAAAAACTATGGTACATTTACACAATAGAATTCTTTGCAGCAGAAAGAAAGAAGGAGCTCATACCCTTTGCAACAGCATGGATGGAGCTGTAAAGCATTATGCTAAGCGAAATAAGCCAGGCATTGAAAGACAAATACCATATGATCTCACCTTTAACAGGAACCTAATCAACAAAACAAACAAAAAAACAAAATATAACCAAAGACACTGAAATAGAGAACAGGCTGACAGTGAACAGAGGGGAGAGGGGAGGGAATTTTGGGGGAATTTCAGGGAAAAAAAGGGAAGGGTTTACAGGAACAAGTATAAAGGACACATGGACAAAAACAAGGGGGATTAGAAATGGGAGGGAGGAGGGGAGGGATGGGTGGATGGGCCAGAATGGGAGTAAAGGACAGAAAACTGTACTTGAACAATGATTAAAATAAAATTTTTAAAAAAAATAAAGAAAGAAAATGTGGTCTAAGACGGGAGCCAAGCCATGTTTTATAACTCGGTATTTAGCCCCTCCCTACAAGTAAACTAGGTGTTCAAGACAAATTTGACCTTGTTAAAGCCAATGAAAGCCTGCTTAATACATTTGCATTAAACTAATAATGCATTGCTTAAATATTTATTATGTATATAGTACTGGTAAGACAATTCAAAAGAAACATAACAATTTCATACATTGTTTGGCTTGAAAGAATTCATATACTACCTATGAAATGAATAATTTCTTCCACATTGGAAACTGAAAAATGCAGTTCATCATTAGTAATAGAACAAGGTAGAATCTCTCAGTTATTCCTCATATATTATGGATAAATTTAACAATGCATAATTTTTTCCTACCTCACCATGAAACAACACCATTATCACATATCTCTTCACAGCTGTAACATATTTAGTTTTATATCTCCACCAGTGAATATTTTTTCATAAACTTGGCTAAAATTTTTGTTTTCCCTTAAAACAATAAGTCTCCACAATAGAATATCAATTTTACTCATGCAAAAAATACTTTTAGTCATGAAAACTGTTTTACTGCTTTATAAAGTCTTACATTAAACTTCAAAGTATAACCACAAAGTCTTTCAGTTTTGCAATATTACCAAACTTAGGTTTTCCCCTCAGTTTTGCTAGAAAATAAAATTTCTTTGTCCCAGAATTTTTTTCTCAAAGAAATAAATTTATCTAAGAATCTTTTCAGAGATCCAGGAATAAATTTTTTAAAAATACTAATCAACTGCACTATGATATACAAGGCAGCATAACACCATCAATGTATTCAAAGGCTACAGGTGTTGATTTATTGTGAAAAAATAATTATGACATATCTCATCATAGGCAGCAGATTATAATATCAAAATGAACAAAGACACCTTTATGAAATTTATTCCACTTGGACCAGAGTAAATACATTAACCATCCTTTATCAGGAGGGCTTTACTTTGTATCCACCCTAAGGATGGATTATTATTGAATGAATAACTTCCCTTTCACTGATGGTAGGTTTTGTCAAATTTAAATAGGATGGTTCTGAGTCCACCTGTCATTATGATGGTTTAAAGAAGATATTATAAGTAAATACAATCTTGCAAAGGTAAAGTATAAAAACTGCTATGTTGCTCTCTTTAGTTATCCAAATGAATAAAGATGACATGAATATAATACTCTTGAAATAAACTGTATTTTTCTAACTAATAAGTACTCATCTCAGCATAATTTTTCATTACCATGAATATTCATTTCTATCAAATAAATGCCTTTCATTCTATACAGCAGGTTATAATTTTGAAAGCACTATCATATACATTTTATCATTTTATGTACACTCTGCTAATCAGTAAATTAAAATTTTAACTGATTTATTCCAGATTTTATGGCAATAAATGGAAGATCTAATACTAGAGTTTAGATATTCAGACTCCTCTAAAGGTACCATCTTATACTATTGTGGAGGGTTGGTATTTTAAAGATATTTACCTAGATTTCAGTTGCATAATATACTTGTTAATGCCTTTGTTTCAGAAGAAAAAAAGAGCCTTTTCACTTATGTCTATTAAAAATGGCATTTTCACCCTGACCAGATAGCTTGGTTAGTTAGAACATCATCCTGATACACCAAGGTTGCCAGCTCAATCCCCCATCAGGGCCCATGCAAGAAACAACCAATTAATGCATAAAGAAGTGAAATAGCAAATAGATGTTTCTCTCTCTCTCACTCTCAAAATCCATTAGAATTTTAAAAAAAGGTATTTCATTGCTTGTGTTACTGCAAATACAGTGAATAAGATCTCCGTAAATGGAGCTGGAAAGCTCAATATGAATGTTCTGTTTACTATGTTTTTGGGTCATGATGAACAGGACTGATATTTTGAATTCATTATTGAGATAGCTTTAGTCCTTATTGTAATAACTATGTATGGTGTCAGATGGACATTAGACTTATAGGATGATCATTTCATAAGGCATATGAATATCTAATCACTATATTATACACCTGAAACTAATATAACAGTTTATATCAACTGCTATCTAAAAAAATTTAAAAAATAGCTTTAGTCTTAATAATAGTAGTGAATGCATGAATTAAATAGCTCTTGTAGTCATTACTAAATAATGACAGTTGGACAAAATTTCGATGCTTCTGAAATAAATTAATTCAACTAATAGCACCTCATATTAATCTCTGTCTATAACATAAGATAAAAAGCAATTGTTTTAATAAGTAATATCAGTGAAAGTGATTGGGTCATTTAATAGAATTTTTGGCATCATAAGACCACCCACTTACACTAAGTGGGTATGCTTGGTGATGTGACAGAGATTTGTATCCAGGACCCTGGTCCTTTGGTGGGGAGGGGGGCGAAGTGAATTCTCCTTCATCAGTCAGAGTACTGAACCTCATTCTAGAGGACAACGCATTTCACTGTTCTCCATTAACCTCTGAAGAATATATGTCAAGTTAAAAGAGACTATGGCTTGTTATGATTTTCAAGCTTACAGTAACAAAATAAAATTGAAATTCAGAGCAGTAAAGGACATAAAACATTATTTAATCCAAATTCTCTCTTGCAAGTAAAGAAATGAACTTAAATGTGACCTGTCAGAAGTCACAGAGCTAGAAGACAGCATTAATTTCAGAACCTGTCTCTTCAGTAAACTAATAGGCTCTTAAAATTCTATTATGTTTATCTAAAGAGTTCTATTGATCTTACAAATGGAAGGGGTGGGGTAGAGGGGGATCTGTAGCATGCAGGGTAAGGATGAAGGAAATTAGTCATTATTCACTTTTGTTTTTATCTCTCTCTAAATTAATAGGCTTTGTATGATTACTGAGCTCACTGTGTGACACACTCCTCTCAAAACTGGATAGTAAAATACATTATACTAATACATAGCAAATTATGTAATAGGGGTAACCTGTGTAGGTTAACCTATGGGTTTTCTCCTGTATGGACAGAAGTCATCAAAATTAGACAAACACTATATTAAGTCAGAAATGCAAATATTTACTCTTCCCACATGATCCTTTTTGCCAACCTAATAAACATTCATTTTAATGAGTCTTGAAAAGGAAAACACTGGGAAAATTATTTCTTTTTTTTTTAAAGATTTATTTATTTATTTATCTTTAGAGGGGAAGGGAAGGAGAGAGGGAGAGAAATATCAATGTATGGTTGCTTCCTGTGCATTCCCTGCTGGGAACTGGCCTGCAACCCAGGCATGTGCCCTGATTGGGAATCGAACCGTGATCTCTTGGTTCACAGGCCCACGCTTAATCCACTAAGCTACACCAGCCAGGGCGGGAAAATTATTTCTAATGTGTCAACACATTTGTCAGTGTCCATTTTTACCCGTTTAATGACATGATACTTACAGGGTAAGTGGTCATTGAATGTTTCCCTATAGGAAATGCTCTACCTCAAACTTAGGAATAATAATAAGTCACAGATGAGTCAGGGTTGGAACAGGCCTGGTTGCTCATTTGTTTAACTGAAGATGTAAGTTTAAACCTTCCAGAGAGACAAAAGTTCTTCCGACTGTGATGCTTTCATTGCTCTGAATCTCTCTGCAGCCTTCAGCAGTGCTGACACCCTACATTTTGACCCTAGTCAATTGGGCTGTATTTCCTGCATCACTGAGAAACCTGCTTTGCCAGTTATACATCCTTAAGTTGTACTAGCTCTGGTTAATAATTGCATCACATTGTTTCACAAATATATTTGCCTGAGACAGAAAAAAATGCCTGGTTTCTTCATTTGCCATTTGGACACATTGTTTACATGGAGTTATGCTGAGTTACATCTTAGGGGTGCAGGGCAGGTGAAAAACACAATGCATTTGGCCAAAAGTGGTCAAAAAGACCACCTAGAGATTTTGTTTGATTAGCAAGAGAAAAATAAAGACACAATATTTTGCTCTTTTATATAAAGAAAATTTCTGCATAATGCACAGCATCTTTATCTCCAGTCATTGCAGGATATGTCATTCTTTAGGCTCCCAATTAATTTTCCTTGGTAGTGACTTTTGCATTCTAATGCATGTTCTTTAAGCATTTTCAGGTAGACACATGGCAGCTGATAACTATTGTTGGCACCATGAGAAATAAAGAAAAGCATTTGCTAGTAATTATTTCTATTTATTTGTACACAAGAAAAAAATTAAAGCTGATCTTTTTCAATTAAAATCTTGACATCAATAATGATTTTTTTAAATATATAATAATGCTATCCAGACTTGACATGCTTTCTTTTTCTTGAGCTTTGCGAGAGGAAAAAAAGCCATGAGAGTAATGATACATCTTTAATATCCTAAAGGAAATGGAGACTAAGTCACTCACCCAAATTATATTGACCATAAAGACTTCATTGGACCATTTCATTAGTTTATTAGGTAAAATTAAATATAAAGGGACCTTAAATGAATTATACCCAGCTTGTGGAATAACAAATATATTGTGTATGAGAAAATTAGCTCCATGTGACATCCATAGCCACCATATGTAAAACGCCTATTATTTGTCCTGTCTCTTTGAAAACTACTTTATTGGAATGTATCAGCTAAACTAAAACACATGACCATCCTTCTTGGGACATGAAAGAAACCACTGAAGAAATGTTTCTGCCCAGCCCCCAGCCCTAGCAAGTGAATATTCTGGGAAAGCAGCCTGAAGGTTTTTCTTTTCTTCTTCTCCTCCTCCTCCTTCTTCTTCTTTTTTTTTTTTTAATATCAGTGTATATGTAATAGCAGTGTATCACATGCATTGTGAGCCATGAGCTGATTCTATCTAAAAGAATTTGGTCAACATTTAGGAATTCACTTAATGAAAGACTCGCCTATTAAAGCTTTGCTGGCCACAGGAGCAGATTCTGTCTTTCTTTCCAACTTCCTGGATCACTACAAGTGATGTTGGGCAGTTCTTCATGTGATATAGCCAGGGCCCTAGACAACAAGCCAGCATGGTGACTTTAAACTTGTACCTCTTTGCTACAGATCCTGGAATTGATTTCCAAGAGGCCATTTATTTTGCACACTATGGCATCAAACTGCACATTTTATGTGACGCACAATGTGAACCTGCTTCTGGAAATTGCCCTCAGGTGGTGTTCTGTGAAAGAAGTGTGGCTACAATACAGCAAAGTGTCCAGGTCAATGATGAGAATTCTCAACAGAACAAAGCACTGTGAATCTTTGTGAAAGACTACCTCCTTCAGGCTAATGCTAACTTGCTTTTCCCAAGAACTTGCTTTTGAGGACTGGTGAAATGGAAAGATGAATCCAACGTAAAAGAAACCCTTTGACTAAGAGAGCTATATAAAAGTTATATGAAGTGGTATTTCCATAGTATTGAGTGTGGCATGAGAGATTTCCCAAATGCTGCATTCTTTCTTGTATTCCCTATTTTTATTTGCAAGTCCTTTTATTATTTTTAAACATACAAATCATTATAGAAAGTGAAGTTGAGCAAGAACAATATTCTTATTAATGAATCTAATAGTTGAAACAATTACATCAAACATTAATGTACACTATTTATAACTTGGCTGCTTATAACTAGTATTCTAAGAACTTTACACACATAATTTTATTTAATATTTTCAACAAGCCAATAAGATAAATACTATTGTTATCTCAATTTACAGTCAAGAAAAAAAGGCATAAAACATTTCTCTGTAGTTATGGAAAACTGTATAATTTTTTAAATTCTTATATCTGATTACCACCTCCTTTTGAGACTTTCAAAGACATATTTTATGTAAATGACAGGACTTGCCATTGATGATTCTGTCAAAGATGACAATAATATCATGGAAATAAATATAATTTTATTCCAGCTTTCAAAGAATCCAAAGCAGAAGTTTCTTTCATGATGATTCTACTATATGAGGTGAGCAACAAAATCACATTAAATAATGCCACCCATCATTGCTGACTTGGATCATAGGAAAGGACGTAAAAGAAAGGGAGGTCATGGATGGTAGCATTATGGGACTAGTGTGGCTTCTGTTCTTACTCCGATAGATAGCAATATCTTCAAGAGCTTACATAGTTGTGCATGCACTGGTGACAGTTAAAATTGGGGCCCAAAATACAGAAGCATGAAAGGTCATGGTGTTCTGCGTGGCCATCAAAGAATAGTTTCAGAGTTAAGACAACTGTTTACATTGGAAATTTGAGGTTTAGAAGTGTTTTAAAGATGATCAAGTTCTCCTAATTTTTAGATGAAAATCAAAGACTCAGAGAGGAAATATTATTTGCCCAATCACACTGATTTTTAATGGCAAAAACCAATTAGAACTTCAATTCATTTTTATGAATTAAAAATAAATGAGAACATTTGTAAGAAAAAAAGAAGAAACACTTAGTGACCAGTGCAGAGAAATATAGTCAATAAATACTGTCTTCTGGTCCTCTCTGGCCCTCAAAATTACAATCTAGTGCTCACTTGTTGGGATCCACTGTACCTGGTTTCAGGAGCTGCAACCCCCCATAGCTAAGGCTGAGTGAGAGACCTCTGAACAAGGAGACTTTAAGGATTCATTAAGGAGACAGCTTGTCTCCCTGGCACGAGCGCTGCCTGCTCCATGTCTGGACCCCATTGCTTGGTCGATTAGTCAATGACGGGTAACAATCCTCAGAGGAGGATGGACCTAAGACAGGCATGATGACGTCGGAAGGCCCTCAGGGAGAGACTCAGGGGGCTGTGGAAAAGAGGGGGTGATTGACCCCCACTGCCTCAGCTTTGACAAGCCTGAGTCCTTATTCTGCCTGTGAGAAATCCAAATCTCCTGGCTGCCTTTGTCTCCTCTGCCCGACTCAGGCCTATGACAAGGGGCAGTGCAGTCCAGACCAGAGTCAGCAGACTTCCTGAGATAATTTGGCTGGAAGCATAGAATATGCAAGATCTTGTGAAGCCTACTTTGCTGGAGGATGCTTTTAAATTAGAATATGAAGGCACGGGCAGAAAACGAAACTAGCCTTTTAGGTCCTATAGTTTTTAGTGTTAAGACCCCAACTTAGCGTGAGCCCTTTTAGGTCTTTTTGTTTGATCTTCCCTGCCAGACTATAATCAACAAACTGTATCTGTACCCCTACCCAATACTACCTAATAAAAAGCCTACTCAGGTGGCGGCTTGGGGTGCTCCGCACTTGAGGGAGTGGCCATTCGGTTCCTATTCCTCCACAGGACTCAGTAGTCCGTGTGTTTCTCTCATATCACAAGCATCTGCAGCGCCCCTGGTTACCACTGGCCAGTGACCACGACACTCATTATTTCTGTTTGTGACTTGTTTGAATTGACAATAAATAAGTAATCATTTATTAAATTTATTTTCTGTCTATAATGTTATATCAGATTTTAAGTGGAACTATTCCACAGTCCAAAATTATAGGAGCTAACAAGGTTCTCTCAGCTTTGTGAGAGGTCTAAAGTCAAAGACATCAAAAATATATCAATCTACATGGAACATGTGGAGGAATAAAACAACTACTTGATAATTTGAATTTTTAAATGGCTTACTGATCAAACCAAGAGTTCATACTTTTGGGAGAAGACATTTTGGTTTAAATTGCTTGGTTTAAATTTTTTAAATTTATACTCTGGTTTTGGATTTATTTTATGCTTGTAATTATAGTATATGTGAATTATCAAGGTTTCCAAGATAATATTACTGAGCAACAAAAGACTGGCAACTCCTAACTCTAAAAGCATAGAGTTGTAGATTCAGAACAAACTTTCATGGATAATAGCAGCACACACAATTTTTTCACTTCTTCTGCTTTGGGAAAAGTGTTTGGTCACATGTATTTGGTACCAGAAACCTCATGAGACAGCTGATGACCAGTTTAAAAATTAAATCTTTCTGGAGTAATATCACCCACATTAAAAATTCCATAAGCTATCACTATGAAAGACTGTTTTCTTCCACTGATTTATTGTCCACAGCAATTCAGTCTCCAAATAATTAGTCTGAATGACTTTAACCTGTTGCTACTGTAGAATTCATGTTAAAAAAATCTAGCCACTTTGTGAAATCCTTGTCATGATTTAGTTTTTAAATTAGAAAAAATATTTCATCTCTGGTAAAAAACATAGTATTTGTTTTTGTCACTTATATTTCTCAATATCTTTTATGTGAGCTTCACAAAGTTTGTTATAAATATCAAAGAATAGAACTTATTACAGTCCTCTGTTGAAGAAAAATTAAACTTCGTTTATTTAATAATAGATGAATAGAGATAAAAAACCAAATTGTGATTCCTTAATGATTTTTCATAAAATCACAGCAGAATAAATAGTTAAAATTAGTTCTCATTTCATTTTACTCATGTTTAAAACTATTATATTAGTAGATAACTAGCTTAATTTTCCACATAATTTCAGAAAAACAAAAAAAGTGGGAGGATAAACTTCTCTCTCTGTTCAGTTATTATTGTTCATATAAAGTAAGGGTAAGTAGGAAAACAAAGAAATGGATCTCCTTGGAACAGAAATTGTCTTTGTTTGTTAAAGTAAGAAGCATCTGAAGGCCATCAGTACTTCCATCCCCACACAGGCACACAGAGGCACCCACATACCTGCACATAAGGAGGTATGCTTTGCTTGGTCTTCCTTCTCTAAAAATTATGATAATGCAGAACAGAAGACTGAGGGTTACATACCCATATGAAACTATGCCACATCCAAGACAAGTAGCCATAAACAATACCCCATCTATCTGCATCATTTAATAGAAGCCATTCAGATTGTTAACACCTGTATAAATAAACATAAGCTATTAATGCTAACGCTTTTACACAAATTTGTAAATGTGGAAGCACTCCTTATGCTGAATTGAGATGCTCCTTCTAGAACAACAAAGCAAAAAACCTTACATTAAAAAGGTCCTATGAATTAATGTATCAATATAAATATATAACCTTTATTATTTGTAAGAACAATAATGATGGCAACTTTATTTATAGGGGTTTGTTTACCCATCTGCATTGGATAGATGACCTAAACACTAACTCTGAGAACCTAACATCACTTGCTAAAGTACAGCATGCATTTCAGCAAAATCTTGGGTTTCTTTTTTTACATGTAGCTGACAAATCTGTTTTCATATTTTAGTAGTTTAATTTCATTTAATGCTTCCATAAAAATAACATTAACATGATGATATATTAGAGGCAACAACATGATATTCTCTGATAAGATCCTCTTATTGTATAATAAACCCTGCTATGTGTATCCATCATACTTTTACTCTTTCATCTTAGTTATTATAGATAAAATTCTGACTTATATTTAACTTTTCTATCCATCTTGAGTTTATTTTTGTGTATGGTGTAGGTTGGTGGTCAAGTTTCATCTTTTTGCATGTAGCTGTCCAGATCTCCCAACACCATTTATTGAAGAGGCTATTTTTACTCCATTTCAAGCTTCTGCCCCCTTTGTTGAATATTAATTGACCATAGAGACTTGGGTTTATTTCTGGGCTCTCTGTTCTCTTCCATTGATCTATATGTCTGTTCTTATGCCAGTACCAGACTGTTTTGATGACCGTTGGTTTGTAATATAATTTGATGTCAGGTATGGTGATCCCTCCTACTTTATTGTTCTTTCTCAAATCACTGCAGCTATTCAGAATATTACACAATAGAAAGAAAGAAGGAGCTCCGACCCTTTGTGACAGCATGGATGGAACTGGAGAGCATTAGGCTAAGTTAAGTAAGCCGTGAAGTGAAAGACAAATACCATATGATCTCATGTATAAGTGAAATCTAATTAACAAAAAAAAAAAAAAACAAGCAAGCAAAATATAACCAGAGACATTGAAATTAAGAACAAACTGACAGGAACCAGAGAGGAGTGGGGAGGGAAATAACAGGGGAAAGAAGGGAAAGGGTCATCAATGAACATGTGTAAAGGACCCATAGACACATGAGGAGAAAGTAAAATGGAACCTGGAGAAATTTCAGAAAGGAAACTAAGAAAATGCACAATGTTTTCAAAAAATTAAACTACAAGTTGCACACAGATAAAAAACATACCATAGAAAATACATGAAGTAATAGAATAAAATTTTAAAAATAAAGAACATAGAAGTGAAACAACAAATTATAAAGACTTTTAGAGAAATTGATAGATATAGACAAGTAAAAAGAGATCTAATGTGAGTATAATAAAGCCACTTTAGAAAGCACTAAAGTAATGGAACTTTAAATATTTTTAAATAAAAAAGAAAAATATTTTGATATAACAGAATACTTGCATTCACATAGAAAAAGAGTATCCCAGTGAAAAGGGAACCAAAAAACTCAAGAAAAAACTTAAGAAATACCCTAGTAAACATTATTGTTAAAAGAATATGAAACAATGCTTTAGGCTGAGAAAAAAAATGCACACCTTTTAAAGCAAAGAAATGGCATCAGATCCCTCCAAAACAGCTGTCCAGAAAAGACTGAATCAAAATGTATAAAGAATACATTAAAATGTATATTAAATATGTATATATTATATGCTATTTATATATATTTATATATACTTGGCATATATAAATATTTTATATAAATATAATTTATATGTAAATGTGTTAAATATTATATAATCTGTATTATATATATATGCCAAGAATTTTATGTACAACTAAGATCTTGTTCAAATATAAAGTCTGTTGGTTAGAAACTAGAGGAATACATTTCACATCATGCTACTGGAAGCAACCATTAGAAAATAAGACCCAGCCCAGAAAGACTTAATAGGATAAACTCAACCATTAAATACATTTCTCTATACATCTGAAGCAAAAGCAAGAATGGAGATGAGTGATCAAATGAAACATAAGTGCCATGACAATATATAATCATATAACTAACACAGATACCACAAGAAAGGTGAGAGAATGTAGAAAATAGAATAACCTTGCTGATTGCTTAATGTTTAAGAGCTAACAACCGAGAGAAAGTCTACAAATATTTAAGATTACATTGCAACTGATTTAATTGAGTAGTGCAGGAGAAGGAATGGAAACCAAAGGCAAACATAACTGAAGACAGAAGTAAGGAATTAGTGTGATAGAAAGCAAACAAAAACTGCAGAAAAATAGATTCATTAAATTTTAAAAAAGTGTTTCCAAAAAAATCAATAACATAGATACTTCTTTAGAGAAATTAATTGAGCATAAAAGGAAAATACAAATATATAAAATAAGAAATAACAAAGGTTAAATAATTTTAGTATTAGTTTAAGAGAACTTATTTTATATAACTTAATGCAAATTAAATTTTAGCTATGGATAAAAGGGATATTTTAAAAGAAAATGTGATATAACAAACTGATTTCAGAAAACATAGAAAGTTTAAACAAACCAGTTTTTTTCTAGAAGAAATAAAGTTTTATTAGACCTACATCTACCATCATCAAAAATCACCAAGTCAAGCTTCTACCATGATGCAGTGAGTTTAATCTACTAATGAAAGGTATTCAATTTCTGGGAAATTTATTTTTTTATTTTATTTTTTTATTATTTTCTTTTTTTTTTAATTCTTATTTTAGTTTATTCAGTACAGTTTCCATCCTTTATTCCCATTCCAGCCCACCCACCC
>CM052542.1:82406097-82463039 GCA_028533065.1 Trachops cirrhosus | reverse complement strand
TCTCCTTCTGGTATCCAGGTGTTCACAGCTTCCTCCTACTAATTTAATCAGCCAAACAATGAAGTCTATACAAAAAGAAGAAGAGTGCCAAAATACTCCAGGGCCTGGGCCTCCCAGGTCCCGCGGAGCACCTGGGCTTTTTCGGGTTCACGGGTGCGCAGCTTCTGGGTCCCGGGGGGCGCTCACTTCTCCTACCTGCGGGGCCTGGGCCGCACCGGTCCCGCGGAGCGCCTGCGCCTTTTCCTTTTTCAATACTGTGGTTTCCGAGACTTTCACCAAACCACGCTCTCTCTTCGGGTTTTTCAATGTCCGCTACAATTTGCGATCTCCTATTTTCATTTATGGCATGATAATGTTGGCTCTTTGCTCTGTACCTACCTAAAATGACTCAGATTATTTTCCCCTGGTTGTGGGAGAGTAGAATCTGCTGCATCCTACCACGCCGCCATCTTCTAACCTCCAATTTCTGGGAAATTTATTAATATAATTTATCACATCAAAAGGTCAAAAATGACAATTACAATCAATTCCATAGAAGCTATAGGGCACAAAGTCTGTGCTCTGTCTACATTCCCTCAGACACCTTTTCATCATATCTGCGCCCCCACCCCCTCATGGGCTTTCAACAGCAGGGAAATGCTGTTGATGTTCAGAGGGCTATCCTTGGCTCTACTTCAATCATTTTGAACAGATAACTGAAAGTGCCTGTGAGTTTGTATTCCCCTCTCCCTACCACAATTTCTATAGCCATTAACCAATGATTGTAAAGTTTGATAATATGAAAGTCAGTTTGCTGCTTCAGATTTGGACAACTCAGAGGCATAATTTACATTCCAATGTTTCCCTGCAGGAAACAGCTGAAGCCCATCCTCTACAGGACTAGTGCCTACAATTACACTGTGGCTTTCTTCTTCCCGCCTTCTCTGCTCTGCTTCCTCCACTTTCTTATCAGTCTGTGGGAATATTTTCTTAATAAATGACTTACACATAGGTACTAATCTTAAGGTCAACTTCTGGAGAATTCAGTCAAAACAGTTGCTGAAAGCCTATTCAAAATTCTCTGTTTGATTTTTTTTAAGATTTTATTTATTTATTTTTAGAGAAGGGGAAAGGAAGGAGAAAGAGAGAGAGAGAAACATCAATGTGTGATTGCTTCTCACACACCCCCTACTGGGGACCTGGCCTGCAACCCAGGTATGTGCACTGACTGGGAATTAAACCTGTGACCCTTTGTTTCACAGGCCAGCACTCAATCCACTGAGCCACACCAGTCAGGGCCCTTGTTTGATCTTTGAAAAAGTTAAAAAAAGAAAAGAAACAAGAGGAAAACTTCTTATCATTATAAAATATAACTATCTTAAGTCAAAAGCCAGCATCATACTTAAAAGGAAATAGAAAAACCATTTCTACTAATGATATTCATTATGCTGATATTATTTTATAGTGTATTGAATGTATTAGCCACCAGCATTATACAAAAGAACAAAATTAGTGATAAATAAATTGAGAGATGATAAAGCAGCTACTATTCACAGATGAGATAATTGATCTGAAAAACCTAGCATATTAACTGAAAACCTACTACAAACAGCAGGAGAATTAATAAGATTAAAAAATATTAGATAGAAAATAGCAGCATTTTATTAAGCAACTAGTTAGAAATAATATATATATGTATACACATACACACAAATCCAGAGAGAGAGAGACAATGAAAGAGATCACTGTATTTAGCTGTGCATAATGCACTCTGTGTATAATGTACATCCACATTTTTGGCCGAAACTTTCAGGAAAAATTTTGCTTTAATTTTTTAATTCAATTTTTATTTATTTATATTTAGAAACAAAACTGATCATATTCCAGGTATTATTCTGCCTATGGGTATTGTTATTGCTTTCAAAAGTTATGCTTTTAATGCATAAGCATAAATAAAATAATTAAAAGCATTTATATAAATACAAAATTACTACTACTCATGTATCATGTGCATCCTTATTTTTCCCTCAAAAATTTGGGTAAAAAAGTGTACCTTATACATGGCAAAATATGGTAAATATTTTTGAATAAACGTTTATAGGAAATGTATAAAAGCTATGTAAAGAATAAAAAAATAAAACTACACTGAAATACCCATAAATACATTGTACAAATAAAAGTTTCTTGAACAGAAAAACTGAATATTATAAAGGTGTTGATTCTCTTTAAGTTAGTAGAGACATGTAATGGGTCCCAAACAAATATACCAATAAAAAATCAAGTGGAAAATATATAGGCAAGTCTGGCAACAAAAATCCTGAAAACGAAGTGCTTTGAGGATGGAGCAACCTTACTAGGTGCTCAAAAACCAAGAATTCTCAACAATTCTAACAGTGTGCTATTGATACAAGAGTAGTCTGAGAGAACTTATGGAACTGAAGAGAAAATACAGGAGTATACCCCCACACACCAGGCAATGCAAAATACAATAGAAATATCAAATTAATAAACTACAGATGTAAATTTGAATAATTTGTTGGGAAACATAGGTGATCATTTGGGGAAAGAAAGATAAAATTGCAATCATATCTCACTCTGTGAAGAGGATAAACTCCAAATGGATCAAAAACATTATGCTAAGTGAAATAAGCCAGTCAGAGAAAGACAAATGCCATATTATTTCACTCATGCGTGGAATCTAATGAACAAACTGAACTCACAAGGAAAGTGAGGACAGATGGACAGAAGGATGATGGCTAGTAAGGGGCATGTTCGGGAGTGGAGGGATTGAGCCAAAAACAAAGGGACTCATGGACATGGACACCAGTGTGGTGATTGCTTGGGGGAGGAGGCATGGGGGGTGCTAAATTGTAGTGGAAAAATACAACAAAGATTAAGTTTGGAAAAAGAAAAATGTTAAAAAAAAAGAGAGACTATGCAGGTCTTAGAATATATAGGTGAAGACTTTCACTACCTGAATGTAAGATATTTCCAACTACATTTTTGAAAGGGTCAGAATGGCAAAAGAAGGAAGTATAAACCATAAATCATTTCAAAATTAAAAATAAGACTTCCAGCCAAGATGGTGCAAGTAGACATACTGTGTCTCCTCGCACAACCAAAAAAAAAGGACAACAACAGATTTAAAAACAAAAAACAAACAGAACTGACAGAAAATTGAACTCTATGGAAGTCCGACAACAAAGGAGTTAAAGAAGAAACATTCATTCAGACCCATAGGAAGGGCAGAGACAGGCAGTTGGGCAGAGAGGAATTGCAGCAAGCCAGCAGCTGGCGGACCGGGACAGGCAAAGGAGCGGCTGGCAGACCCTGTGAAGTGGCAGATTGTGGACTGGGAGGTCCCACATTCACATGCAGATAAACCGGGAGGAACAACTTGGGAGCAAGACAGACCATGTAACCCAGGGGTCCAGCATGGGGAAATAAAGCCTCAAACCTCTGATTGAAAATACCTATGGGGGTTGAGGCAGCAGTGGGAGAAACTCCCAGCCTCACAGGAGAGTTCATTGGAGAGACCCACAGGGTCCTAGAATGTACACAAACCTACCCACCAGGGAATCAGCATGAGAAGGGCCCAATTTGCTTGTGGGAAGTGGGAGAAGTGACTGAAAGTGAATGGTACAGAGAGCAGAGCAAGCACCATTGTTCTCTCTCTAACCACTCCCCCACATACAGCATCACAATGCAGTCACGTGGTTTGCCCTGCCCTAGTGAACACCTAAGGCTCTGCCCCTTACTATGTAATGGGCTAAATGAGACAAAAAAAATGGCCCAAATGAAAGAACAGATCAAAGCTCCAAAAAAAATACAACTAAGAGACGAAGAAATAGCCAACCTATCAGACGTGCAGTTCAAAACACTGGTAATCTGGATGCTCGCAGAATTGGTTGAGTATGGTAGCAAACAAGAAGAAAGAATGAAGGCTATGAAAAGTGAAATAAAGAAAAATGTACAGGAAACCAACAGTGACAGGAAGGAAACTGGGACTCAAATCAATGGTGTGGACCAGAAGGAAGAAATAAATATTTAACTGGAACAGAATGAACAAACAAGAATTCAAACAAATGAGGAGAGGCTTAGGAACCCCCAGCACATCTTTAAATATTCCAACATCTGACTCATAAGGGTACCAGAAGGAGAAGAAGAAGAGCAAAAAATGGAAAACTTATTAGAAAACATAATAAAGGAAATTCCCCAATCTGGCAAAGGAAATAGAATTCCAGGAAGTCCAGGAAGCTCAGAGAGTCCCAAAGAAGTTGGACCCAAGGAGGAACACACCAAGGCACATCATAATTACACTAGCCAGGATTAAAGATAAGGAGAGAATTTTAAAAGCAGCAAGAGAAAAGGTGACAGTTACCTACAAAGGAGTTCCCATAAGACCACTAGCTGATTTCTCAAAAGAAACCTTGCAGACAAGAAGGGGCTGGAAAGAAATATTCTAAGTCATGAAAGACAAGGACCTACATCTAAGATTAATCTATCCAGCAAAGTTTTCATTTAGGATGGAAGGGCAGATAAAGTGCTTCTCAGATAAGGTCAAGTTAAAGGAGTTCATCATCACCCAGCCCTTATTACATGAAATGTTAAAGGGACTTATTTAAGAAAAGGAAGATCAAAAGTATGAACAGTAAAATGGCAGCAAACTCACAGTTATTAACAACCACACCTAAAACAAAACAAAAACAAACTAAGCAAACAACTAGAACAGGAATAGAATCACAGAAATCGAGATCACATGGAGGGTTATCAGCAGGGGAGGGGGTGGGGGAGAGGGGGGAAAAGATACAGAGAATAAGTAGCATAAATAGTAGGTAGAAGATAGACAGGGGGAGGTTAAGAATAGTATAGGAAATGTAAAAGCCAAAAAACTTATATGTACGATCCACGGACATGAACTAAAGAGGGGGAATGTGGATGGGAGAGGGTGTGCAGGGTGGAGGGGAATAAAGGGCAGGAAATGGGACAACTGTAATAGCATAATCAATAAGATATATTCTTAAAAATACATAAATAAAATATTAAAAATAAATTAAAAATTAAATGGGTATATCTTTGCAAAACATGATAGAAGGCAAATCCCTCTGATTAAGAGGAATTAAGAGGAAAATAAGAACAATTTCTGGTACTATAAGGAAAAAATTCAACCCAAAAGAAAAGAAACTGAAAATAGAATTCACAAAAATAACATTCAATGTTAATTGACTTTTAAAAATGTGGAAAATGGCCAAATTTGCTCATAAAGAAAAATACAAATAAATACTATTAAAATACTTTTTATCTCACCCATCAGATTGAAAAAATTCCAAAACAATTGTTACATTATTTTTAGCAAAGATGTGGAAGTACAGGCACTACCCTACATTGTTAGTGGGAGAGTGAAATGGAGAGTAAAATTTATAACCACTATGGAGGAAAAGAGGGATTTATCAATTCTATCATCACATAGTCTATTTAAAGTACAATTTTTCCATTAAAAAGTAAATATATTCAAAAGTCTTCTCCTCCACATGCTAGCTATGTGATTCAAACTGATCACATAACTTCTGAGCTGCAATTTACTTATGCATAATAGAAATATAGTAGAAATACTGACTATCTGGGATTGTTGTAAAATTTAAATTTAGGAACTGTGGCTGCAAAATATAAACTCTGATTAAAGGTGATTGTTATTTTTAAGTGATTCATTTGAGGTCTAAGAGTTATTTCAGTTTTACAACTATAATCTGAATTTCTGGTCCAAGTACAGTGTTTGCTTCCTTTATACAATAGGGTCATCTTTTCTTTAGATTGTGCACAGGAGTTCCTCTCTGCCCTTCAATGATTTTTCTTTAGGAATGTCCTTGGGTTAGATAGGGAGAATTGTAAAGAAATGAGGCTCCAAAAACATACTATCCCTATTATGGCTTTTATTTTATTTCCATACAATTCCTACTGACTAAAAACATCTGAAAATTGTTATATAAGAACAGAGCTTCTCAAAGTCTGTGCCCTGGACCCATGTAGCAGAAGCAGCTTGGGATGTGTATTAAAAATGTAGAGGTTCCCAGGCTCAACCTTAAACTTAACATCAGACTCTGGTGACCTGGAGCAGGCATAGCACAGTAAGAAACAGGAATAAAAGGCCCTGGCTGGTGTGGCTCAGTGCTTGAGTGCCAGCCTGTGAACCAAAGGGTTACTGGTTTGGTTCCCAGTCAGGGCATATGTGTGGGTTGCAGGCCAGGTCCCCAGTAGGACAACCACACACTGATGTTTCTCTCCCTTTCTCCCTTCCCCTGTCTCTAAAAATAAATAAATAAAATTTAAAAAAGAAACAGGAATAAAAGATTTTGTTAGAGTAGACTCCAAGTTTCAGGAAGACTAAAGATTCTTTTTTTCAAATTCATTGTAGTATCACAGGGCTCAACATAATGGCTAGAAAAGAAGAGGCCTTTATTCAATGTTAGATTTAACAATAGAATTAACAACAACAAAAGGAATATCTGAGCTGCAAACCACAGAACTAGCAGAGAAGAATATATTCACCATTATTCTTAAGTTTTAGTAAAATTAACTTGTTTCTCAAGGTCAATGGCCAAGGAGCACTGTGGATAATAAAATGAAGAAAATTAAACCCAATAATTTAAACTGTGAACCTAAAGGTTTGGCAATATATGCAATATATGCATACATACACACACACGTGTGTGTGTGTGTGTGTGTGTGTGTGTGTGTGTGTTTAAGTGCCTAAGTGAGGCTCCAGTGCATAACCATATCCAAATTTTGCAATTTGATGACTTCACATAGATTCAGAAAGCTGTTCACATATATACATTTTAGTCCTGAATTTGCTTGTTATAAGATAGGTGTGTCATGGCTCAAGTTGGGCATATTTTGGTAATCTGAAAATATTTAAGTGTTGTGCAATCCTTTTAGGTTATAAAATATACATGCCTATCTCTTCTATATGTTCACAATAGACATATTATTGACTTTATTCTGTTATGATAAGATACAGGTATATATGTCAAGAAGACATAGCAATGCTAACTGTGGAGAAACTTTAAGATACATGAAGAAGACAAAGTAGAAGTAATTTTTCATATTACCCTGGGTAAGTACAACTAAAATCCCTGGTTATTACACACAAAACAAATGTAACAAGACTGAAAACTGGAGAAAATACTGGAGAATATCTAGGGACTTCAGGATAAGAAAAGAACTCAGTGGTTTCAAACAGAAATCACTCATCATACTTAGAAACAGAATGATCTCAAACTGAATGAAAAATAATAGATGCCAACAGCAAGAATATATAGATGCTGGAATTATCTGGCAAGAATTTTAAGGAAGCAATCATAAAATTGCTTCAATGAGAAATTAAGAGCACACTTAAAGAAGTTTTAAAAATACTCAACAAAGAAATAGAAAGTCTTAGCAAAGATGGAAAATATAAAAAGAACAAAATGGAAATTTTAGAACAAAAGCAAATATAACTGAAATGAAAACAGATTGACACAATTACAAAATTAAGAGGACAGAGGAGAGAACAGGGAGTTTGAAGATAGAACAATAAAAATTACTTAATTCAAACAACAGAGTGTAAACAGAGTAATAAAATAAATAAACAGAATATGAGAAACACATGCAACTATAAGAAAAGACCTAACAATTAGGTCATTGGTCTCTCAGACGAAGAGAAGAATGAGTGGACCTGGAAAGGTACTTAAGTAAATAATGGCTGAAACTTCCCCAAATTTGGCTAAATAAGTAAGTAAAGCTATAGATTAAAGAAGCTGAAAAATCTAAAACAAAATAAAGTCAAATAAATCTACACTAAGATGTATGACAATGAAACTTTTGAAAATAAAAGAGAAAAATCAAAACTTGAGGGCCAAAGAGAAATCACACACTATCTAGAAGGGGAGAAGGGGAAGGAGGAGATGGAGGACGGGGAGATGGAGAAGGAGGAGTAGAAAGACAGGCAGCAGGCATCTCATCAGAAACCATGGAGGCCAGAAAGGAGTGGCACAATTTGTAAGTGCCTAGAGAAAAGAATTGTCAGTTTAAAATTCTATATCCTTTGGAAGTATTTATCAAGCATGAAGGAGAAACCAATACATTCTGAGATGAATGAAAGTTAAAATTTTTTTTTTTGCCAGCATGTCAACCTAAAATAATGAATTAAAGTAGGTTTCCTGGACAGCAAAAAAATAAATAAACAAAGATAAAGGAAGAAATGTTGTAATATTAGGAAGAATTCAGCAAGAGCAAAAATATATAGGTAAATACACATTTCTTTTCTCTTAAGTTTTTAAAATTCCATTTGATTGTTGAAACAAAAAGTATAGCACTCTTGGGCCTGGATGAGTAGCTCAGTTGTTTAGAACATCATCCTGGTATGTCAAGCTTGTGGGTTTGACCCCCGAACAGGGCAAGTATAACAATCAACCAATGAATGTATAAATAAGTGAAACAACAAATTGATGTCTCCTTCCCCTGCTCTCTTTCTCTTCTCTCTCTCTAAAATCAATAAATACTTTTAAAAATTATAACACTCTCTTACATGTTTTTCAATGCATATAGAAGAAATATTTAAGCTAATTATATCATACACGGAAACTGGACAAAATATTTTTAACAAGTTAAGTTTTCTAGACCACTCAAATTTGAAAATACCTATATCTACTAACTTTGGTAAATTGTGTATATGTAATATAATATCTAGAGAAACCACTAACTAAAACTATATGAATAGATACACTAAAAACATAATAAAGAACTCAAAATGGAATTCTAAAAAATATTCAATTAGCATAAAAAAATAAAAGAAACAGAAAGAACAAACAGAAAAAACAAAAATGATAGCAGACTTAAGTCATAACATATCAATAATGATGTTAAATGCAAATGATCTAAACTCATCAATTAAAGGCAAAGATAAGCAGAGTGGATAAAATACTTGACCTAAGAATATGTTGTCTCCATAAAACTGACTTCAAATATAATGATATAAATAGAATAAAATAAAACAATAAAAAATATGCCATGTAAATATTCAAAATAATGAAGTAATGATTACATTAACATTAGATAAAATAGACTTTAAAACAAAGAAAATTATAAGGGTCAAAGAAAGAATTGCATAATGATAAAAGACTATCCATCAAGATGACATGGCATCCCTCAGTGTATATGCAACAAACAACAGAGTAACAATATAAGTAAAGTAAAAACAGAACTTCAAATAAAAATGAAGTCACAAACACATTTGAAGATTTCCATATTTCTGTTTCAACAGTCTGTAAAACAACTAGACAGAAAATCAACCATAGTACAGGACTCAACTCGATTAACTTAACAGGATCAAATCAATATTGATAAAACACTCCTTCAAGGCAATACCTTCATATCAAAACCAGACAAAGAACAGACACACACATACAACTATACAAATATCCCTCACAAAATAAAAACATAAGTTTCTACAGAAATCTGATGAACAATCTCCACAACTGCCCCTCTGGTAGACAGCCTTGCCTACCATATCAATAAGAAACTCAAGTCCAGTCCAATATGGTGAAATAGGAGTCTTTTGAATCCACTTCTTTCCATAGACCAAATATACAATTGCACAAGGAATGATTCCCTCTGAAAGAAATCCAGAAACTAGCTATGTCACTCCAATACATTGGGTGAATAAGAAACTACCCATATCACCCATATCAAATTGTGTAGAACAGGTTGAGACACACTCTCACAACAATATCTACAAGACTAGCCAAGAACCAATTCTTAATGGGCTGAGGAAGACTAGCCATGGCTATGCCCCAAGGGACTAGATAAAAAATGCCCATTTTTCAATACTTCCCTGAAAGAAGTCTATTTGGACATCTTCAAGCTGAAGGGTGATTGTTTAGTAGCAGGAAAACATATGAAAATATAAAACTCAATGGTAAAATTTGAATATATAGTTAAATTCAGAATATTCTAATGTAATGGTGGTGTGTAAATAACTGACTCCACTATTAAGAGGGTGAATAAATAAATATTAAAAATAACTATAACTAAAACAATTTTAATAAATACACAAGGTAAAAGGATATAAATGTGACTTAAAAACATAAAATGTGGGATTTTTCTCCCAGGATTGTGGGAAGAAGAGAATGGTTAATGCCTTGTTTTGATACCCCAGTTCTCCAAAGAGGCACATCTACAGGACCACTGTTGTGAATGTGCTACACTTAGTAGGTGGAAGCTGTGAATACCAGGGTACCCACTGGAAGAGGAAACCCACCAACAAAGAAACCACCAACAGATAACAACAGAAGAAGGTGAAGGAGGGAGTGGAAGCCACACTAACTCAACCCAGGACCTATGGAGATATCACTAAATGGTGGAGAAATTACTCAGAACAAACAACTGAACAAGAGCAAGAGAGAATCCTCAAAACCTTGTACACATGGAAGAACCAGCTTCAGCACAACCTGCCCACACCTGCACAACAGAATACAAGAGATGGGGGATGGAGTGGCCCTCAGTTAACCAGCTGTAGCAAAGGACCCACCAAAGAAAGACCCAACAACAATCAAAACCCAAAGACATACACAGAGCCAACATAAAAGATGGCACAAGACCAGCAAGCTAGGGAAATCAAGGAGGCAGGACCACTGAATCTCACACACATTCTACCATAGAAGTTCACACCAGAAACCCAGGGATTCACAACACATCAATTTAAGAAGCAGAGGCTAACAAGAAGAGTCTCACAAACAATGGGAAGACAAAGAAACAATCCCCAAATGAAAGGAGAGGAAGCCTCAGAAGGAAACCTAAATGAAATAGAGGCAAGTCAACTATCAGATATTGAGTTTAAAGCATTGGTTATTAGGAAGCTCAATGAGCTCACAGACAATTATCAAAAACTACAGGGAAACTACAATGAACTCACTGCAAATTATATCAGTATGAAAAAGGAAATAGAAACTATCAATAAGGGCCAAGAGGAAATGAAGAATACAGTTTCTGAACTGAAGAACACAGTAGAAGGAATCAAAAGCAGGATCAAAGAAGCAGAGGATCAGATCAGTGAGCTGGAGGACAATGTAGAAAAAAACCATTTAATCCACTAAATGGATTTAATGGATCAATCCATTTAATCTATTCTTGCCCAGAATGAGCAATAAAAGGAAAAGAGGCTCACAAAGAATGAAGAGGAATTAAGGGAAATGCAGGACAACATGAAACATAACAATATCCATATAATAAGGATACCAGAAGGAAAAGAAGAAGAGCAAAGGACAGAAATTCTGTTTGAAAAAGTAATGATGGAAAACTTCCCTAATTGGATAAGAGATAAATTCACATGAATCCATGAAACACAGAGAGTCCCAATCAAGAGGAACCCAAAGAGGCCCACCTCAAGACACATCATAATTAAAATGGCAAAATTCCAAGATAAAGAGAGAATCTTAAAGGCACCAAGGGAGAAAAAGGAAGTAACATACAAGGAAGCCACAATAAGACTAGCAGCTGACTTTTCAATGGAAACACTCTAAGCCAGAAGGGAATGGCAAGGAATATTCCAAGTAATAAAATATAAAGGCCTGCAAACAAGACTAATCTACTCAGCAAAGCTCTCAATTAAAATGGAAGGACAAATAAGGAGTTTCCCAGACAAAAGAAGCCTCAAAGAATACACATCATCCAAACCAGCTCTGCAAGAGGTGCTAAAGGGTCTGTTTTAAGAAAAGGAGGAAAAAGAGTGAGAGAGAGGAACACAGACATGAAAGAAGTAATATGGAAATGAATAAGTACCTATAAATAATAATAATAAATATAAATGGATTGAATACTCCAATCTAAAGACATAGAATAGCTGAACAGATAAAAAAGCATGACCCACACATATGCTGCCTACAAGAGACCCATCTCAGGACAAAAGACCTACACAGACTGAATGTGAAGAGCTGGAAACAAATTTTCCAAGCAAATGAACAGGAAAAAAAAAGCTGGGGTAGCAATCCTCATATTGGACAAAACAGACTTCAAAAAAAAGGGCCATAAAGAGAGACCCAGAAGGTTACTTCATATTACTCAGGGGAAGAATCCACCAAGAAGACATAAACATTGTAAATATATATGCACCCAACATAGGAGCACCCAAATACATAAAAAAAGTCTTAGAGGACTTCAAGAAAGATATTAATTGCAACACAATTATAGTAGGAGATTTTAACACCCCATTGTCAAAAATGGACAGATCTTCCAAACAAAATATCAACAAAGATATTGTGGCATTGAACAAGGCCCTAGATGAAATGGACTTAACTGATATATATAGAGCCCTCCATCCCAAAGAAGCAAAATACACATTCTTTACAAATGCACATGGAACATTTTCAAAGATAGACCACATGATAGGACACAAAACAAGCTTCAACAAATTCAAGAAAATGGAAATCATATCAAGCTTTTTCTCTGACTGCAAGGGACTGAAACCAGAAACCAACTCCAAGAAAAAAAAACACTACTCAAAATAATGAAGATTGAATAGCATGCTATTGAATAGCATGCTAAACAGTGAATGGATCAAGAATGAGATTAGGGAAAAAATCAAAAAGTTTCTGAAAACAAAGGAAAATGAACTCAAAACAACCCAAAACTTATGGGACACAGAGAAGGCAGTCCTTAGAGGGAAGTTCATAGCGATATAGGCCTACCTAAAAAAGATACAAACATTTCAAATAAACAACCTAACCCTATGCCTACAAGAACTCGAGGAACAACAACAAAGACAACGCAGAGCAAGCAGAAGGAAGGAAATGACCAATATCAGAGCAGAGTTAAATGACATAGAGACTAAAAGTACAATTCTAAGGATCAATGAATCCAAGAGCTGGTTCTTTGAAAAATAAAAACAAAAGCGACAAGCCTTTAAGCAGACTCATCAAGAAAAAAAGAGGACCCAGGTAAACACAATCTGAAATGAAACAGGAGAGATTACAACTGATACCACAGAAATACAAAGGATTGTAAGGAATTACTATGAAGAACTATATGCCAAGAAAATTGAAAACCTAGGTGAAGTGGATAAATTTCTAGAAAAATATAACCTTCCAACACTCAATAAAGAAGAAGCAGAAAGCCTGAACAAACCAATAACATCTGATGAAATTGAAGCAGTAATTGAAAAATTCTCCACACACAAAAGCCCTGGACCCAATGATTTCACAGGTGAAGTTTACAAAGCATTTTAGGGAGAGTCAAACCCCATCCTCCACAGATTATTTCAAAAAATTCAAGAAGGTGGAAGACTCCCAAACTCTTTTTGTGAAGCCAGCATCATCCTAATCCCAAAACCAGACAAAGACATAACAAAGAAAGAACATTTCAGGCCAATGTCGCTGATGAACATAGATGCTAAAATGCTCAACAAAATATTGGTAAACTACATCCAGCAACACGCTAAAAAGATCATACACCATGTCCAAGTGAGATTCATCCCAGGATGCAAGGATGGTAAAATATTTGCAAATCAATAAATGTAATACATCACGTAAACAAAATGGAAGACAAAAATCACAGATCATATCAATAGATGCGAAAAAAGCACTTGATAAGGTACAGCACCTGTTGATGATAAAAACACTCAGCAAAGTGGGAATAGAGGGAGACATTCCTCAACGTAATAAATGGCATATATGAGAGACCTACAGCCAACATCATAATCAATGGACAAAAACTTAGAGCTTTCCCACTAAGATCAGTAACAAGACAAGGATGCCCGCTTTCACCACTCCTATTCAACATAGTACTTGAAGTCCTAGCCACAGCAATCAGACAAGAAAAAGAAATAAAATGCATCCAAATTCGAAAGGAAGAAGTGAAACTTTCATTGTTTGCAGATGACATGATAGTGTACATAGAAAATCCTATAGACTCCGCCAAAAAAATACTGAACCTAATAAATGAATTTGGCAAAACAGCCAGTTACAAAGTTAATACTCAGAAATTAAAGGCATTTTTGTACACCAACAATGAAATATCAGGAACAGAAATCAGGAAAAAAATCCCATTTGATATAGCAGCAAGAAAAATAAAGTACCTAGGAATAAACCTAACTAAGGAGGTAAAACACCTGTACTCAGAAAACTATATAACACTGAAGAAAGAAATTAAGGAAGACACAAACAAATGGAAGCATGTACCATGCTCATGGATTGGAAGAATTAACATCATCAAAATGGCCATACTACCCAAAGTGATGTATAGATTCAATACAATCCCTATTAAAGTACCCATCACATATTTCACAAATATAGAACAAACATTTCAGAAATTTATATGGAACCATAAATGACCCCGAATAGCTTCAGCAATTTTGAGAAAGAAGAACAAAGCAGGAAAGATCACAATACCTGATATCAAACTGTATTACAAGGCCACTGTAATCAAAACAGCTTGGTACTGGCATAAAAACAGACACATAGACCAATGGAACAGAACAGAGAGCCCAGAAATAAACCCAAGTCTCTATGGTCAAATAATATTTGACAAAGGGGGAAGAAGCATAAAATGGAGTAAAAATAGCCTCTTCAACAAATGGTGTTGGGAGATCTGGACAGCTACATGAAAAAAATGAAACTCAATCACAAACTTACATCATACACAAAAATAAATTCAAGATGGATAAAAGACTTAAATGTAAGTCATAACACCATAAAATTCCTAGAGAAAAACATTGGCAGGAAAATCTGAGACATTCCACGCAGCAAAATCTTCACAAATATGTTCCCTAAAGCAAGGGACATAAAGGAAAGAAGAAAAACATGGGATCTCATCAAATTAAAAAACTTCTGCATGGCTAAAGAAAACAGCATTAAAATGAAAAGAGAACCAATGATATGTGGAAACATATTTTCCAATCATACCTTGGGCAAGGGTGTGATCTCCAAAATATATAAAGAACTCACATGACTCCACTCCAGGAAGACAAGCAACTCAATTAAAAAATAAGCAAATGACCTGAACAGACACTTCTCCAAGAGGGACATACAGAGGGCCCAGAGACATATGAAAAGATGCTCAGCATCACTAGCCATCAGAAAGATGCAAATTAAAACCACAATGGAATACCACCTCACACCAGTCAGAATGGCCATCATAAACAATTCAACAAACAGGTGTTGGAGAGGATGAGGAGAAACGGGAACCCTAGTGCACTCTTGGTGGGATGTAGACTGGTGCAACCACTATGGAAAACAGTATGGAATTTCCTCAGAAAACTAAAAATGGAACTGCTTTTTGACTCAGCAATTCCACTGCTGGGATTATATTCTAAGAATCCTGAAACACCAGTCCAAAAGAATCTATGCACCCCAATGTTCATAGCAGCACAGTTTACAATAGCCAAGTACTGGAAGCAACCTAAGTGCCCATCAGCAAATGAGTGGGTCAAAAAACTATGGTACATTTGCACAATGGAATTCTGTGCCACAGAGAGAAAGAAGGAGCTTATACTGTTTACAACAGCATGGATGGAACTGGAGAGCATTATGCTAAGTGAAATAAGCCAGGTGGTGAGAGACAAATACCATGGGATCTCACCTTTAATTGGAACATAATCAACAAAGAAAGAATCAAACAAAATATAATCAGAGACATTGAAATTAAGAACAATATAACAATAGCCAGAGGGGAGATAGGAGGGGACAGTGGGGAGAAGGGTTTTCAGGAACTACTATAAATGACACATGGATAAAACCAAGGGGGAGGAGGGAAGCAAGGGAAGGAGGTGGGTTTGGCTGGAGTGGTGCGGAGGGGTGGGGAGAAAAAGCAGAGAACTGTAACTGAACAACAATAAAGTAATTAAAAATGATAAAATAAATAAATAAAATATAAAATGTGGGATAAAACTTAGGGCTTTAATATATGTTTAATATTAGGTTATTATCAGCTTAAAATGCACTGTTATATTTCTATGATGTTTTATATAAGCCTCATGATAACTACAAAACAAAAAAAACTGTAATAGATATCCAAATAATAAAGAGAAATGAATACAGGTCTACCGCTATAGAAAATCAATTGCAGAAGGAAAGAGCAAGAGAAAAAATAAGAAATGAAGGATTATAAAGCAGCCAGAAAAAAATTAACAAAACGGCAACAGTAAGTCCTATCTATTAATAATTACTTAAAAAGTAAATGGACTAAAATCATTATTGAGATATAATGCATATAACAGTTTTAAGATGAACATATCTTTGCATATATAGCAGAGTAATTACCACAATAAGTTTAGTTAATATCCACCATTTTATGTAGTTACAATTTTTTTCTTATGATAAGAACTTTTACTCTCTCAGCAATTTTCAAATATATAATACAGTAGTGTTATGCTGTACATTCATTCTATCTCCAGAAACTATTTATATAACTAAAAGTTTGTATCTTTTAACCCATTTCCCCCAACCTCTAAACTTCCACCTGTGTGGCAACCATCAATCTGTTCTGTTTCTGTGAGTGGTTCTTTTTTTTCAATTGTACATATAAGTGAGATCATACAGTATTTGTTCTTCTCTATTTCATTTAGTATAATGTCCTTAAGATTCATTTGTGTTGTCACAGGATTTTCTTCTTTTTAGGGTTAAATAATATATGTGTGCATATATACCACATGTATATCACAAATATACCACACTTTTAATCCATTTATCCATTGATAGGCTCTTAGGATGTATCCATGCCTTGGCTATTGTAAATTATGCTTCAGTGACTATGAGGAGTAGAAGCATGAGGGCAGAACCCCCCAAAAACCCAGAACTTATTTATAAAAAATTGTTTATTTACACTTACTTACATGTTTAAATTTCACTCACCTTCAAAGTACTCTCCATTTGGTGCAATACATCTGTAGAGATGTTTTTTCCACTACTTTAAAACAGTTTAGAACTTGTCAATTTCGATGCCTTTTAGTGCTTCTGCTGTTCCTTGTTTCGCTTGTTCCACATTGGTAAAATGGTTCCCTTTGAGGACTTTTTTCACCTAGGGAAACAAAAAAACAGTTGCTTGGGGTAAGATTAGGTGAGGAAGGGTAAAGTATGGTGGCCATGCCATTTTAGGTCAAAAATACTGAATAGGCAGCACTGTGTGGGCAGGTGTGCTTGTAAATCACCCATTGTGCAATGGGCAAACATATTGAAAGAGTCCTCAAAAAACATTCACTGAACCCTAATGCAGCCTCTCAGACAAAACCAGCTGGTACAGTAATACAAATGTGTTCTAGAACACTCACTGTGCAAGGGAAGCATGTATAACAAAGGGCCCACACTCCAGAAATAATTCCAGTTGGGCGTGCTCCCTTCTCATATATTTGAAATAGTGATTTTTTCTTTCAGACATATGCCCAGAAGTGGAAATTCTGTATCATATGGTATTTTTAATTTTTTTTGAAAAATGTCCATTTTCTTTTCTATAGTGGCTGCATGAATTTATATTCCTACCAATAGCGCTGAAGGGTTTCCCTTTTTTCCACATCTTCACCAATACTTATCTTTTTGAGGACAGCCATTTTAACAGGTGTAAGATGATATCTCATTAGGTTTGATTTACTGATGATTAGTGATGCGTTGCTCCTTTTTGTGTTCCTGTTAATCATTTGAAAACTTCTTTGGAAAAATAGTAAGGTTCTTAGCCCATTTGAAATTGGATTTTTTTATTGTTGTTGTTATATAAATTCACTATATATTTTGGTTATTAATGTCTTATGAGATATGTGGCTTGAAAAGTTTCTCCTATACTGGAAGGTGTCTTTTATGTAGTCCATCATTTATTTGGCTGTGCAGAGTTTTTAGTTGGATGCACTTGAACTTGCTTATTTTTGCTTTTATTGCTCATGCTTTGAGTGCCATATCCATAAATCCATTACCAAGATGAAATTCAAGGACCTTTTTTCTCATTTTTTTCTTCTAGAATTTGTATGTATGGTTTCAGGTCTTAAATTTGTCTTTAAGTCATTTTGAGCTAATTTTTATGTACTATAAGGTAAAGGTCTAATATCGTTCTTTTTCACGTGGCTATCCAATTTTTTCCAATACCATATATTGAACAGACTATCTTTTACCTAATGTATGTTCTTGGCTCTTTTGACATAAATTAACTGACTATATATGCATATGTTTATATCTAGGCTATTTATTCTGTTTCACCAATCTATGTGTTTGGCTCTATGATAATATCATATTGTTTTGATAAGACTGTAAAGATAAATATAGTTTTATAACAGAATTTTATATCAGAAAGTGTGATGCCTCCAACTTTGTTGTTCTTTCTCAAGATTATATTGGCTATTTGGGATCTTTTGTTATTTCATGCAAATTTTAAGATTTAAAAAAAATCTCTGTGAAAAGTGCCTTTAGAGTTTTGATGGGCATTGTATTAATTCTATAAATTGCTTTGAGGAGTATGGAAATTTTAACAATATTAATTATTTCAATCTGTAAATATGGAGTATATTTCTATTTATCTGTGCCTTCTTCAATTTATTTTACCTTATAGTTTTCATTGTAGAGATATTTTACCTTCTTAGTTAGATTTATTCCTCTGTATTTTATTCTTTTTGATGATATTGTAAATAAGTTTATTTTTTTTCAGATAACTTGCTTTTAGTGTATGGAAATGCTACTAACTTTTGTATGTTAATTTTGTATCTGGCAACTTACTGAATTCATTTATTCTAACTTTTTTTTCTGGTGGAGTCTTTAGTGTTTACTGTACAAGCATGCTTTATTTCATTGGCTTCACTATTGCACTTCACAGGTATTTCATTTTCATCAACACTGTAGCAAAACCCTTAAACAGGAAAAGGATTATGACTTGCTGAAGGCTCAGATAATGATTAGCAATTTTTAGCAATAAAGTATTTTTAATTAAGGTATTTACATTTTTAGACATAATGCCATTGCAAAATTAATGGGCTGCAGTGTTAACGTAACTTTTATACACAATAGGAAACTAGAGGATTTCTGTGACTCACTTTATTGTGACATTTACTTTATTGTGGTGACCTGGTACAGAACCTGCAATATCTTTGAGGTCTGACTGTTATAAATTATGATATCTGTAAATTGAGGCAATTTTACATTTTCCTTTTGGACTGGGTATCTTTTATTTCTATTTCTTGCCTGTTTACTCTGGCTACAAATTCCAGTACTGTGGTGAATAGGAGTGATAAGAGTATTTTTTCTTGTTCCTAACATAAAAGTAAAAGCTTTCAGTTTTTCACTGTTGATCATGATGTCAGTTGTGGGCTAGTCCATTTGACCTATCATGTTGTTCAATTCCTTGTTTCTGTAATGATTCTCTATGTGATGGTATATCCATTGTTCATAGTGAAGTATTAAAGTACCCAACTATTATTGTATTGTGGTTTATTTTTCTTTTAGTTTTGTTATTATTTTCTTTATGTGCACCCTATATTGGGTGCACAAATACTTACATTTATTATACCTGTTTTCAAAAAAGTATTAAATTTATAGGATGATACTGATTAATCAGATAATATGAGTTTTATGAGTACACTTCTATTATACACCATCTGTGCAGTACATGGTGGATTCACTACCCAAACTCAAGTCTCTTTGTTACCACATACTTGACCCCTTGTATCTTCTGTAGGGATTGACCTATTTATTGTTATACAATGATTTTCTTTGTCTCTTTTACAATTTTTAGCTTAAAGTATATTTAGTCTAAGTATAGCTACTTCTGCTTTTTTTTGGTTACCATAATACTTGAAACATCTCTTTCTATCCCTTTATTCTCAATCAACCATGTGTGTCTTTAAAAACAAAGTCAGTCTCTGGTAGATAGCATATCATTGGATCGTGTTATTTTTTTAATACATTCAAACATTATATGACTTTTGATTGGGAAATTCAATTCATTTTAGATTAAAGCAATTGTTGATAGGTAATGACATGCTATTGCAATTTTGTTAATTGTATTAAAAAGGTCTTATTTTTCCTTCATTCCTTCCTCCTCATCTTACTGTTTTTGTGATTTGTTGACTTCTTGTGGGGCTGTGCTTTTATGCCTTTATCATTATCTATTGTGCAACTACTATAGTATTTTTTGTAGTTATCTTGAGGCTTACATAATTTCTTTTATTTATAGTATTCTATTTTAAGCTGGTAAAAACTTAATGTTGATAAGCATACATACATTTTATACTTTTACTTCTCCCCTGCCTCATTTTAGATTATTGATGTTACAGTTCACTTATTTTATATTATATAAAGTAGAACATAGTTTTAAATGTAAAATATCAAACCATACAAATTGAAGAAAAGAACACAGAAAATCTCCAGTATCTAGACTTTTGTAAGAGTTATTAAACATTACACAAAAATGTTATCAAAATTTAAAACTGGTCTGTGAAACATCCTATTAAGAAGATAAAAGAACTAACTATAGATTGAAATACAATATTTGCAAACTGAATATCCAATAATGAACAAGCATCTAAAATATAAAAGAATTCTCAAAACTTATTAGTGAGCAAACTAACAATTTAATTAAAAAATTAACAAAAGGTAAGAATAGATATTTTACTGAAGAGGAAATGCAAGTAATAAATAAACATGATAAGATGCTCAACATTATTAACTATCAAAGCAAAACTAATTGAAACCAGAATATATACTTATTAGAATGGCTACAACACATAATGACAATATCAAATAGGTATGAAGATACAGAATAATTGAACCTATTATATATTGTTGGTGCAAATGTAAAATTATATAGCTACTTTAAAATATAGGCATTTTCTTAAAATAACTAAACATATATTTATTGTACAAACTAGTCATTGCATTTCTAGATATTTATCTCAGAGAAGTTAAAATCTATATTCACAGAAAAGCCTGTCCATAAATTTTTGTTACAGCTTGACTGGTAGTAGATAAACCTGTAAACAATAAAAATGTCTCCAATAAGTAATGGTTAAACAAACTGTGATGCACACATACCATGGACTAGTATTCAGCAATCAAAAGAAGCAACGTTTTGATACATGTAACAACTTGATTGACTTTCAGGGACATTACACTAATTGTAAAGGAGACAATTTCAAAAGGTCACAAAATCTAAGATTTCTTCTACATAACTTTATTGAAATAACAAAGCTACAGAGATGGAAAATAGATTAGTGGTTGCCAGTGTTTAGGGAAGTTGGAGGATGAGGATTGTGACTAAAAATGAATAGAACAACAGAGATCTTTGTGGCAATGGAATAATTTAGTATCTTCATTGTGGCAGAAGTTACACAGATATACATATGAAATAATGAGATACAGAAATATGCACAAATGTGTTACTACTGCCAGTTTTCTAGTTTTGACATTATACTTACCTAGTAAGTTATACAATATTTAACCATGAAATGATATTCTTCCAAAACTGAGCTAGGGATCTAATGCAATTATTATTAAAATCACAGCTGTTTTGTTTGCAGAAATTGACAATTTGATTCTAAAATTCATATGGAAATTCAAGGGATTCAGAGTAGCCAAACAATTTTAAATAGCAAAATAAAGTTGGAGATATTTCTCAATTTTTAAACTTTCTGCAAAATTACACTAAGTAAGCCTTGTTAGTACTAGCTTAAGGAGAGACATATGTATCCATGAAATAGAATTGAGAAATTGAGTGTTTAAAAAAAAAACTCTCACAACGATTAATTAATTTTCACAAAGGCGCCAATACAATTTAATGGGAGAAAGAACTTTTTTTTTTCAAGAAATCACGAAATCGTCTTGATATTGGATTATGATTTCTTGGATATGACACCAAAAACATAAAAAAGAAAAAATAGATGAATGCAATTTCATTCAAATTAAAAAAACATTTATGCTTCCAATGACATTACCACAAAAGTGAAAAGACAAATAACATACAAGAGCATATATTTGGAGATCATATATATCTCCAAATAAAATAAAAGAATATATTTTAAGAACTGACACAGGATTTTTGTTATTAACTTATCAGGCAGCTGACCCAAACAGATAGATAGGAGCTGGCAGTAGTTGGGGCTGGAGGAAGAAGTACAAGAGCAGACAGAGATGGAGTGGTATAAAATCAGGAAAAACAGCTGTTATAATAAACAAGAAGTGAAGAGCCTTATAACTACTCAATTGTGTAACATTTCGATAGCACAGTGAGCATCTAAGGAGCAAAAAAAATGTCATCATTCTGCCTCCAGCACCAAGCACATAGTTTGCCATACATATTTTTAAAATAAATAAGTGGAGTCTGAAAAAATATATAAAAAACTCTTACAACTCTATTAATAAAACAAATAGCACAATGAGAAATGAGCAAATGACTTGAATAGATATTTCTAAAAATAAGATATAAAAGTGTCCCAAAAGCACACAAAAAGATGCTCAACACTACTAATCATCATGGAAATGCAAAATCAAAACCATAATGAGATAATTCACCCATTCAGATGGCTATAATAAAAACCCAGAATGCCCTGGCCAGTTGGTTAGAGCCAATTTGATCTCCCATCAGGGTGTGTACAGGAGGTAACCAATCGAAGTTTACCTCTCACATCAATGTTTATCTCTCCTTTCTTCTATGCTTAAAAAATCAATAAAACATATTCTTGGATGATGGAGAAAAAAGAAAATAATGTGTTGGGGAGGATGCGGAGGAACTGGAGCCTTCATACATTGTTAGTGGGAATGCAAAATGGTGCAGCTGCATTAGAAATCAGTTTGGCAGCCTCTCAAAATGGTAAACATAGAACTGCACATAAACTAAATGATGTATATACAAAGAAAATGAAGATATTTTCACACAAAAACTTGTGTATGAATATTCATAGAAGTATTATTTTAATAGCCAAAAAAGTAGGAGCAACCTAAACACCAATCAATTAGTAAGTTAATGAACATCTATGCAGTGGTATAGTACCCAGCAATAAACAAGAATGAAATAATGATCTATGTTACGGGATGACTGAATCTTGAAAACATTGTGCTAAGTGAACAAAAGGCTGTAAGTTATATATTTGCATGGACATGAAATGTCCAGAAGCAGGCAAATCCATAGACACAGAAATTAGATTTGTGGTTTCCTGAGGCTGAGGGTAGGATGAGTGGGAATAGGGAATGACTACTAATAAATACAATGTTTCTTTTTGGGATGATAACAATGTTCTAAAATCAGTTGTATTGATGGTTGCACAACTCTGAATATATTAAAAATCAGTGTACTAAATACATTAAATAGGTAAATCTGACTTTGTGAGAATTATATCTTTATAAAGCTGCACAAAAAGAAAGAAAAAGTACTCATTATTAGGACATAAAATATTACTTAGAATTACTTGTTTATTTGAACATGATTAGTTTGGAATGTATATTTTTGGATATTTATATTGGAATAAAATGTGTCTGTGAAATATGTTCATACCTAAACATTTACATAATAAACAATATGTCATTTTAGCTAAGTGATCATGTAATAAATTTAAATTGAGTGACAATTTACATACTAAAAATGATGTAACCACTAGGGAAAACTGAGTGAAGGGTTCAAAGACCCTTGATACTATTTTAGCAGCCTCTTGTGAATCTATATTTATTTCAGAATCAAAACATTTAAAAAATTACATATGAAATAGAACTTGATAAATCTAAAAGAATAAAAGGACAACTCCACCATCATAGTTGGTGTTTGTAACACCACTTTCCAGTGATCAATTCATATTAGAAGTAAAATCAAAATCAATAAAGTAGATTTGAACAAAATTTAAACCACCTTGATTTAATTGACATTTAAAGAACACTGCACCCAGGAACTGTTGAATGCACAATTGTACATAGAACATTCACTGAGACAGGTCATATGTAGGGCCATAAATTATGTCTCAATAAATTTCAAAATATTGAAAACTTAGTATACTCTCAAATTAATAATTTACTAGTATTTGGTATACTTTTCTCTATGTACACTTACAAAAATGTAAATGAAAATTTAATTGAAAAAGCGTATATAAATATATATACTTTTATGCACTTATGCATATGCATCTGCATAAAAATAACTTCATAATTTTACTTTTGAAGAGTAGACTAGCTATCCAGTGAGGCACAGTAATAATAGATATTTTGGTTTTTATTTTAATCATAATCAATTGCTGAACAGAATTTCCTATACACTGCAATATGTATTGATATGCCACTTTCTCTCTGGCAAAAATATTTCCCGTTATCTCTGGTTGCTATGTATAGGAAACTGGTTTTCATAGTTTCCTATGCTTACAAATAGGTCCCTAAGTATCCATTATAAAGATTGTTAGTGAAATTGGCTCCTGTCCCAGTTTCCAGGTCCCAATTGTTCCATACCACAATTAATCCTAACCTTGACCTTGTACCTGAGATGACTTAAATGTTGTGAAATTGTCCTTTAGTATGGAGCAAATAATTGAACTGTACTGTGTAATACAGGATGTCTCAACTTATACTGCAAAATGTTAACATATATAACATAGAAAAGATTTTCTGTTCAAATAAGTAACATTTTCTTAGGTGTCCTTCTCCTCTTGTGGGATCTGGAAAGCCTGGCAAGAAAGCCCAAATATCCTTGTGTTCCTACCAGCAGTGAGAAGACGCTTGTAGGTAGAGATTACTGAGAAAGATGTTGCTACTAAAATACCTCCTAAACAGTGTACAAGTGATGTGTCAACACATGAAGTGCTTGGAAAAACTAAAATCTTCATTCAAACAGTGAAAGCTTTAAAGTTTATCTTTGAGGGAAAGATATGTTTTAGAATTTTACTATTCAGATTTTTAGTAAATAGTCTTTAAGTTGTCAACATACTGAATCTGCTTTTTATTTCCTTTGACTAGACTGTGTGTCTAGATAAACCTGCTGTTCTGGTTTTTCTGAAGTTTTAGACATATCTTCAATTTCAAGTCAAATAACTAAAGGCTTTTATCTTCAATGCATTTCTTTCTCCAGAAATGTGTTTTTTGTTATTTGTTTTTGTTTTTTAAAGAAGAGCACCTTCAAATGAATCAAAGAGTCTAGGGACTGTAAAAAATAATTTTATGAATTATATTATTCCCTAAGAATCCTCAAACGCCAATTCAAAAGAACCTATGCACCCCAATGTTCATAGCAGCACAATTTACAATAGCCAAGTGCTGGAAACAGCCCAAGGGCCCATCAGTAAATGAGTGGATCAAAAAATTGTGATACATTTACGTAATGGAATACTATGCAGCAGAAAGGAAGAAGGAACTCCCACACTTCAGGACAACATGGATGGAACTGGAGAGCATTATGCAAAGTGAAATAAGCCAGGCAGTGAAAGACAAATACCATATGATCTCACCTATAAGTGGAACCTAATCAATAAAACAAACAAGCTAGCAAAATATAACCAAAGACATAGAAATAAAGAACAAAGTGACAGTAACCTGAGGGGCGAGGGGAGGGGATAATGGGACAAAGAAGGGGAAAGGTCAACAAGGAACCGGAATAAAGGACCCATGGACAAAGACAATGGCTGGGGGAGGGTTGAATGTGGGAGGTGGGGGTGGGTAGTGTAGGGGAGAATAATGAGGGGAAAATGGGGACAACTGTAATTGCACAATAATAAAAATAAGCAAATTAGAAATAGTAGGTTGATAAGATTTTTTAAAAAGCACAATTGTTTGTGATTGACTTCTTTTTAATACAGAAGTTAAATCAATGAATAAATACTTTTCTGTTTAGAGGTTCAAACAGAGATTTAAATATTGAATCATCTCATTTTGTTTCCTTGAATATTAACATCCTAAGGGACCACATCAGGGTTACATTTTCTGTTGAATCACTGTTTAACCATCCAACCATCTCTGGATATATTAATGGCACCACTACACTATGGTTGCCCTAGGACAATTTACCAAGGAAAACACAACTGCAGCCAGAACTGCAAAAGCCGTTTCTGGAACTCACACTTGAGAAGTGTCTTTATTGAAGTACAGGGGGACCTTCCTGTGCGGTCTTCACCTTTAGTCTGATATACAGCCTTCCTCAACACAACACTCAAGGGCATTCAGGAGGGGCAGACTACATAGTGAACCATAAATATTTATAATTTATTGAGGAAGAAACTATAGCTATAAAATGCATTTTAAAGCAAAACCTAAAGAAATCCAGCATCAACAGCATGGAACTAGTTTTTGAATTGAGCCCTGAGAACACATTGTGATTTGCATTCATGGAAACACCTACCCTACATGAACTGATTAAAACTAGTCAATAAGCACAATGCAAAGTTAATTAGACCATTTAGTGCATAGATGCAAATTAGACAAAGCAATGCATTGGACACTATCAAAGTAAGTGCAGATACTACTTGTCATCAGGCAAAATAGTTCTTAGGGTAAGTGCTTTTCTTAAAGAGCAATGTGAAGGAATAAAAATCTTTTTATTGATTGTATGGTTTGTATTAGGCAAATGTACAAGAATTCAGCTTACCTTTTAAATGAAAAACCTGGTTCCCATTGCTGTTCAATAATCAGTAAGAAAATTTGAGTAATTAGTACAGTATTTGCAGTAAAATTTGTCATTTTTACAAAGGCAAAAGGTTAAGCCTAGTGACATAGAAATTTTGCTTATCTCATCTAAAAGAAGTCAACCAGACTTTTATTACTCATCTTTTAAAAGTCCATGTAGTCTTTTATCAAATAATAGTCTTCTGTTTAAAAAATGGCTGCTTTCTTTTTCAATAAATACGTCATTTTGGCACTATGAACATTTTAATTATTTTCATTTGACCTTGGATTATTTTCTTTCTGAGTACCTACTACAAAGCCCATAGGGTATCAGTCAAGGAGAAAAGAAACACTGTGCCCTCAGTGCTCAAAAATACAAAGAGGAAGAAATTTCATATATATGAGTATAGATATAGATATATGAACATATGAACATGTATATTTTCATATAAATATTAACATATATGTGCTAATATATAGCATATTGCCTATGAATGTATACATAACATATATATATCATATATATTTCCTATACATACATACATATATATTGCCTATGAATGTTGTTAATTGTATCAATAGACATTCTTTGCCTGTCAAATTCAGTCATCTTATGTCACCTCATGTATTCAGGATGATTTTAGACCCATGTTTCAGGAAGCTATGAGTACTGTTTGTCTTCAGAACTGAGATAATCATTCACTAACTAATTGCTTAACTGACCAATGTTATGTTACTCTACATTCTCCAAAAATAGAACACATATACCCACCCAGACACACACATTTTAAGTTTCTGTATTTGAGTACCTTTGCTAACATTTTATATGGTCAAAAATATTTTCTGAATATTTTTTAAAAATAATACTGAATAGGATTTACCATAACTAAAACAAAATGATCTTTTTAAGATAACTTAATCTTTATATGGGTTCAACAGTTTATGTTTTGTATACTTCTGATAGGATCTCCTAGATCAATCAAAACACCTTCTAAATATACATTTATGAAACTTAAGTTAGAATGGAAAGATCATACGGGGACCATGAAAAATGAAAGAGACTCAATGAGATCAACATAATAAATGCAGCAAAAAGGAATTTTGAATCTATAACTAAAATAAGTTTATCAAGAACCAATTCATTTTTTTAAAATGAAACCTGATATGTGGTTCTCCTTAGCCAGAGAAGAAAATATTCTTTGAAAAGTCACAGTTTAAGCATTGAAAAATTTCCTCACTATGGAAAACATTGGCCAAAGGATCTTACCCTCTAAATATGGTTTCCTCCTGATCATTATGTGAATGTTTAGTGTTGGGAACCGCCCTGCCTGGTTTCAGAAGATGTAACCCAGCCAAGGCTAAGCCTGAGGGAGTGACCTTGGAAGGTAAGCCACCAAGGAGACAAAAGCTTATCTCCCTGGCAGGAGCGCTGCTTCTGCTCCTCTTTCCATAACTGGCCCCCAATGTTTGGTCAGCTAGCCAATGATGGGTAAGATTCCCCAAGAGGGGAGCAACCTAAGGCAGGCATGATCATGTGGGAGGCCCCCAAGGAAGGACTTTGGGGGAACAGCAAAAGGCGGCAAAGGACCCTCACCCCTCAGCTTTGGCAAAGCCTGAGTCCTCAATCTGTCTGGGAGAAGTCTCCTAATCTCTTGGCTGCCTCACTTCCCTTGCTCCACCTAATCCTGAAACAATGACAGAGGGTGGTGCAGCCCTGTGCTGGAAAGGGTGGGTTCCCTGGGCGATCAGGCCTAAGAAAGAATATGTAAAATCCTGTGAAACCTGTTTTGTTCAGAATGCTCTCAGTTAAATGATAAGGGTCCAAGCAAGAAGTGCTTTGTTCCTCAAAGCTTTACAGTTCTTTAGCTATCTGACCCTGACTCAAAATAGGCCCTCAGAGTTCTTTGTTATCTATTGTTTGATCATTACTGCCTGACAATGGTTAATGAGCTTTACCTATAATCCTGTGCAAATGAACCCAATAAAAGCCCATTGAGGAGCGGGCTCCTGACCCTTCTCCTTTGAGAGCTTGGCCACCTTTCCTCCCTAAGCAGATCATGTCTTGGTAGACTTACTCTCAACCATGGCAGCCGGGGTGGGGGGCCCTGTGGGTGGAGCCCCCCCACAGTTCAGCCTTTCAACTATCTAAAATAAGCCATGGCCCTGAAGTTTATCCCCCATCTTCTGCTCTACTTGCTTTATACTGTGAGTATGTGCTTGTGAATATGGATTTATAGGAATCTATAGTAACTTTTATTACACTTCTACAATACCTACTAGTTCTGAAATTTTGTTTGGAGTGAGAGATAGAGAAGGTGGCGTCAATATATCAGATCTGAAACTGAGCTACCCAGATGGTTATCTGTTAGATCCCTCCATATTCATATATCACATCTCTGAGGGTACAAGGGCAAAAGGTTGATATCATTTAATATGCTTTAAACCTGCAACATATACTGGAGAAGTAAGACTGTTCCTTTCTCTATTCTAAGAGAGAACTTTGTTGATTGAAGTTGTTTTTCATGATAACTCTAATGAAAACAGAACTAAAATAAAAGTCCTCAAGGAAATTAGTCAATTGATCAATTGAAAGTTCTCTAATTATGTATTTTAAGAAGCACTGGACTGTGTGTAGCCAGTCATTCCTGTGGCTGGATCCTAAAGGTACAAAATAAGTTGTTATCCTTTCTTGCCCCATAGAACTATTTATCTATTCAAGGACCAGGATTCAGAGTTGGGAGATGTTGACTCCTTCATGAAGCACGTGCCTGACCTTACAGAATGTGACTGAAATTGCTTATCTCACCTAATGAAAGAAGTCAGACAAACTTTTCATCCCCTTGTCTTTAAGTTCCAGATAGTCTTTTATCTCATAATAAGCTTCTGTTTATAAAGTGGCCACCTCCATTTCTTTATCTGGAGCAGAATTTTTCTAAGTAGAGTGATATTTGTTTTTCTTTTGCAAGTGGCAAAAACATCTAACTCAAACTCTACCTTAAGCTAAATAAAAATAAAATCACTAGGTTAATAATTAAAAAGCATAGAAGCAACATACCTCTTAGGCCCTGCTGGATCCAGTCTTAAATAGCATAACTAGGTATTTATTTCCCACCTCCTTCTCTTATCTCTACTTCTATCTCTATCTCTATCTCTCTTTCTTCTTCTCTGCCTCCTTTCTTACTTCTCTCCAGTTCTTTTATCTTCCTTTCCTTCTTTTTCAGTTAGAATGATTCTCCCCTAGTTCCAAGGTGCACAAGCTCCCCAAAGGCTGTAATCTCTGAAAGAAGGACACCATTATTTCCTAGCAATCAATGTCAATTCTTTCAATAGTCTTTTGATCGAAATCCTGGGTAATGTGCCAATCTCTGCAGGGACAATGAAAGGGCCCCCAGATGGACAGAACACTCCCTACCTCACCAGGTGGGGAGGGGAAATTTCTCAAGCCAAAGATAGGTCTGATACTAGGTGAAGAATAAAACAATGTTTATTGCACAAGACTTTTGATAACCAAAGAATCAAATCATTAAAGAAATGAATAATTTGATGTTAATTCAATAAAGAGAATATAAGGTAAGACAAAAAGAAATAGTTTTCTTGGGACTTATATTCTCCTGTTAATTATATTTATCTCCTGTTATATTCTCCTGATTTTTATTCTCCTGTTAATTATAGTAATAAAATTGCTGTCTTCTCTGGATCTTTGTTCCCTTAAGTTATAAATGGTATCTTCTGTAATACTGATCTCATTTTATGACCGTATTTCCGACACTCAGACAAAAACATAAGGTGAGCCCCTGCCTGCTATTCTGTTACATGAGCTGTTCACACTCCCGCGGTTGTTAAAGTATTGTCAGTGTAGTGAAGGCCCCACACTGAAATTGTTAGGATGTATTAAGGGCTAACTCTTCAGCTTTCTCTCTAAATCTTTCAAAAGTACTTACAAGCCACATGTAATTACTGATGTTCTCACTCATTCTGCTAAAGCACTCTTCCTCAGACTGATAAAGCAGACAGAAACACAGGCACGCACACAAGCACTCATACATGAGGACTCCATTCTCAGAGAAACTCATGGGACCATGTTGAGAAAACTTAGGTGACAGAATTCACAAAAATTAGTTAATATTTTTGTTTTTGAAGCACATTTCATTTTAGCCAGTATTATGGGCTGAATTTTGTCCCCCCCAAAATGTGTATGTTGAAGTCCTAACCCCCAGTACCTCACACTGCAACTGTATTTGAGACAAGGACACAGACACACAAAAAGAGAGGGCCGTGTGAAGACAGAGAAGATGCCCACCTGCAAGTCAAGGAGAGATGCCTCGAAAGGGCAATTAACCTCGCTGATCCTGGATCTTGAAATGCCAGCCTTCAGAAGTGTGAGAAAATAAATTTCTGATTATTAAACCATCCAGTCTGTGGTGATTTTTATAGCAGTTCTGGTAAACCAATACAGCCATTAACTATAGCAATACATCTATTTTCAGACTTAGAAAAAGTTTGCTTGTGATGCATGCCCCAGGTCTCATTTTTTTGGTAAGGTAAAAAAAAATCTATTTCAAATGAGAAAGTGCTTTGAGTCATGTAAGGAGAGTGCATATATGAAATAATCACCACATGCTATCATGTCTCAAGCAATGCAGAATAAACTTATAAAGTCAATACTGTCTACAGAAAACTACTTTCTCATTAGTGACTTGTTATGCATTTTTTATCTAATTAATAAAATTCACTTTAGACTAACTGGTATAATTCATCCAAAGAAGGTGTTGGGCTGCATGAATGCTTTGGATAAATCTGAAGTAACTGTTGCAAAAACATGCAAGTTCATAATATTAAAAGCCTTCCTCACAATGGTCTAGAGAATGAAAGTAAAACCAGTATTTGAACTAAGTTTCCTTTTTTTAATTCCTTTCCTTTTCTCTGTCACAATTGCATCCAAAGTATTCTTTTTTTACAGATTTGTGAACAATGCATATATTTTAATATTGCCTACCTCTTCTTAAGAGAATTTGATCTTCCTATTCTGTAATCTTAGAGAATTGTGTCTCTAGTATTAATTCACCATGGCAATTCTGAAAATTAACATAGTGCTACTACAGTTCTTTCTACATTCAACAGAGAAATATAGAATCAAAATATAAATGTTTCTATCCTGGATGATGACTGTGTTGGAAATAAATTATTTTCCACACCCATGGTATTTTTTATATACGGGAGAAAGCAACTTTAAAGACTTCAGATGCCTTATTAAAGTTGTTATAATTAAAGCATTTTGAAAAAACAAACAATGTTTGGAGAAGTCCCAAGTTCTAACAAGTCAGAAAAAAATTGTGAAATACATTAGCTGTGCTAACCACACACACTCACTCATATGTAGACACAAAAACAGATTGGTAAACATTAGCCCTATTTGGTTCTGAACCAAAAAGAACATACAAAATTATTTTGAAATGGTAGATTTTGAAGGTGATATTTTATAATAATTGTTCAATTGTGTTTATGCAAGTGTTTTTCCATCAGGAAAGTTTGAATCATGTATAAAATAAAGTATAAAATGTTGAGACATTTGCTAAAAATGAACATTGATCTTGTGGACCATTGATTTTGGACTGATAAGGCACTGAGTGAAATCTAAGAGCAGGTGAAAAATAGGATTTTAAGCTGCTTCTGACTGTAGGATACTGACATGACTACATGACAGTTTAAAACTTCAACTGGAACTGTATTTGCATTTTATGTGTTCAAAGCAGAGCTTTCACTTGGTTTGGTTTGGTTTGTCAAATTTTGTTAACAAAATCAACTGGTAAGTAGGCGTAGTTTTATATAAAGAGGCTGCTCATACTTACCTCCTAACTCTGAGACTTCTGTCAGTGAAACCAAGATTCAAAAGTCTTCACCTTTGGGGAAGAGCAACATCTTCTAGCCCCAAGGGTTCTTGTAGGTCCTTAGGCTGCTGTGGAAAATTCAGATGTAAAAGTCAGAGGAGGTATAAGTATAATCAGCCAATCAGGCTCCCTGTGGGGAGCTCTGTGCTAGACATATCTTTCAGAAATGACCCCAGATTGTCTCCTGCCCAGTCTTGCACATAAAATAAGAAACTACAAAATGTACAACTTAAAGGATTTCCAGAAAGCCTTTGTAGTGCCAAATATCTCTCCCACATTGACTGAAACACGTCTTCATTCACTTTTTTGAAATCCTTCACAGATTGATTACCAAATGTGTAAACGATTTAGTCTGAACTCTGGAAAGGAGGATATGGCCTAATCATCCCAATTCCTGATACCACAAGAGGAAAGAGAAGTCTAATAAGATTAAGTTTCACCTCTGGGCTTCAGACACACTGACAACGCATGATATAATTGAATTCTTATGTTTAGAATTGGGAGGAAAAATAATTTTCCCTCTACCTCTCTGAGTTCATTGAGATCCCTGCAATGAAAGACAGATTAACATGTATAATATATATTATAAATATAAATATAATGTATATAATATATAATGTATGTAGCATATAATATACATATAATTGTAAATAAAATGTATGTAAGACAATGTATATTATATCTATATATACACATTTGTTTACCTCCTCTATACATATCCAGGGAAAAATAAATAATTCAGATATTTAGCATCAGAATTCATGCTTAAATACTATCTTAATAGGGAGAATGGGGATAAGATATGGGCCTTTTAGAGAAGAATGAATGACTTTTAGGAAGGGTCAATGGATCCATTGAGAATAAGTGGGAGGTATGACAGTTTATGACGAAATTTAAGAATGGTGTGGACTTCTGTTTTTCTTTCCTGGTGACACGATTTAAATCATCCCTGTGTGAAGAAACTCCCAGGGAAGGAAATCTATGACAATTGAGTCACTTTTGAATGATATCATTAGGCAAATAAGAGTTCAGAAAAATGCTGTTTTTTTTTTTTAATTTAGTGGTTCTATTTATTTATTTATTCTTTTTTTTCACTGTCATTTAAGTACAGTTGTCTCTATTTTCTCCCACCACTCCCCACACCCCACCCATCCCCACCTCCCACCTCCATTCCTATCCCCCTGTGACTTGGTCCATGTGTCCTTTATACATGTTCCTTTCCCTTTTCCCCCCATTATCCTCTTCTCTCCCCTCTGGTACTGTCAGTTTGTTCTTTATTTCAAAGTCTCTGGTTACATTTTGTTTGTTTGTTTGTTTGTTTGATTAGGTTCTGCTTATAGATGAGATCATATAGTATTTGTCCCTCACCATCTGGCTTATTTCGCTTAGCATAATGCTTTCCAGCTCCATCCATGCTGTTGCAAAGGGTAGGAGCTCCTTCTTTCTTTCTGCTGCATAGTATTCCATTGTGTAAATGTACCACAGTTTTTTTATACATTCCTTTACTGATGGGCACTTAGGTTGCTTCCAGTACTTGGCTATTGTAAACTGCTGCTATGAACATTGGGGTGCATAGGTTCTTTTGAATCGGTGTTTCAGGATTCTTAGAGTATAATCCCAGCAGTGGAATTGCCAGGTCAAAAGGCAATTCCACTTTTAGTTTTCTGAGGAAATTCCACACTGTTTTCCACAGTGCCTGTGCCAGCCTGCATTCCCACCAACAGTGCACTAGGGTTCCCTTTTCTGTATAGCCTCCCCAGCACTTGTTGTTTATTGATTTGGTTATGATGGCCATTCTGACTGGTGAGAAGTGGTATCTCACTGTGGTTTTAATTTGCATCTCTCTGATGACTAGTGATGCTGAGCATCCCTTCATATGTCTCTGGGCCCTCTGTATATCCTCCTTGGAGAAGTGTCTGTTCAGGTCCTTTGCTTATTTTTTTAATTGAGTTGTTTGTCTTCCTGGAGTGGAGTCATGTGAGTTCTTTATATATCTTGGAGATCAAACCCTTGTCCAAGGAATCATGTTTTTGAAGGGCCTACACCAAAGTGGCACATTTTGTGGTGGCATATTGTGCTGCCCTTCAGGGTTCACATGAGTAAGGGAAGACCTGTAATTTCTTTTTATAAATATATTCATTTATTTTACTTTCTGGATTTTGATTCATGTTTTGGTCAGTTGGAATATGTAATATGATAAACCTTTCTGATGAAAGACTACCTTATATTTTGGTAGTGTAATGAGCAATATTTATAGTGTCTGTATATAGACAGGGTAATAGTCATTACATAGGTACAAAGTGACAGACCTGAAATTCTAAAGTCCAAAATTTTGGAAAGCTGAAGAATTTGGTGGGAAAACTTAAATTGACACAAGACAATTTAATTTTCTTTTTTTTCATCTCACTGAATAAGGATATTCATACATTTTCTGCATAAATATTAGTATGATTTAAATGTACATGTTTTAAAAAGCATGTCTATTATCTATCAGTTCAGCTAAGACATAAGAGTTATTTCAGCATGTAAGAAATATATGTGCTAACAAAGAGGTCATCTTTTCTGTTTGCCCCAACTTACCCTGTTTTATTGTAGGTACAATCCAAGATACTATGTCTTAATAAAATATGTACTGTAGTAATTTAGAGTTATCCTGTTAAATGTGTTCAAGGTCGTCCACATCTGGACCATAAAAGCACTATCTTCCCAGTAGGTCTTTCTACTTCTACTCTTGTCTCTCATGCAACAGTCTATTTTTTAACTGTTTTATTAATTTTTTAAAGCCAAAGAAGTCTCCTTACACTCCTAGTCTCATCTCTCCAGGTACAATCAATTTAAATGTCCTGTCTGTGGCATGCAGAGCCCTTCAAGAGCTTCCCTGTTTCTTCTTTTCTCTCGGTCAGTGCAGCTCCAAGGCTCACCGGGGCTCCAGTCTTAGGGGCCCCTTGTGGTTCCTCACGCCACCCCAGGCACATTTTCCTCCCAGTGCATCTACACTGCTTCATTCTCCCACATGGGAAGTTCTTCCCCTTCATATTGGAGGAGGGAGGGGGATAATGTGGGAAAGCAGGGGAAGGGGCAAATCAAGAAACATGTAGAGAGGACCCAAGGACATGGATGATGGGGTGGGGATTGACTGTGGGACTTGGGCAGTGCTGGGGCAGTGGAGGGCATATGGGTGGGGCAGGGAAGAACAATGGGGGAAAATGTGGACAACTGTAATTGACCAACAATTTAAAAAAAAAAGACATTATCATATTCTCCCACCTCTAAAAAAGAAACCAGATTAAGGTGGCTCTCTCACTCCCTTCATTGAATCACCACTGAAACTTCATCTTCTTGGAGACTTTTCTCTAATCCTCCTGAAATGGATTTGCCTACCTTGCTCATAGCCTCCATTCCCTTTATCCTGCTTTCTTTCTCTTTACCATGTGTCACTATCTGCCATGATATCTGTATCCATCTATCTATCTATCTACCTACCTACCTATCTATCTACCTACCTACCTATCACAGATTATATATATATAAATATGTATATGTATTTTGTTTGTAGTGTTTTACTTCTGTAACAAGGATGTCAACTTCATGATGACAGGAAATGTCTCTTTTGTTCCACTCTGTATCCTCAGAACCTGTAAGAGTGCCTGGAATGCACTAGGTATTAAACAAACGAATGACTAAGTAAATCTAATTGGTAACAATTACTTTTTCTTCTTATATTTATTTTACATGTTTACATATTTGTCATTTTATTTATCACCATGGCTATTGATTGATTTGTACAGTACCATTTCTCTTATGTCAGAAATAGTTTTCTTCTCACTCTATTCAACTCTGTCACATTATCAAAACTTACAATATTTAGTGAAATCAAAATTAAACAATGTTGCATTGTGTCATTTTAACTCAAAGTCATAATGTTTGACTAGGATTTAGAGAGCCAAAGCAGAGAAAAATCCCTCACTCAAAGCTTTATTTTGCAAAAAAAAAAAAAAAAGGCTACCAGTGTTAGTTTTATACTTTGAGAATATTATATGTTTTGTCACAATGCACCTAAAAAGTCTAAAATTATGCCATTACTGTCTCTTAAATATTTTTATAAAGCCATATTTTATTGTGAATTTACAAATCTATAATAAAATATCACCTTCTTCATAAGCAGCCTCTGTCGATAGTGAGCACCTGATCTACATACTGAGGTGCATGACAATCTAAAACCCAAAACTCAGATGCACCTTATTCCATCAGAGTTTCTACCCTATACCCTCTGATAAAATCCCAGGCAACATAAACAATAACAAAACAGAGCAGGTACTGCACCAGAGAGAAAGAAAAACACTTTGAAATAGATAAAACTTCTAGCTAAGCCATTCAAAACAAGTTTTGCCATTACAGAATAAGCCATATGGGCAAACAAGGCTGGAGAAATAAGTAACTTACAGATGACAACTGCAGACATAGGTTGACACACCTTTTTCACAACTGAGTATAAACACATTGTAAGTCAACGTTTAGCATACGTGTGCATGTCAATATAATCACCAAGTGTAGCTTCTTTCCTTCTTTGTTCTGAATATCTCAGAGCTCTTGCCAAGAAGAAGAGGGTGGGGAGTTTTTCATAATTTCCTTAAAAATTCATAGAACTATAAGTAAAAAACAAATGCCATGCCATGGCTAGGAGTCTATACAGACTAGAGAAAAATATAATTAAATTACTACTTGGCTAATTAAATCAATTATTGCCAAGAGTCTATAAGGATAGTTCAGAAATATTGTTCTTTGCTTTAGTTCATTGAGTTTCCTAGCCTGTGTAAAAACTTTTGTTAACCCTCACCCTGAATTTCAAACTGGGTCATTGCACAGTAGAGTATAAAAGACATTTAACCCAAAGAAAGCCCCAAGGCTCAAGCTTTGGAGCAACAAAACAAAGCAAGGCAAAGCAAAGCAAGCAAACACGTAAACCATAAGGATTTCCTAAATGTTTCAAATATAGGAATCACTTCTTTATTTCAATGATATAATCAGCTTGTGAGGTGTGTTATGAATGTTAGAATTAAATTTAATAAGATCGGAAGAGGGTATAAAAGAAAAAAGAAAAATCTGGGGAAAGATTAAGGGACATACTGCAGGATTATTCAGAAGCCTTAAGTGTTTTACAGTTAGCTCTTGTGTTCTAGCAGCAATATCTAGGACATTTTTTCTTTACTTAGTTCATTTGGACCAAAAAGAAGGTTAACAAAGTCAAAGATGCCATAAAAATTCAGCAGGATTTCCTGTGTCTCAGAAGTATGTTAGATGCCCTCAAAAAAAAAATCAAAGGAAATTATTCCCTAAAATTTTTGATGGAAAAAGCTCCCAGGAAATATTTTTCCTCCTGTCTAATTTTGAAAACCTCTGCCATAAAACAGCAAGTGGGGTTCTCCTGCCCACTGCCCAGTAGGAAAACTCTGGAGGCAGAGGTTTAGGGAAAAATTAAAGGAGTCTTTTATTTAAAAGCTTCATAATTTTGGAAGAGTGGCAGACTTCTGCCTCAGTGTCCATTCTCCTCTTTAAAACACCCAAAGTAAATAACCCTGCCACCTCTGCCGGGCCACACTAGTCCCAAACTGTACCCAGAGTCCCTTCTCCCATTGAACCCTGTAGAGGTTGTGGTCCAAAAATTACAATGTAGGTTGATTGCATCAGAGAGATATATTCATTACCAATATGTGCTAAAATGAGAAAAAAATTAAAAACACTGCAAATTTGCATTTATTATATTTAGATAATAAAATACATTGTTTTTTATTTTCAGTTACAATCTAGAATTTACTAAACAAATATAAAAACATAAAGAATAAAAATTTTTCTTTTCAAATAACAGAAACATGGATACTGCTAAAAATGCAAACAAAAATGTCTTTAACACTAATCAATCAGAATCTTCAATAGCTGGCTTTGCAAAACATTTGTAACAGGCATTGCAAACAACACTGCTGTGCTCAAGGCATAAACACTGTCCACAACACTTGCAAAACTATTTTGATAAGTGACTTGTTTGGATGCATAACACTTAACATACCTTTTTCTTTTTCTGCTTGCCATATCTATGTCATTGTTAGAATTTCCTTCAATTTGTGTTTGAAATTGATGAAGTTTCAGGTGTAAAGGCTCATGCACATGTGTAGAGATTTCTGAATGCTTTTTTATTTGTTCTGACACTAACTGCATTATGGGATTTCTAATAAATATTCTGCATCTTACTTTCACATTGCCATTCAACTTGTGAACAGTCTGAGCATTTATTCCTGCAATATTCAAAGTTGTGTAGAATATAACTGGAGGTCATTTTCTGGTGTGCCTGATCACATTATGTGCACCTATCATTTGGTCCACAGTGTCAGCTCCTGACTCTGTTTGGTTGTAATATTCTATTATGTCAGGCTTCTGTGTCTAAATTTACAGTGCCACCAAAATGCATACTTGAAACTAACATTATATTTTTCTCTTTTGGGATATATGAGATACAAGTGTGCAATCTGCACCAAAAGCAAATAAGTTGGATTTTTGGGACCCATTTTTGGAAGACACAAATTTGGGATGTAGTTGGGGTTTATTCTTATGAACAGTACCTACATATGAAAATCATTTCTTTTTCAAATCAGAGATTGATTTACATCAGTGAACCAGTTATCTGCTGTAATATTATGTCTTGGTGAATAAATGGGTTCTGCAAATCTTTTGATTATGTCTTCTGGTTTATTACTAATTAAGTAAGGACTCTTGGGCTGTTTACCAGCATATATTTCAAGATTTCCTATGGAAAATAATTTTAACCATAGCAAAAATTTTTATAGCATAGTTTAATGGGCTTGGATGGAATATATTGTCTAAACTCACATGTGCCTCTAAACCCAGGTAACATTTCATCTATTGTTACATTCTGTTCTGTAGAGTAACATAATTCACAATTTTCTACAAATGCTGAGAAAATGTCTCTCACAGTTGCTAATTTGTCCACTTTTAGGCAGGCATCCTAAGTTTTAGTTCTAAATGGGTAAGTTTGTCATCAAACCTGATACAATTAAGAATAAATTGAAATCTCTGTAAAGATATCATGAGTCTAAAAAGTTCAATCCCACTACCATGTTTAGCCCATAAATCCTGTAAATTTATCTGATTGTAGCTAGATGTGAGGCCTAAACATGCTTTCAATTCAGTTTTGTCTGTTCATTTAGCATCTCTTTCTCATGAAAACTGGCTCTAGAGAGAATCAATGTATTTATTTTTATATAATAAAATTAGATCTAAAATATCATTTCTGATAAAGAGGTTCCAAGTTTCAAGTTCTGTCTTGGCTTTGTTTTTTGCATTTGGTTGTATTAACGGAAATTGACACAAAACACTCTGTGGTTGTTTTCTTATTTGTCTTCTTATTGGTCTCTTCCTCCATTTTGATTCTTTATAATTTCAAAAAATACTGTTCATTCATGTCTAATTCATCTTTACTTTATTCACTAGAAATATCTTGCTCAGTATCCAAATCTTCCGAACAAACTTTCACATAATCTTCATCTTCTAAATCACTTTCATTTTCACATTCAACTATTATTCTCATCATTGGACTCAAGTAGCTATCACTGAAGTTCTTCAAAATCTCTTGGATTATTGAATCAATATATTTTTCCAACAGTAAATGGGGGAGAAAAAATAACAAACATTGACTTCAAAATCTGTGAAAAAAACTACACTAACACTGACTTTGGAGTTTGCTGTATGTCTCAGATACAATTTACTATCAAATATCGCACTCCATTACAAAATATGTCTTACAACCAAACTGATGGCTTAAATGTTATGGCTTAATATTACCCACATACAAACGTGCAGCTAGCCATGACCTTGAACCTATGCAACTGTTCTATGTAACAATATTTAAGAAAAGAGTTTGTTTGTATCTCTTATTTCAGACGCAACCTCTGCAGGGTAAAAAATATGGTCCTTTGGGAAATGCAGGCAGCTCCGGCAGGATCATCTAGGCCGTCAAGCTGGTTCCCCGACACTGTCCGGCTTCAGACACCTTTCTGGAGTCTGTGTGCTCCTGTGGTTGGGGCTGCCATGGCTTTGCTGCAACTTCTCCCCTCTCCCAGGTTCTGGGGTCATATCCCTACCACTCCAGACAGTTAATGCAGGGTTTCCATCCATGGGGGGTCCCCTGGGGCTGGCAAACACTCCAGCTGTTCTCAGAACGAGAGAAGGGATGTAGCCTGGAATGTCCATGCAGCAGGGAGCTGCAGCATCCTGTGGGCCACTGCCTCTTGTGCCAGGATGGACTCAGGGATGCTGCCAGACCACAAGGTCTCCAGGGCTCACCAGCCAGGGAATGCTCTGTCCCTGGCCCCCAACAAGGCAAGCAAAGGGGAGGAAAAAAGGGGTGAATCTCTGCACAACCATGATTTAAAAATCTGGGCCCCACATCTCATGCATAGCAGAAGCATCTAAATGCCCAGACAATCCCAATTGGTGCCAATCACACTTGTCAGCATGTTAACCTCCACACTGTATGTGTGCTGTGACCTTTTCAGTTTGAGCACACTCTGTGCAAGCTACCTCCTGCTGTGTCACACCTGCACTGTTCCGTTGCTGTGGCAGCCATATGCTGGCATGCTAGGCTGGTTTGTTTACCCTTACCCAGGTATGGAAGTATATCATGCAGCTTTGGTCTGCTGTTTCCAGAAATTCCAGACTCCTCCCCCTCTTCAGGGAGCCTGCAACCTTCCCCATCTCCTTGGTGTTCCCTCCCCTCTGCCCATCAATCCAGCCAGATCACCCCTGTAACACTCTCACAAAAATATTATTGTCAAAGTTTAACCATGTTTTAACCCAGTGATATAAGGAAACAAACAATAGAAATAGAATTACTATGACATGGCAAAGTAAGACTATGATAAACAATCTATTATTTTGTGATTAATTTGTAACTCTGTTCTACACAGTGTGGAATGAAAGGACTCTTTCAGTTGTTATCCAGATTCACTCATTAAGGATTTCAAACTTGGCTGGAGGGATAAGATTTTTTTTATTAATAAGACAACTAGTAAATAATTCAGTTTGGTACACATAAGCATTGTTAGATTGTTATTTTTATAGAAGGATTTTAGAAATAAAGAATGAAGAGATTGCTGCTACTTTTCTCTTATAGACTCAAGTCTTTTAAAAATCTACATTTTCTCCCCATTTTCCAAATATACAATCTTCATTCATATTTTTATACATTTGGCCTTTGTGTTTCATAAACTTGAAATATGTTTTCTATTATTCTAAGAAGAAAAAGACAAAATGAGGGGTGGCAAGTGTTTACTTAGGAGCAAAAGAATTACAATTTGGGAAGCACAGATTCAGGCAGACACCCAAACACTGTCGGGAGTACAGGGTCAGGGCAAGGGGGCTTTATGAGAAAAGAAAGGAAATAATTACATAAATAAATGAAAGACATTTGTACTGGTGCTAACAAACTGAGTTACTCTTTAGCTACACACCCCTGGTTATTAATTCTACCTTCAGAAAGACATTCCACAAGCACTAGTCCTTGTGGTCAGGATGCCTGCTTTCCTGTTAGCTTTACAAACAGTTGTTTGTGAGATGACGCTGCCTTGACCTCACTCGAAGGTGGTTGTGCTCACAGTGCAAATATCCCAAAAGTTCGAGGAGCAAGATGTACTAATAGTTCCTCTGGAATAAATGCAATTGCTCCATTTTAAAATATCTTCATCTCTGTCAGATTTCCCATCCCTCCTTGTTCATGCCTTTTGTTGAAAATTTATCCCTTCTCTTTTTAAGTTCTATCTCAAAAAGCACCCTTTCTTTAAGGTGTTTCCAAGCTTCCTTCAACAAATGCAACCAAGTTATCCCTTTGTACTCTCTGTAGCAATTTTTTATTGGGAAACTTATCTTTTTGACTCTATTTTGGGTTAGCCCATATGTGATGGGAGGGGCTGAACTTGAGACCAGTTTAAACTGCACATCTGATCACAGTACATAATAGTGGAATAAGTGACTGGTAACAATTTACATCAGTACAAATATACTTACATGTAACTGGTTTTTATGTTTCTTATAAAGTTTCTGTGAATTAAAGAATTTTTAAAGAATTAAATAATTGAAGCTGATTAAATATTACTACTAGTAGAATTAAGTTACAAAGAGCCACCATTTCAAAGAAAAAGCCAAAGTGTTACAGGGGGGATCTGGCAAGGTCGCTGGAGAGTGGGGTAGACGCCAAGGTGGGGCACGACAACCTGTGTTCCCTAGGGAACAGTGGGTCATGCAGTGTGGGTGGCAGCAGGACTGAAACCGCAGCAAGGCACGTGATAGATTTCCTCACCCCTGGACAAGGGTGAATAAACTAGTGTGGCTGGAGGACGTTTGCACGGAGTTTGTGCGAGCTGCAAAGGCCGCAGCACACGTGTACCATGGAGGAGGCTCCTCAGCGGAGTAAGCAACAGTCTAGTGAATGTTTGAACAGAGAAAAAGGGTTCTACTTGCTTCCAGAGTGCATAGGATTTGGGGGGTCAGAAATTTAAACGGAGGGAGAGCAAAGCCTTGGTCCTGTGGTTTCCCCTTGTTCGCCCAGTCAGGGGTCCAACTTGCACCTAAGCAAAGTTCCATATGAGGGCCTGAACCTGGCAACATGTGTTCCCCGGGGGATGGCCCACGAGGTGCAGCAGCTCCATGCAACGTGGAAGGTCTGGGACCATGCCCTTCTCTGCCTCTGAGATGAGTATGCAACGCGAATACAGGGGCAGGAGTGCTCCTTGGCCCTGGGGGTGCAAGCAGCCTCAGGTGCTGAGCACCATAGATGGGGCCCTCCCAAGACCAGCTGTAGTTGTCAGCAGAAGGCGCTGTCCATTCCTGGCATGGGGAGCAGTGGCAGTGGCGTCCTGTGTGGGCCATGCACGCACAGACTCTGGAAAGATGTTTGATGCTGGATTGCAACCAGGACTAAGCCATCTGGATGATCCTGTTGCAGGTCCTTTGCAAAGGACTATATTTTTAAATGGGAGAAGAAACTGTTCTGTCCTGGCGGAGTGGTGGTGTCATTTTTCTTTGAGTGTTTTAAAGGGAAAGGGCTATGAGGCAGAAGCTTGCCATTCTTCCAAAATTGTGTAGCTTTTGAGTTAAATGAATCCTTTCCCTTTTCACCAACCTCTGCCGCTGGAGTTTCTCTGTTGGCCAGCAGGCAGTAGAACTCCAATTACTGTTTGATAACATTAATGATGCACAAAGTGGGGCCATAGCTGCCAGTGGCAGCCCAACCCCCTCAAGAGTGGGACTTTAGGGTTTCCTAGTCTCCAGGAATTTCTCTGCATGCTTGTGCAAGGTGTCAACTGCTTAAATACACCTGGCAGGTGGAAAGGAAATGGGTCTGGGAAGGAGACAGACTCTAAGAAAGGGTGAGGATCACCCATTTTGTGGTTTTGTGGCTGCAAATCAGGGTCCAGGTGAAGACAAGCTGAGCTAGGTGGAGGCCATTGTTTGACAACTGTTTAGGAGACTGGGTGGCAGAAAACATGCTTACAAGCATTCATTTGTAATAAAGGAGTTGTGGATGTAAATCGTGTTTATAGGTTCCCAGTTTGCTTGAGGTACCATTGTGCTCAGAATTATGGGTTAGTATATCTGGACTATCAGGGCCTGTTCTGTGCGGGCTCCTGGAGGGAGCCCACTGGTAGAATTTTAGAGGACTAGGCCATGTACAGCCATTGTCCAGTGTCTAAGGAGGAAGTGGTTTTTTATTGTAATGATGTGTAGCCTCCTACATATATTTTAAATTGTGGAGGGAAAGGGCCCCTAAATATTTCTCTAAATTACTTTACCATCATGTAGTTGTAACTATATTGCCAATGATTAGACAAATTGGAATAAATCCATTATATCAAGGTGTTTATGTCATTACAAAATAGGGTATTACCAGGGACAGAGGGACCCCTTGATGGTGCATAGAAGGGAAATGGCCTCCAAACCCCTCCCTGATAGCAAAACACAGGAAGAAAAGGAGAATGGGAAAATAAGTTTCATTAATGCCCTGAACCCAGGGGACACAGTGTTAGTGGCAGGAAAACCTCCCCCATCACTATCTCACCACTTGCTACCCCTGAAATAGGGCCCGGAGAGCAAACAGCCCTAACCCTTTATGGCAAGGAAAGGGTTTCCCCCTCAAAGACCTGTCAGATCACCCAATTTGGCCAGTGAACATCTCTAGCCGAATCAAGAAAATTCCCTTTGAGGTAATATCCTATCATTGGAGTGAATCAGGAAGGCCAGCCCACTGGCTACTCTTGGGCCCATATTCCATTTCCCACTTCAGACTTACTGAATTGGAAAAATTCTAACCCCTCATATAAGGAGGATCCTCAGAAATTGGCAGATTTTAATACCTCCATTTTTGCCACTCATTAAACAAATTGAGAAGATGTACAGGTTCTCCTTAGTATCCTGAAGATGGTGGATGAAAGGCAGCTGGCTTTAAATAAAGCTAATGAAGAGGCTCAACACCGCCACAAAGAGAATACTAAAGGGACCCCAGAGCCCAGCTGGGGCAATTCATTTGACAGAGCCCCACTGGGACTCAAATAGTGGGTTCCTAGCCTTCCTGGAACATTACAGAAGGTGCATAGTGCAAGGTCTTAAGAATGGGTACCTAGGCAAAAGAACCTGAATATGATACTGGCTGTCTAGTAAATACCAAATGAAGATCATTCTGAATTTTTAGATTGGATCTATCAGGCTTATAGAAAGTATAACGATGCTGACCCAGAGGCACAAGAGAATATGCAGATGGTGAATGTGCCTTCTATTAGGCAAACTGCCCTGGATATCAGAAAGAAACTCCAGAGTTTAGACAATGGTGCCTTACAGACTACCACAACCTTGAACATAGCCACCCTGCTCCCTGGCTCAGAGGGAGACTCAGCCCTCTAGCATGATGGCTCAGACCAGCTGCTTATAGCACCTGACTGGAAGTTCTTTACAGATGGGAGCTGATTCGTGAAAAATGTCCAATAAAGAGCTAGGTTTGGACTTCTTCACAGCATTCAAGGTGACATTGGAACTTTGTTCACTTCAGAGATCTCCCAGAAGATTGGACAGATCCTACAGATCCAGTGGAAACTATAGGGATCTTGGAGCATTCAATCTACAGGAATGACTGAGAAGATGAAGCATGCAATGAAGAAGAGCCTGGCAAAAATATGCCAGAAAACTCATTTGAAATGGAACCAGGCACTTTGTGTTACCTTGCTCTGAATTAGAGTAGCATCCAGAAGTGGGTTTAAATTGAGCTTTTTTGAACTAATTTATAGGAGTCTTATACAAATCTCTGTTTTAGGGATATCCCCTTATGATTTGGAGCACTTGTCAAAAATTAAACAACATATACAACATTTGAGGCAAACACTAACCATTTTGCACAAGTTTGCTCATTGCAGGTCCATCTGCCCATATGATGAGTCCTTACAACCATTCTGCCTGGAAGACCCAGTCTCACTAGAGACCTGGAAGATGCAGATGAAACAGGCATCACCTGAGGAGGACTTGGACCTTACTGCTGTGGTTGATGCTGAATGGGAAAGTTGGACATACACTCCTGAAGGAGATTTAGAATTCTTCTTTTGGAAAGGAACAACAGCTCCTATAGCTAAGTCCTTTCTTTCCTTTTTGCATTTTCCAGGTGGTAGCTGCCTCAGCAAATTTTTTCTGCTGTGGAGAAGGGAAGGTGCCACCCAAAGCCCTAGTTCACTACACTGGTGCAGCAAGGAATAGGATCAAAGGCCTGTGTTTCAAGAAGATATTGAATGTGTTTCCAAATATAGGGACTTTTAGCAGCCTGATATAGAGTTAGAATATGGTCTTTCCCATCATCAAAAAGGGCAAGAATTGAAAGTGAATTAGGCTAATGTGGTTGTTTCTGAGTGAGTATAGAAGGTGTATAGAAAGTTGTAAATGTATGTAGAAGGTTGTGAAAGTTTTAACTTGAAAGAAAGAAACCTCAGTTCTTGGTTCCAGTTATTCTTTGCTTGCTTTCTTATCTTGTTGGGATGTGGTTTGATCTTTGCTGTTTCGTATACACCAGGAATCCTCTGTCTCTGCTGTTTGAGTCTTTGTGTCATGGTGCTGGTTGGGGCTTTGTGCTATAGTGCTCATTGGGTGTACCAGCTAATGAGAGATCATGTCCCTACCATGGGACTGGTTTGTGTACCAGTTTGTGAGAGAACATCTCTGCTGTATGGGGCTTTGGGCTTTTTGGACCTAGCAAAGGTTGTTTGAGATACAGGCTGGAGTACTGTTTGGTGTGAAAGAAGATTCTAAGGCTACTCCTTATCCTCCCATAGCCCCTTTTTAATAGAAACTCTGTCTTTCTTTTTGATTTTGTTTTGCTTCTCCTTTGAAAAAAAAGTTGAGGTTTCTGAGAGTTGTAACTCTCACAAAGTTGGAAAGAAATTTTGTGGTTTTAGTAATAGATGGCATAAGGCATGGAGATGCAATTTTGGAGGATATTGGAAGGACAAGGATTCCCCTTTTCACTTGGTATTTTTATTCCTACTTGATATGTCTGGAATTTCACATTCTTGATGAATAAGTAATGATATAAGGTTTCTTTGCATAAAACCAGTAAGACCAGTTTTCAGTTGTGGTTTCATTAGCCAAGACTTTGACTGCAACGTCATGCCCAAAGGAGGCATGTCTGGGCTCTTATTGTTACCAGAAAGCCTTGGGGAACAGAGATAGACTTTCAAAGCTAATGAAAGCCCAATGGAGAAAAGCCCTGGTACATTGTTTGATCATTTAACTCATGGCATTCTTTTCAGGAAAAGAATGAACTTTGCTTACCTGAAAGATGGCAAGGAAGGGACCTTAAGAACATTGGAAACCAGTGTTCCCCAGGCCCATCCATACTGGTGCAAAGGGTAATATTTTAGAAGCCCATCTACATTGCCATTTCCTGGGACTCAGTGGTTTAACTGGACTAGATGGTTGAGTTGGTAACATGGGGCAGTCTATTGCTTTCACTTAAAACTGCTTGCCTTTTCTGCCTTAATTGTTCAAACAGAAAATTCCACAATCTTTAGAGGGGGTAAATATTAGAATATCCCCTCAGTCTAATTTGGGTTAAAGTGGACAAAATGGCTTTGGATGGGTGTGACATGCCTTGCATACCCTCCTCCAAGGAGGCCATTCCTTTCTTAATCTGGAGCACTATAAAGTTAGTCCTTACCTTTACTACTTAGTTGTTGTGGTTCTGACTGTGCCTTTTAACTTTCTTGCCAAATCTGTTACCTCCAGAATACAACAAAGATGCCAACTTGTCCAGCAATACCATTATTGGGACATCGCTCACACTGCTTTCCAGGGACAACCAACCGACCTGGACTTTGCAAGATCCTTCTCCCTCAGATAAAGTCTTCTCTTCACTGCAAACCTATCTTTCTGTTCTCTGGACACTGGGATAAGTAGGACTATTTCTTTGGCCAGCAGGAAGTAGCTACAGATGAATGAGATATTTTCCCAATTTTCCTTGTAAGATTACAAAGGTCCAGCAATGTTCAAAGGGGAATCATTACAGGATGATCTGGCATGATCGCTGGGGAGCAGAGAGGGATCCCTGAGGCAGTGTGTGACAGCCTATGTTCCCTGGAGAAGGGAGTATTGGGAAATGCCGAAGGCAGAGGACTGAAGCTGCAGCACCGCACATAATAGATTTTCATAACCCCAGGTAAAGGGCAAACAAACAGAGATGCTGTGCATGGATAGAAATCTTCTTCTCCCCTCCCCCTCCCAGAACATGGCAACAAGAGGAAGGGCAGACCTGCAGTCTAATTGGGATGGGTGACTAAAGTGGGACACTTCTGGAACACATAGGATTTGGGGGCTGGGGACTTAAATAAAAGGCTGGTATAAACTTGCCTTCTTTTTCCAGTCTGCGTCGCTTTGCTTGCCTGGTCAGGGGTCAGCTCACACCAAGTGCTAGTTCCACATGTGAGGCTGCACCACTGGGATGCATCCCCTACCTATGAGCCATTTGGGTCCTGCACTGCATCCCTTCTTTTGCTTTGAGATCAGTGTGTGGACACTTGGGCCATGGCACACACTGGTCCCAGGGGTTTAAGCAGCCTTGAGTGCCAGGCATCACAGACAGAGCCCCTGTTTGCAGTGGTTAGCAGTAGCCCCAGGTACCAGACAAGGAAGAAACTGTGGTGAGGCAATGACAGCTCCACAATTTTGCACTTTTGGAAAGGAGCCAGAAGCTGAAAGGTGGTTTTCATAGCAGCCTTGGGCTCCAGAAGCACAGATAAGAATGGAGTGGAATTTCTCGATACCAGCTCTGATTCTGGGGGTGGCTGAATTCTTTCTGTGTTTCGTGGAAGAGATTGGCCTACAGTTGGGAAGCCCCCAACTTTCCCAAATTGGGAAACATTTAAATAAGAGCTTTTTTCTTCCCCACCAATCTCTGTTTTATGTCTATGTTTGGCAGCATGGGGCCAAATACACTCTTCAGCAACAAATTGTCTATACCATAAAGTAGATATTTATACGTGAGTTTATTTTAACTTTTTTTGCAATCATAGTTATGCATCAGTATTTAACTATTTTTATTATATTTTAAATATTGATAGTATTTAGTGATTGGCTAATTGTGAGAAAACAAGTATACATCTAATTTGCTGTGGTCATATAAGTTATGGAGAGAAGTTTTGTATTACTTATAAAATTAAAATGTGCTTACATTTATATGAAGTAATACTATTTCTTTTCATTTATTTCATGATGCAGATACCAGCCAGCAGTGTCCACGTCATTATGGATGAAATGAGACATTCACACAGACTACCAAGTCCGGTGGAGGAAAAGGGACAGCATGGCTTTTCTCTCAAGGGGAGCAAAAGCTTTGGCACTTGCCGTGACTGGCCTTTATTGGGTTTCTCACACATTACATGATGGTCCTCATTTACTATGCACAGGTTCGCTTTAGGTGGTTACCTTTTACAGAAAACAAAGGAGCCAATGCTGCTAATCACATCACAGAAGAGGGATATTTGCAAATGAAAAGGCAAAAGTGGTTGAGCCAGTTAAACTCATCCTTGGAAGGTTTAGCATGGATTTCAGGAAGTTACTTTGCAGTAAATGTTTGCTGCCTCAATTCAGGATGAGGGAGTTTCTTAGCAAGAGCAAGACTCAAAGTGGCCTAAGCACATTGCAGGCCTGATTCCCCATGGAGAACCTATCTGTGGGTGTGGGTCTTATGCATCTCCTAGTGGGAGCTGGGCCCACGCCATGCAGAATGGTCTCCTACAATTTTGTAAGAATAATAACATGTTACAAAGAAATTCGTATGTTCATTGTGCAGTGTTGGTGATAATAAAAAGCAGAAACAACCTACACTAATATGTAGGTTTAAATAAACCATGGTATGTCCATAATATAAAATACTATGTAGAAGCAAAAAAATATAATAACTTTTATGTGTCAATTAGAAATACTAACCACTAAAGTAATTAAGGATACAAAAAGTAATTATTAAAAATTACATATATACCTTTTTCCATTCCTTCAGACTTATTTAAAAATGTACACACCTCTAAGTATTAAAATTACATTATAATACCAATTATTGTTGACAATATCTCACTGTGAACAATATAAAAATAAATGAGACTTTTCAATTATGCTAAATAAAATGACTCATCACCCTTCCTTTAATAAATTGATGGTGACTATTTTGAAATGTAGAATGGCAGGAGGTGCAGGATGGTCACCACTAAGCAGGGAAACAAAATACAAACACAAAGATTTCCCAAGGTTCCTACCTTGGTACTGATTACAGACTGTACTGTAAGAAATGGGAACTAGAAGAGATGCCAACAGCCTCACTGAATTAAGGATAGAAATCAGAGTTTGAGAAGGCCAAGGTAGCTAAAGTCTATATGACAAAAGACTGAGGAGGAAGATGCTACACAAAGAAAGCTCTGAAGATCCCTCTTATTGGGATTCCCATATGTCTTTGACTGACACAGTAAACAAAAATGTGCACGAGAACAAACTACCCATGGATGGAAGAAAGAGTGACCAGAAATCATCACCAGGGTGAAAATTTTCTAGAACTCATAGAAGAAAGGGACTACTTGGTGTTTCCCCCAGCCAGAAAGGAAACTAAATTAAATACAAGGGGCATCAGGTAGTGGTTTCCACATGTTTTCCCTTAGTATTGGGATTTAATCAGTCCTAGACTAAAAGCTTTCGTGGACCACACTAAAAAATTTAAACAGAAAAGTCCAACTGATGCCAAATAATTTAACTTTCTGTAAGAACACACTTTGATGCTAAAGGAACATAATATTGAGCATAAAACCATACAAAATTCATAATATTTGGTGTGTGATTAAAAGCTAACCAGCATTCCAGAAAGCAGCAAAGTATAATTACACAGTAAGAAAAAATTGATGAACAGAAACAGACTTAGAAATGACAGAGTTGTTGGAATAAGAAGGCATAAACAATACTTTAACAATTATATGTATATACCACAGATTGCAGAAGGTAAGGAAAAACATGATCGTGTAAAGATATAAACAAAAGATATTTCAAAAGTATACTAGAAGGGATCAGCAACAGATCATATATTGCAGAAGAAGAGTCCAATAAACTTGAAGATATAGCAATAAAAACCATCAAATATTAAGAACACAGAGAAAAGTATTAAAAATATATGTAACTTCAGTGACTTCTAGGATAATTACCTAACATCATGTCATTGAAGTCTCATTAGGAATGAATGGGGAAGTGAGGGTACAAAAAATACTAAAAAGGTAAATTTTTTCAAATTTTATAAATACTAGCCCTGGCTGGTGGGGCTCAGTGGACTGAACACTGGCCTGCTGACCAAAAAGCTGCCAGTTTGATTTCTGGTCAGGGCGCATGCCTGGGTTGCGGGCCAGACCCCTGGTTGAGAGCATGTGAGAGGCAACTAATCAATGTGTCTCTCATGCACTGGTGTTTCTCTCCCTCTCTTTCTCCCACCCCCTTCTAAAAGTAAATAAATACAATATTTTTCAAATTTTATGAAAACCATGAACCTATCTATTAGAGAAGCTGAAAGAGCTCCAAAAAAAAAAAAACCTAAGAAAACCACATACAGAGACATTATAAATAAATTTTGAAAAAAAATGATAAAGAGAAACAAAACCTATTATATAGAAGGACAAAGATTAGGATGATATTAGATTTTTCATTAGTATGTAAAGATGAAACAATGGAATGACACCTTTTTAGTATTGAGAGTAGGAAAACAAAACAAAGCAAAACAAAACCAAGAATGCTTGTGTATACAGAAGTCTATACCCAGAATAAATAATCTTCAAGAATGTAGGTGAAATAAAGAATTATTGAAACACACATGAAGTTAAGAACATTAATCAGTAACAAACCCATACTATAAAAAATGTCTAAGAAAATTCTTCCAGCTGTGGCTGGTGTGGCTCAATGGATCGAGTGCCAGCCTGCGAACCAAAGGGTCATCAGTTTGATTCCCAGTCAGGACACATGCCTGGGTTGCTGGCCAGGTCCCCAGTAGGGGGCACACAGGAGTCAATCACACATTGATGTTTCTCTTCCTGTCTTTCTCCCTGCCTTCCCCTCTCCCTAAAAAATAAATAAATAAATAATTTTTTTTTAAAAGAAGAAAATTCTTCCAGGAGAAGGAAAATGATTCAGAAAGAAACTGGATTAAAAAAATAAGTAAAAAGACTGCAGAAATGGTGCACATTGGATTAAATATTCTATATGTATTTTTCAATGTTTCCTATCTTTAAAAGATAATTTGACTACATAAAGCAAAAATAAAGGATGTATTAAGAATTATAGCATATATAGATTTAAAATACATGACCAATAATAACACAAAGAACAAGAGAGGAAATGAGTAGCAGTGTACTGTTGTATGTTTGTGTAAAATACTATATGTGAAGTGGTATAATATTACTTAAAAATAGATTATGTGATAAGTTAAAGATGCATGTTGAAATCCTAGAGCAAGCATACAGACATATGAGATGTTGGTGTTTATTCAACAATAGAGATAAAACAAGTCATAAAATAATACTCAATAATTTGAAAATAAGGCAGTAAAAAATTAAGCAAGGAGCAAAGAACAGATAGAACAGGCAAAAGAGAGGGAAAAAGCTAGATTTAAACCCAATCATATTGACTATTAAATTAAATATAAATTATGTACAGATCACTTTTAAAAGGCAAATTGTCAGAATGTACAAAAGTGCACAATCCTGCCCTAAGGAAGCTACTTAAATAAAAGCAAGATATAAAGACACAGACTGGTCTAAAACAAAAGTATAGAAAAATAGATGTATGCTATATAAATACTACCCAAAGAAACTGCAGTAACTACATTAAGATCCAACAAAATATTTTTATTCTATTCCCAGAAAACAACTTAGAAAAAATTTTTAGAATGAAAATTTCTAAACACTTTCATCAGTTGGAAACTGTTTTCTAATGCTTTTTAGGTAAATTTGCCAGGACTTTTCCTTTCCTCAGTGGAAACCTTCCATTTGAGATTCCACATGTTTGGATTTATTCTTTCAATGCCTTATATCACTCCCTTGTTGTAATTTAGGCATTTAGATAATAATGGAGGCAATTTTCACTCAGCCCATTAGGGCACCACTGTTTGTTGGTTGCCCTTTGCTAGTGGCCTGAAATTAGGACTTATGACCAGGAAATAATGAAGTCACTGGGGAAAATTTTGCCCTACTTTCTATCAGGAAAAGCACTTGGTCACAGGAATATACATATACATGCATATAATATCCATACAGTGATAGACTGTCACTTCAAGACTGTTATCTAAAATAATTATGCAGAGCCCCAATTTAAAAAAAAATATGTTTAAGAGATTATAAAGTTGTTCAAACAAAGTCCTTCAATAAAGGTAAGATTAAAATTTTTTTAACTTTAAAAACCCAAAACAAAATGAAAAGGAGAAAAGGAATTAAAAACCCCATCCTGCAGAGAGACAGATGTAGAAATAACGTTATTATCTCAAATACTGGGTGGTTTTTGGCCAACGACAGACTCATCAGTATGGGATCTTTCAGAACAGGCACACATGTCATCATTGTTAAGTAAAGTAATTACAGATTTGGCATCAGTAAAGGCTTGTTATTTGACAAAATGTAGTGGTTTAAGTAGCAAATGATTGCCACCACTTTGAGCAAGTCTGATCATCCATCAGTTATTAATTCCCTTGGCATGCCATTGTATAATGTGTCTGTTTCTGGGCAAATGAGCCAGCATGGCTCCAGTTAAATGAAACTCACTTCTCTAGTATGATCATTCCTCAAAATTGCAAATTGACTGAGAGAGTCAATATTTCTGAAGAGAATATTTCTGAATGTTTCTAGTGATTGAAAAGGTTAGGTATATATTCAGAAGTCATGTTACAGATATAAAGAAAAGAATTATTTGTGGCATTATAATTTCTTCTTTATTGGTCTCTATCCTGTAATGTTTCAGCATTCATATGCACAGAATTTCTTACATCATTGAAACTCTTTCATGTTGTATATACCAGGTCTGTTCAGGAGGTATTCAGCCTTGTAATATGAAAGCTAGAGACATTTATTAAAGAAGATACAAGATAAAAGAAACATTGTGCATAGGACAATGATACCTTAGTCCCCTTCAAAGTAGCCATGTTGGGACCTCACACCATTCTCCCACCAGCAGCTGTCCCATTGTATTTTCCTGAATCTCATCAACAGTTTGAAATCACTTCCCTTTCAAAGGTGACTTTAGTTTTGAGAAAAGCTAGAGGTCAGAGAGCACCAAATATGGGGTGTAGGGGGACCAAGTCACCTGGGTAACTTGATGTTTCACCAAAAATCTCTGCACAAGAAAAGATGCGTGAGTAGGCGCATTGCCAGGATGAAGCTACCAATCACCACTTTCCCATAGCTGCAGCCTTCTAAATCATCAGAATAGTTTCTGTGGAGGAATGTTTAAGCTTAACACAAAATTTGATGCAGATTCATTGCTCTACTCAGTCATTTTGAATGCGGTGGACATATAGGACACATGCTCACTCAAGGGAGTCTACCACCCCCACTGACTAGTACAGTGAAGTTGTCATTGCTCATGCATGCTCACTCCAGTCCACATTCCTTGGCTGCCAGGTTACATCAATGTCTCATAAATTGTTCTTGTTATATTAAAAATAACTGTACTTTTTCTGGACAGACTGTGTATTATATTAGCTAAATTTTTAAAACACACAGTCACTAATGTTTTGTCTTAGATGATGTTCTTTTGGAACTTTGATTAAAATTAATCTAATAAAGCATGTATCATTACCTAAATTACATGTTACACAAATTTGTTTATTTGATTGTTTTTATTTGCTTCTTTTTTCCCTTTGCTTGCTTCTTTATTTCTTTGTCTCTTACTGTAGTAAAAACTCCATGAGGGCAGGTGCTTTATCTGCCTGTTCATTAGTATATAAGCAGTCCTGACAATAGTCTCTGAGTCACAGTAATTTTCAATAAACATCTGTTCAATAAATAAATAAAGCTTTCCATGTTTTCAGAAAACACATGATTAATGATTTTCTTATTCTATTTTATGAAGACAAAGTAAAGCAGTGTATGTAGCTATTTCTGAATAAGAAAATGTTGCCTTTCTTCTTTATAATGATAAGTAAATATTCTAATAAAAAGTATATTGTTTATATTTTTAGTTTGTTTTGTTGATTCCATGGCTAATTCAGGCAGCTACTATGCAGTCCTTGAGATTTTACAGTCAGGGAAGCCTATATTCTTAAATGGTTTGCAGAAGTAAAACTCATTTTATAACTTTATTTAATTACATATGTTCTATAAAGAGACTGCATTTTATTACTATGATAATAAATTGGAAGCCATAATACTTTTTTTAATGTTTCTAGTAACATACAGTCCAAATATTGCTCAATGAAGTTTCTCATTATTAAGGAAAATGATGAATTGAAAAATATTTCCCTTAAGGTACTATCAAACATTAAAGTTATATAATTCTCAATAAGTATCAGAAAAAAACATGAAGAGTAATTATTCTATATATTATCTTAGAGTCAATTTCCCAGGTTGACATTATGGCCTTGGTATATATGACATCATTATATCCATTATCCTACACATGTTTAGTCTTAGCTTCCAAATGAGAATCATGACAAGGAGCCAAGAAACAGGTGTGTGCACACTCTTCTAGCACAAGCTTGTCAGTTTGGATGCACATGATTTTATGGTGCAAAATCACATCTCCTAATTGGATACTTATATCTATGGTGTAGATAAAAGTTTTCCAACTAACCTAAACAACTCAATTTCTACCCAAGAGCTTTCACTAAGATTTAACGTAAAGATTAACGAGACCTTAATGTTCGAGGATGGAGAAAATGCAAGAGAAGTTAATTCTTATTCCTTTTGTAGAGTATCAATTCAACAGCCCTATGTGGAGCATATGAATAATGTACTGCTTTCTTTTCACCATCTTTTTCCTATTTCTTTTATTACTTTCTGCTCTCCTCTTTTCTTTATACTGCCAAAGTATCCATTTTTGAGATGTTCATGTTACAGCTAAACCATATGAAAAGGGATAAGAGAAGTATTAATTGAGTCTACTTCACCAATAAGAAAGTGAATTTTAATAACTATCCATCAGAAAAACAAACCTAGATGCACACCATTTTCCCTATAAAAAGGTATAATGCATTAGAATAGTTATAGTACAAAAAATTTCAAAGGACCAATAAGTCTTAATTTTCCATATTCCTAACACTATATTTTAGTATTTTCAAAGCATTATAACTGTAAACAATTTTTAAAATTTTAGGTGCGTTATATGAAAGAGAACAACACAACTATATATATTTTCAATAATTAAATTTCTCCTAATGGTCATTATGATGATTAAACACATGTTGAAAATTGTAGCCTAACACTACTTTCATATATAATTTCATGTATTAATACTAATATTAATGTCATTAAGACACAAAAGTGACTTTGGTTTCTATTTTGAAAATCAGCAACTAATACTGAAGATTATAGCTATAAATCCTAAGAAAGCTGATAGTCACATACTAAGGTCAAGGATATTTTACTATTTGGAATAAATAATCTATTTTTCAACTCTGTATGTTTATAATGAGCAAATTGTAACTACAGTTCACATGGAAGTGTCCACTATGATAAAATTCTGCCACACAGCCCTAATTGAGTGGTAAGAATGTTCAACTGATGGCTTCTTTTGGTATACTAGGGAAGAGAGAAAGGGAAGAAATGGAAAAGGGAGGAAAAGAGAGAGGGATAAGAAGATGATAGTGTGGTGGATATCTATTCAGATAGATGTCCTATCTGAATGCCTTCAAGTGAGACTTGTTTCCTCGGTTGTCTAGGGCAGCATTTGCCTCCACCAGGAGGGC
>CM052542.1:82367681-82405997 GCA_028533065.1 Trachops cirrhosus | reverse complement strand
GACAACTCTATTTCAGTGTCTTTTGTTATATTTTACTTGTTTCTTTGTTTTGTTGTTTAGGTTCCTGTTAAAGGTGAGATCATATGGTATTTGTCTTTCACTGCCTGGCTTGTTTCGCTTAGCATAATGCTTTCCAACTCCATCCATGCTGTTGCAAAGGGTATGAGTTCCTTCTTTCTTTCAGCTGCATAGAATTCCAGTGTGTAAATGTACCATAGTTTTGTGATCCATTCATTTACTGATGGGCACCTAGGTTGTTTCCAGCACTTAGCTATTGTAAATTGTGCTGCTATGAACATTGGGGTGCATAGGTTCTTTTGGATTGGTAACCTATGCACCCCAAACTTCTTAACACAGCTCATGTTCAATTACTGATCTAGCAGGAAGTATAAAGATTGGGTTAGGCCCCTTAATTCCAGTGTGGGTTAAATTTGATATCATTTATATGTGTGTGTGTATATATATTATATCATTGATATATGTATATATCATTTATACATACACATCAATATCCCAGGTTGGGGACAAATTTTATATATATATATATATATATTCCAGAGATGTTCAGGGGTTGTCTGAGGAGTTTTTTGGTTGTTTTATTTTTAGAACAGCATCTCAGCTCAACTACTCCCTTTGCTCAGTCCTCCTTCTCATTCCCACTTTCTTCTACAGGTATAATTTCTGATACAAGCACTGCATTCCAAATTTCAAGTCCACATCTATATTAGAAAACCCCACCTAAAGGGTTCAGAAAAAGAAAAAGAATAAAGCAATAAAAGAAATATAAATGAAAAAAAAAACCATTTGTTGACCACTAGATCAATGCCAATCACTGAGTTAATCACTTAACAAAAATATTTAATTTGAACATTTAACTTTCAATGTAAATTTTAATGAGGACATTATATTTATTCTCACTTTATACATATGGAAATCTAGACTCAAAGAGACTTAGCAACTGTTCTGAACTTGTATAGATAGTAAATTATACTGCTAAAATTCTATCTAAAGAATTTTAAACCTTTCTCCCTACACCATCACTTTTTTGGAGTATATGCTTTTTATAAGAAGGCTAAATTCCTTGAAATGAATTATCTCAATTAAAGCTCTACACCATATACAGTTTTGAATACTGAGGATGACACTATGTTGATACCGAGTACTGATAAAAATATTACAAGATAATCATAAGCCAATCTTACCCATGAGTAGTCTTTTATATTGTCAGTAGTCCTTTAGATTTATCACCTATTTACCCTCTGGTGGAATTTGACATGCTCAAAATGAAGAATGACTGAATAAATTGAGGAGAAAACTTGGTAGAAAATTTTGAGCTCACTAATTATCTTTTTCTGCCCTCTAAATGTGGACCTCTCAAGTCCTGTCTGCCTGCTTTACCTTCTGTTGCTATTGAACTTCTAGCTTTTAGAATTGTTTTCAATAGGTTATTTGGTCTAATACAACGTATCATTTTTTCCTCACTAGATCTTCATTTTTTTTCTCATTAGATCTTATTAGAACATGTTTGGTTATTTTTATTTTATTTTTACATACAACAAATTTCTTGTACAGAGATAATATTTTATGTTACTGATTTTACTAATATATTTTTCTTGGCTTATCTAGCTTTTGAAATATCTCTCTGCAGGCTATTATAGTGTATTGCTGCAAGCTGCGGTTGATGATTCTACTTGGATATATCTCTCCCAGAGAGTTCTTCTACTGTTATCCCAAAAACACAGTATTATTTTTATTTTCTATTTCTTTCCCCTGTCTCTCAATTTTTTTCCAGAAATCTATCTCTGTTCCTAAAAATTTATTTAAAAAATGATGGCAAGGGTAGACTGAGGTGGAATGAGAAGAATGTAACTATTACATTCTTAATTATATATAGGTATAAATATTTTATACAGAGATGGAAATGTACTATAAGTAAAGTGGGCCCATTGTCACTTTTATGGAGGTGAAGCTATATTATATTTTTCCCAAGCAACCCTATATAACACATATCTAGGCATGCTATAAGTTATAATTAGAAGTTTCAAGCCTTCATCTTAGTCAAGAAGAAATATTGGTTTAGACAACTGTGTTAAAACAACCTGTTCACATATATGAGACACATGATTTTCTCATGTGTCTCACATATGAGACCAACTCACATATTTTCATCTTATATGCAAGCATTTCTTTTCAGATGTTTACTTGTTAAAAGTCCTATATCCTATGTTTCCTATTCTTAGAAAGTTTTTTCTTACTCCTACTTCCCTCAAAGTGATATAAGTCACTAACTTGTTTGAATAATAAACAAATAAAATGATACATAAATTTTCATTATCTTCCTAGAAACTTGAATCTTATTACTCTGAATGCAGAGATATAATCTAATATTATCAATACATACTGAGCAACCTCAGTTTTCTCAATCTGTTTGCATTTATAATGTAATATTTCTTCAAAATTATTTTTTAAACAGTCAAACTTATCTGTTTCACCATGCAGTGATGTGTGACTCTATATTTTAAGGATAATGAAATGAGTCTCTGCTAAGATACCTAAGTTCATTAATACATGTATGTCTGTTGCCTCTTTAAGAGACTATGGCATGTAACAAACTAGCTTCTGTATTACTATACTTTCAAAAGTGATGGCAATTAAATAAAAATTAACATTTGAAAAATATCAGGTGGTCAGCAATCATAAAACACAACACTTTCTTAAAAAATGAGAACCAAAAGGAATCCATAATTAACATGGGATGATGCTGTACATTACTAGTCTGAATATAGCAATAGGGAATTACAGTTCACTGTTTCACTTTTACTTTACTGTATTATGATCGGCATATGAATAAAACCTCAGACTATATATGCAAGTATTCTAAATTTACATGTAAGAAAACATTGAGAAAAGGTATTTGGATGATATTGTATAACTAGGTACATTTGAAAAAATAGTGTTCTTATACAAAAAGTGGTATACCTGCCTGCTAACAAAGAGTGGGAAAGAGAACTAAAGAAAACTCAGTTGGACTAAACAGTCTATCTAGACTTTGCTCTCTGATGGTATGGATGGTTGTATGGCAGGACCCACTGCGTTTCCATCTAAGAACACACCACTTGCCATTGAAGCATTTCTTGAAATGATCCTTAACTCTATGAAGACAGTCAGGACACCTGCTTGTGGTCTGGAATAATCTCCATTGGAAGGCTTTTTTTGTTGTTTGGCTATTGATTTTAAGGTACACAATATGATGATTTAATATACATGTACATCATGGTGTGATCACTACAATCAAGTTAATTAACACATCTGTCACCTCATAATTACCAGTTTTGGGGGGGAGGCAGTGACAACACTTCATGTCCACTTTTTTAACAACTTTAAAGTATACAATGCAATATTATTAAATGTCATTACCATGCTATATATTTTATCCTTGGAACTTCTTCCTCTTTTTTTAATCCTCATCCAAGGATATGTTTATTGGTATTAGAGAGAGAAGAAGGGAAAGAAAAGGAGAGAGAAACATCAACATGAGAGAGAAACATCAGTTGGTTGCCTCCCTGTACAGGCCCTGGCCAAGGATCAAACCTGCAATCTATATGTGGGTTAATTCCAAGACTGGGAATTAAACCCACAACCTTTTTGGTGTACGGGACCATGCTCCAACCAACTGAGCCTCCCAGCCAGAGCATCCTTAGAACGTTTAACTAAAAGTTTGTACCCTTGGACCAACCTTTACCATTTCCCCCACCCACTAGCTCCTGACAATAAAATCTACTATCTGCTCCTATGAGTTCAACTTTATTAGATTTCATATAAAAGTGAGACCATTCAGTATTTGCTCAGTGGTTTTTTCCACCTAACATAACATCCTCCACTTTTATTCATGTTGTTGCAAATGGTAGGAATTCCTTTTCCATATGATTTAATTTACAAATAATATTTATAAATAATTATTATAAATAATAAATATTATTTAGCCATAATGAAAAAGAAAATACATATTTTATTCATCTATACATCCCTCTGTGGACACAGGTTATTTTCATAGCTTGGCTATTGTAAATAATCTTGTATTAGGAAACATGGAATTGCAGGTATCTTTTTGAGATACTGATTTCATTTCTTTTGGATACATACCCAGAAGTGAGATTGTTGGATCATATTTAAATTTTTTTTTAGAAACCTCCATACCAGTTTCCATAGTAGTTGTACCAATATATATCCTCAACATCAGTGTACAAGAATTCCTTTTTCTCTTCATCAACACTTACTATCTCTTGTGTTTATGATAATAGACATTCTAACAAGTGTGGGTGATATCTCATTGTGGTTTTGATTTGCATTTTCCTGATGATTAGTGATGTTTGGTACCTTTTCATGTACCTGTTGGTCATTGTATGTCTTGGCAAAATATATCTATTCAGGACATTTGCCCATTTTATAATTGTTTTTTTTGTTTTGTTATTGAGTTATATAAACTCCTAGTATATTTTAACCCCTTATCAGACATATAATTTGCAAATATTTTATCCATTCCATAGGTTATGTTTTCATCTTGTTGATGGTTTATTTTGCTATATATTTTTTTTAGTGTTAAGTAGTCCCACTTGTTTATTTTTTTATTCTGTTGCCTTCTCTTTTATCATTTCCAAGAGCAATGTCAAAGACCACTTTTCTTCTAGGAGTTTTGTGGTTTCAGGTACTTAAGCCTTCCTTCCTTTCCAGTTAATTTTTTTGTATGGTGTAAGGTAAGGGTTCAACTTCATTCTTTTGCGTGGGATATGTAGTTTTCTCAACACAATTTACTGAAAAGATAATCCTGATCCCAATTTTGATTCTTGGTACTCTTATCAAAGATTAGTTGACTGTATATATTCTTTCTGGACTCTCTATTCTATTCCATTAGTCCACATGTCTGTTTTAATGACAATATCATACTGGTTTATTTACTATAGTTTTGTGATACAGTTTGAAATTAGATAATGTAATACTTCCAGTTCTGTTCTTCTTTCTCAAGAGTGCTTTGTCTATTGGGGTCTTTTGTTGTTCCATACTAATTTTAATATTTTTTCTATTTCTTTAGAAAATGCCATTGGAATTTGTATGAAGGTTGTATTGCATCACTAAATTGCTTTAGTAGTACAGATAGTTTATGAAGAACACTTAATGGTATTTCTTGCAACCTAGCAACACAGATTTTTTCATTTCTTTGTATCTTTAATTTCTTTCATCAAAATCTTATTGTAAGTACTAAAATGACTTTTGAATTAATTTCATTTGACTTACATTATTTTTTCAGTTATATTATTTTATTCAATGCAATTTTAATAAATGTCCTTATTCTATTTTTGTTAATTTTTATTAACTAATTACATTTAAATATTAACTTCTACTATTTGTTTTTATTGACCAAACTATCATATGTAGTAAAGAAAAAGAAAAATAAAGGCATGCCTATAAATGTTTCTTTTGAAAAGGATGTAGGCATTTCCTCTCTGCTATTCATGCTGTCTGTTTCATCTTGCTCAACTACAGAATTGAAGTGTTAATGACCAAAAGTCTCTTTCTGTTTCTCCAGCTCCCAATTCATCCAGGATAAAACAAGTCTGTCATCATACAATACTGTGGAACTCTTTTAGCAAATTAGGCTTGTTAAAAAAATTCATTCAAGAACAAATTTGAGATTAAAAGTTTCTGGATGCAGCCAAAAAGTTACTATTGTACAACAAACTTAACAAATGAAGGAAGTAGGATAGAGACACCACTGAGGGATGTATTTTCTGTATAATCATATAGATCTATATTTAGTAAATGATATTTTTGAATTTTGCACAATTTATTTTAGAAAAAGTTCCAAGAAATTTAAAAAATATCTATAGATTAGCCCACCTCTTTTGTGATTATTGTGTCTTACTTCATCAAGAAAATATTCAATAGTCATATTAGAATGGAACCTATATTTTTGCTTGCTTCTTTGTAAATATAAAAAAACCCTCATTATAATCAGCTAAGGTTTTACTAAAACCCTAGTTTTCCTCAGAAAAAAAGAACTCTTCTTACTGTTGATGACAGTGATGTCTACTGAGGACTAAGTCAATGTGTAATGTGGTTACTATTCAGAGCTGGCTCACTCCTTTCCATTTATGACTGAGAAGACAAAACAGCTTTGACATCTTGACTCCAAAGCAATGTCAGTCCACTAATACACATTGCCACCCCTCAATCAGAGCTTGCTCCATTGTGTTATACCACTTTATTATAAAGTTTGATTGCTGTTGGTTTTACTGTAATCCTCATCAAATCTCAGATCTTGAAACTAATCACTTTTAAGTCTTCTCACTTGTAATGTGTGGGTCTGAATGTATATAATGCAGAAATAAAACAAAACAAAAAGTGGGGAGTTCTGGCCAAGATGGAAGTGTTAGGTAGAAACTCTTCACTTCCTCGCACAACCAAAAGGAGGATAACAACCAATCTAAAATCAGTAAACAACCAGAAGTGCCAGAAAATCAAACTGTATGGAACTCCAACAACCAAGGAATCAAAGAAAAAATCAGCCAGATCAATCAGAATGGTAAGGTGGCAAACCATGTGGGCCGACTCAGAAAAACTGCAGTGAGGTGGCAGACCAAGTGGGCAGGGCTGGCTGAAGGTGAAACTGAGACTCAGAGTTGCTGGACTCTGGCAGTTGCTGTAGTGGGAGAAACTCCCAGTCTCACACAAGAGTCTCTTGGAAAGTGCACTAGAGACAAGCAGGTGAGCTGCATTGTTCCATCTCTGGCCCCTCCCCCATAGGCAGGGCCTCAGCGCAGCAAAGAGGGTTGCCCTGTCCAGGTAAATACCTAAGGCCCTGTCCCCTTACAACTTATCAGGAGCTCCAAGACAAAGAAATATGGCCCAGATGAAAGAACAGAGCAAAACATCAGAAAGAAAACTAAGCAATGAGGAGATAGCCAACCTATCTGATGGAGAATTTAAAGCCCTGGTAATCAAAATGCTCATAGATCTGATTGAGCTTGGTTGAAAACTGAAAAAACAAATGAAGGATACCCAAAGTGAAATAAAGCAGAATGTTCAGGGAACCAAAAGTGACAGGAAGGAGACCAGGACTCAAAGCAATGATTTGGAACAAAAGTAAAAAATCATCATCCAGCTGGAACAAAATGAAGAAACAAGAATTCAAAAATGTGAAGAGAGTCTTACAATCCTCTGGGACAACCTGAGGCATTCCAATATCCAAATTATAGGGGTGCCAGAAGGAGAAGAACAACAGCAAGAAATTGAAAACTTATTTGAACAAAAAACGAAGGAAAACTGCCCCAGTCTGGGAAAGGAAATAGACTTCTAGGAAGTCTAGGAAACTCAGAGAGTCCCAAAGAAGTTGGACTCAAAGAGGAACACACCAAGGCACATCATCATTAGGTTACCCAAGATTAAAGACAAAGAGAATCTTAAAAGCAACATGAAGAAAGGAGAGAGTTACCTACAAAAGAATTCCCATAAGACCATCAGTTGATTTCTCAATAGAAACCTTGCAGGCAAGAAGGGGCTGGAAAAAAGTATTGGAAATCATGAAAGGCAAGGACCTACATCCAAGATTACTCTATCCAGCAAAGCTTTCATTTAGAATGAAGGGCAGATAAAGTGCTTCCTAGAAAAGGTCAAGTTAAAGGAGTTTATCATCACCAAGCCATTATTATATGAAATGTTAAAGGGACTTATCTAAGAAAAAGAAGATAAAAACTACGTACAGTAAAAAGACAACAAACTCACAACTATCAACAAATGAACCTAAATGAAAAGAAAAACAATGAAAACAAAAACTAAGCTAACAACCAGAACAGGGACAGATTCAGAGAAATAGACATCACACAGAGGGAGTTCAGTGGGGAGAGAGGAGGGAGGAATGGGTGGAGAAAGGTACAGGAAAGAAGAAGTATAGTTAGTAGGCATAAAATATATGGGGAGAGATAAAATTGTATTAGAAACAGAGGACTCAAAGAACTTACATGTACAATCCATGGACATGAACTAGGGATGGGGGAAATGCTGGAGGGTTGGGGAGCAGGGTGGAGGGGAGATAAAGGGAGAAAAACTGGGAAAACTGTAATAGCATAATCAATAAAAAATACAAACAAAAAGTGGATGATAAAATATTCTTTTCAGCGCTACACATCTGTTATTGATGATGTGTTCACATCAACTTTATCATTTGTTAAGAAGTATGTTGGGTATCTCTTATAAGCAAGAAAACACCTGATGTGCAAAGAAGTGAAACACATGGTGCCTGCCCTTTGGAGACATACAAATGATTATAGAAAACAAAACAGGTCATAAGCAAACTTGTATTATTTAGTAGCAGTATGTGTTTTATAGCACCGGTCAACAAAGTTTCTGGTTTGGAATTTGAAATATAAATGACCAGTCACTTTGCAGAAGCAAAAATATGATACTTTTGGTTAACTTAAAATTATACATCAACTGCAGTTGGAAAATGGTGGGTCTTTTAAACCTTCTTCCACTTTCTACTGGTGCTTTTTAGAGTAATAAGATGACTGGATCTCAGAATGTGGGTTTGCTGCAGGCAGCATCATGCATCAGACACTTTATGGTTCACCTATTTCCTCATCAAAGGAGAAGTTCCAAACCCATTTTCATCAATGTTTGCAGATGCTCTCTCCCTCCAAATGACTTTTTAAGTATTCAGACACAACAATCTGGCTCTTCCTCTGGGTAGTGATCTTCTTGTCTGGCTACAAGAATAATTACATGCTTCAGTAGAAAGACCTTCCAAAGACTGTACATTTTAAAATAAAAATAGTATTTCATATTTAATGCACATGACCTCGACACTAAGATGATCATCAATAAAAAATGTGATGATTCCTCCCTCTTATTTACAGAAACCAAGGATGGGAAGAAGGGAGACTTGGATGTGGCTCCTGGGACAGTTTCAAGAGACAAGTATCATTGACAACTGGAGGAAATATCTTTGTCTCCAACATTGTGCCACAAGGAGTGCTTGAAACTCAGCTGCACACAGTGGGAGATGGGAGCTTTTAGAAGAGGCAGATGGAACAACTGGAGGAAGCTAGGAAGCAGAAGCTTCAACTCTACTTCGAACTATCTTCATCACCCGTTTTCAAACAGCCCATGAGATTCTGAGTTTGCTTATTGGTTGCTCTTTTCTGAAATTAAAAGCATGGAGTTATTACCAAGAGAGGACACCAAACTTTCTGCTGGATGCCACCTTCATCCTTGCCATTTAAGCCCCAGAAGCGCAGAATCACAGCAAAGTGTCAGCATGGTTTTGGAGTCGGTGTTAGGCCAAGTTGCTGATGGAAGTTCAACCTTCCTGAAGGAATCACCTATTTTCTTCTTTTTCTTGTGTGTATTCTGCTGGTTCAGAACAATACACACTATTGCCAAGAATGAGGAGGAAATATTTCCCACCACTTCTAATCTTCTTGAGTGGAACCAATTTATTTTGTACTGAATGGGGGTGCTCATAAGCCAAAAGGTAGCCCTGGGACTCGATTGAGATATGAAGGGAAATTGAAGCATAATAAAGCCCCATGCATGATGGTTTGCACTAGATCCATAATTACTGCATAAGATGTTCTTACATAGACAGGTGCAGGTAATTAAGCAACACATTGACAATTTTTCAGTCCCTTAGCCATTTCCAAGGGAGCTGGGATACTGCCAAACTCAACAGACAAACCTTACTAGATGGGATCAGGAATGAAGAACTTCCACTTCACTGTCCTGTCTTATATGAAGAATAAAAATGTAACTTTGTTATTTTAACTGAGTGTGAAATTTATCCCTTGCATCTGATGGGGCTGGTTATCATCTGGAATATTGTTTGCCATAATGCATGATGTATTCAATTAAAATTAAAGTTAGCGTTATTAAAATTTCAAAGCTTCCTGAGATGTGAAATTTATTAATAAAATATAATGCACTAACAGATTGATAAATTTCAATGGGGAAGTTATATTAACAAATGTTAATATTCAGATATTACATGCCTTCATTTAAAAAATATTAAACTATTTTCAAAATTATTCAGTTACAGTTGACATTCAATAATATATTAGTTTCAGGTGTGCAACATAGTGATCAGACATTTATATAAATTGTTAAGTGACCACGCTGATAAGTCCAGTACCCTTCTGACATCATACATATTTATAATAGTATTATTGATTAGGTTCCTTTTGTTGTTCTTAAAATTCCTGTAACTGTTTTTATAATGGGCAGTTTGCACATTTTGATCGCTTCCTATTTTTTACTAACCCCCCAACTTGGCAATCATCAAAATGTTTTCTGTATTTATGAGTTTGTTTCTGTTTATTTGTTCATTTACTTTGCCTTTTTATAGTCCACACATAAGTGAAATCATATGGTACTTGCCTTTGTCTGACTTATTTCACTTAGCACAATACACCTTACTTCCATCCATGTGGTCGCAAATGGCAAGATTTTATTCCTTTTTATGGAGGAATAATATTCCATTGTATATATGCACCACTTCTACATTCATTTGTCTATCGATGAACATTTAGGTTGCTTCCATATCTTTTTTCCTTTTTTTAAATTGTTGTTCAAGTACAGTTGTCTCCATTTTCCTGCCTTCATTTCCCTTGCCCCACCCACCCCACCTGCCACACTCAATCCTTCTTTGCTAATGTAAATAATGCAATTAACATAGAGATGCATATGTCTTTTCAAATTAGTGTTTTAGTTTTCTTCTCATAAATACTCAGAAATGGAATTGCTGAGTACTTGTTTGTCTCTTCTTATAGCCTTTATTTTAAAAGGCTATTTTGTCTGATATAAGTATTGCTATCCTGCCTTTATTTTCATATCTATTTGCGTGGAATATATTTTCCCATCCCTTTTCTTTCAGTTTGCATGTCTTATAATCTGAAGTGGGTCTTTTACAGATAGCATATATATGGGTCTTGCTTTCTTACCCATTCATCCACCCTGTGTCTTTTGATTGAAACATTTAAAACATCTTCATTTATTTTATTTTTAAAATTATTTTATTGTTGCTCAATTACAGTTGTCTGTATTTTCTCCCCAACCCTCCCCCTAGACCCCCTGGGGGGGTAAAACATCTACATTTAAGGTAATTATTGCTAAGCGTGTGGTTATTGCCACTTTATTATTCATATTTTTTATTTTTTCTACTTTTTTTCTTAAAAATGTGCCTGTAACATTTCTTATAATACTGGTTTGTTGAACTCCTTTAGCTTTGCCTTGTCTGGGGGCTATTTATCTCTCCTCTGATTCTAAATTATAGTTTTGCTGGGTACAGTAATCTTGATTGTAGGCCCTTGTTTTTCATCACTTTGAATATTTTGTGCTAGTCCCTTCTGGCCTGAAATGTTCCTATTGAGAAAGCAGCTGAGAGTTATGGAAACTCCCTTGTAGATAACTAACTGCTTTACTCTTCTTGATTTTAAGATTCTCTTTTGTCTTTAATTTTTGGCATTTTTAATAATGTTTTGGTTGTGAGCCTCTTTGGGTTCATCTTCTTTAAGACTCTCTGCACTTCCTAGACTTGTATATCTATTTCCTTCACCAGATTAGGGAAACTTTTATACTGTTATTTCTACAACTGGGTTTTCAATTTATTGTGTTCTCTCTTTTGCTTCTCTTCCCCTATTATGTGAGTGTTAGTATACTTGATGCCTCAGAGGCTTCTTAAACTATGGTCATTTTTTAATTCTTTTTTCTTTTTGCTGTTTCAATTGGGTGTTTTCTATTACCTTGTATATCAAATCATTGATTTGATCCTTTGTTTCATCTATTTTACTGATTTCATTTTAAAGTATTCTTCATTTCAGATAGTGTATTCTTCATTTCTGACTAATTTTTTATGTTTTATATTTTCATTTTCATGTTTCTTATCTTTGTTAAAATCCTCACTTTATTCAGGTATTCTTCCTTTACATTCATTGAGCATCTTTATAACCAGTGTTACAACTGAGGAACTCTACATCTGGTGGATTGCTTGTCTCTGTTTTATTTAGTTCTTTTTCCGAGCTTTTTCTATTTTTTTTTCATTTGGGCCATGTTTGTCTCCTCATTTTGACTGACCTCATGTGTTTTCTTCTATGTATTAGGTAGAGCTCCTATGTCTCCTGATCTTGGTAGAGTTGCCATATGCAACAAGTGTCCTGTGGGACACCTCCCTGGTTCAGTCTCCCTGGTCACCTGAGCCAGATTTTCCAGTTATGTTTCTTGTGTGGTTTGTGTGTGCCTTCCTGCTGTAATTGAGCCTTCATTGCTATTGGCATGTCACTGGAAAGGATTGACCTACTTGCTGATTGACTATGAGGGATGGCCATGACTGGTGTGGAAGAGCTGTTGTTCAGGGGCTGACACCATGGAGCAGGATTTGCTTTAGTAAGCCTTTGGTGCCTGCCATGTCTACCCTTTGGATGTGTCATTTGTGGAAGTTGTTAGATGGTGTTCTGGTATGATCTGTAGTTGGCCACCATGTCTTTTGGTTCTGGGGTCTGCTGCAAAGGTTCTAATGCAAGCTAAAATTAGTCACTATCTGTGCCCAGCCTGTGGCCTCCTGGTATGAGCTACAAAATGATATGCAGGTAGTTATCACTTGTGCTTGGGTTGGAAGTGCCAGGAAGAGATTAAGCTCCAAACTGAAGCTGTTGCTACCAGTGTCAGGTTTGGGGCCTATTAGCAAAAGGTATAGAATGCACTGAGGCCAGACCCTGCTTGTTTGTGGTATATAAATCTTTGAGAAATTGTGGAAAGTGAAGGAGGACCTGAGACAGGGCATTTGTATTGAAAAGCTACTCAAAGTGGCTTGGGCTGGCCTGCAAACTGGGTGAAGTGGGATCTCTGGAAATCATTAAGGCTGGATGAAACATTTTAGCCACTTTGATGGAAACTCAGCTTTGGTGCCCACCAGCACCTGCAGGGTGGGTAGTAGCGAAGGCTCAAGAGGAACAATGACATCTGCCATAACTTCTGTTTGCAAGAAAGCTACCCCTCCAACCCTTTCCCTGAATGGAGACAATTCAGTTTCTTCTAACATATTGACATTTTTCAAGCTGCTGCCTCAGCACTAGAACTCTGAGCAAGTGAGTTCATCCATGAGTAAGTCCGTGCACAGGCCCTTAAGCAGAATGCTTGGGGTTTCAGAAGCTCTCCATCTTACTCAGCAATAATCCCCACTAGTTTTCACAGCCAGAAATTATGAAGACTTCTTTTTTCAGCACTGGAACCCTGGTTTGTGGAACCAGGTTTAGGGCTGGGACCACTCACTGCTCAGGTGGGGGTCTGCACAGCCAAGATATCCCTCCCATTTCTTAAACTCCAAACTGTAAATGTGGGGCCTGCCCATTCTGCATCTCTGCCTCTCTTCCCAGTTTCAAAGTGGCTTCTTCTGTCCTTGTGTCTTATATTGTTAGGTATAGGACAATATTGCAACCAACTGAGCCACCTGGCCAGGGCAAATGCACTGTTTTGATACTTATGGATAGGTTAACTACACAGCTGGTTATGTTTAGAAAATAGTTGGGAGGTCATAGTGAATCAACAATGGTAAGGGGATTAACTGAGAGAGGTGGAAGTAGGCTGGGTGGTGGGGGGCAAAGGTGGGAAAATTGAGACAACTGTAATATCATAAACAATAAAATATTTAAATTAAAAAATGTTGGATCTTAATCTACAATGAAATTTTTTTCAGTTTTTCATTAACAATATCAGCCTGATATCAAAGATATAAAATGCTATTATTAAAGCATATTGATTCTTTTCACTAAAGAATAAAAACATATCTTGGAATCTTGGGTCCTCTTACAGCCCTCTTGTATGAATTGCCTGAGTATTTGTTATGGGTTGAGTTGCATTTCCAGAATTCTTATATTGAAATCTTTACCTCCAGCACATCAGAATGACTATATTGAAGGTAGGGCCCTTAAAATAAGGCCATTTTGCTGGACCCAAATCCAGTCAGACTTGCATATTTATTAGTAAAGAAGATTAGGGCAGACACACACAGAGGAAAGAGGAAGGATGGACATAGTGAAAAGATGGCTATCTGCAAGCCACAGAGAAAGGCCTAGGAAATCAGTCACGGTAAAACCTTGATCTTGGACTTCTAGCCTCCAGAACATTAAAAAATAAATATCTATTTTTAAGATACCTAATCTGTGGTATTCTCTAAAGGTAGCCTTTGAAAACTAGTACAGTATTTTGTGCCCATATTTATGAAATTAAAAAAAAATAACCCTTAAAATTGGCAAGGATATAACTTAGAGATAATAAATGAAACAGAAGGTTACATTTTTAAGAACTTTGAATATATACATTTCATTTTTATTTAATTAATATATAATAAATACTATAGACATTATATATTAATTAATATATTTAAATATGTTCTATTTATAAACATAAAACAAATTCAGCTTTTGTCAATTCCAATATATATAGAACAACTAATGATAGTAGGTAATTATTTTAGATACGTGGTTATTAGGTCCTTTTTATTATTCTCTAATTTGGGTCTGTAAAATCATGAAATATAAAAGAATAGAGTACAAAACAAGAAATTAATTTGAAAACCAGAGCTGTATTTTGCCTCTGCCAGTAACTTGTTATATGTCATTCAGAAATTCATTTATTCTCTCTGGGACTCAGTTTCTATGTCTCCAAAGTAAGGGGGTTGAACTAGATAAAGGGACTGAGGTCCCTTCTCACATTAGTGTTTTATTGCTATGACTGAACAAAGCAGCAACAGTGAAAATAGAATTTTTGAAGAAAGAAAATATGGATATTTTTCCTAGAAAGTATATAAGCATTTTACTCAAGAACTCATTGTAAAGAAAAGAAATTCTATTGCTATGATGAAGACACTGACCGTGTTCTGTTATTTCATAGAAATGAGGAATACAAATGGGCTTCTATGAGAAAAAAAATCAATTGGAGGAAAAGATAATAGATTTAATGTTGAAGGTTTTTAAACACTGAAGTAGACTACAAAGCAACACTAAGTGACTTTCTTCTTTGGTTACCTTTTAAAGTAATATAACCACTTATTAATTTGTTCTTTTAATAAACATATCATGTACTTACTACGTGCTAGACAATATGTCAGGTGCTAGGTATAAATTAGTGAACAAAAACAGAACACATCCTTGATGTGATCCTTATATAGAAGCAGAGTAGCTCTCAAATCAACACAAAATTATTTGAGGAAAATATATCCAAGGTTATACATATAATGAGTGACTTGGGTGGGAAGTTTGTGAAGGCTTCCATGAAGACTTTGAGCTATCTGAGCTGGCAATAGACAGAAACACAAAGATCCTGCTGCTCTCATGCACCACATATAAACTCCCCTTCTTTTTTCTTAGCAGGATACTAATAAGTTTTTCTTCCTTTTTCTGGCCATTTATATGCTCAACTAAGTAATTAATTTCCATCCTTTGTTAGAACAAAAAGTACATATAAAGTAAGTTTCTTGTTCCTGAGAAGTAATCAGGACATTGATAGTAATTTCTCTAAAAACTTTATTTTTGAAATATGTGCTGCACTTCTCTTATAGGAGACCGTTCTGAGTGGTGTGGGCCCAGCACCCACTGGGACATGCACAGGACCCATGCTCACAGATAGGTTCTCCTGTGGGGAATCAGGCCTGCAATGTGCCTAGGCCACTTTGAGTCTGGCTCTTGCTAAAAAACTCCCTCACCCTGAATTGAGGACATTTACTGCAAAGTAACTACCTAAAATCCATGCTAAACCTTCCAAGGATGAGTTTAACTGGTTCAACCACTTTTGCCTTTTCATTTGCAAATATCCCTTTTCTGTGATGAGATTAGCAACATGGGGCTCCTTTGTTTTCTGTAAAAGGTAACCACCTAAAGCGAACCTGTGCATAGTAAATGAGGACCATCATGTAATGTGTTGAGAAACCCCAAAAAGGCTGGTCACGGCAAGTGCCAAGGCTTTTGCTCCCCTTGAGAGAAAAACCATGCTGTCCCTTTTCCTCCACCGGACTCGGTAGGCTGTGTGAATGTCTCATTTCATCCATAATGACTCGGACACTGCCATCCAGTGTCTGCATCATTCTCTCTTTGTCACATACTGTTTTTTCTACCTGAAATAGACATACAATGTTTGTTTTTAATTATATTTTATTGTTTATGCTGTTGTAGTTGTCCCAGTTTTCCCCTTTACACCCCTCCATGCTGACTCCCCCCTATTCCCTCAGGCAATCATCAGACTGTTGTCCATGTCCATGGGTCCTGCAGACATGCTCTTTGCTAATCTTTTCCTTATGCTATACTGTGTATCCCTACAACTATTCTGTAATAACCAATTTGTACTTTTTAATCCCTTCACCTTTTTATCCCATCCTCGTGACTCCCCTCCCATTTGGTTCTCTGTATCTATGATTTTGTTTCTGTTCTGCTTATTTATTTATTTTGTTTTTTAGATTAAATTATTGATAGATATATATTTATTATCATTTTATTGTTCATATTTTTTTCTTCTTCTTCTTAAAGAAGATCCTGTAACATTTCATATAATAATGATTTGGTGATGATGTACTCCTTTATATTTTTCTTGTCTGAGAAGCTCTTATCCTTTGATACTAAATGATAGTTTTTCTGGGTAGAGTCATCTTGATTGTGGGTCCTTGCTTTTGATCACTTTGAATATTTCTTGCCAATCTCTTCTAGCCTGCCAAGTTTCTTTTGAGAAATCAGCTAATGTTCTTGTGGGAACTTTCTTATAGGTTACTAACTGCTTTTCTCTTGCTAAAAGCACTTTCAAGGTTCTCTCTTTGTCTTTAACCTTTGGTATTTTAATTATGATGTGTCTTGATGTGGACCTCTTTAGGTTCATCTTGTTTGGGACTCTCTGCATTTCTGAGACCTGTATGTCTACTTCCTTAAAAATTAGTGAAGTTTTCTGTCAGTATTTTTTCAAATAGGTTTCCAATGTCTGGCTCTCTCTCTTCTCCTTCAACACCCACATGATGTGAATGTTGATACACTTGAAGTTGTCCCAGAGGCTCTTTACACAATCCTCTTGGTCTGATTGAGTGTCTGTTGTTATTGTTGTTGCTCCTTTATATTCTAAATCACTGATTTGATTCTTGGATCCATCGCCTTTACTGTTGATTCCATGTAAATTGTTCTTCATTTTAGTTAGTGTATCTTTTTTTCTGATTCATTATTTTTTATGATTTCCATGCCTTTTCTTATGCTGTTGAAGTTCTCACTGAGTTTACTGAGCATCCTTATAATCAGTATTTTGAACTCTGCATCGAGTAGTCTGCTTGTCTCCATTTTGTTTAGTTCTCTCTGTGGAGTTTCACTCTATTCCTTAATTTGGTCCATGTTTCTTCATCTCTTAATTTGGCAGCCTCCCTGTGTTTGTTTCCACATATTAGGTAGAACTGTTACAACTCCCTGGTTTGGTAGAGTGGTCTAATATAGTAGGTGTTCTGTACAGTTCAGGGACACAGCCTCCCTATCACCCATGCTGGGCACTTGAAGTATGTCCACAGTGTGGGCTGAGTACATCTATTTCTTGCAGCTGAGACTCGATTACTGTTGGGAGTCAACAGGAAAGATTTACCAGGCCAACAATTGCAAGGACTGGCAGTGGCCACTGACCACCTGCCTCTGACCACCATGGAGGATCAGCTGAGCAGAGACCCACTTCACAGAGCAGCACTTACTTCACCAGCACTCTGGTACTCAATGAGTCCACCCCTTGAGTGTGTCACCTGGGGTTGTTGGGTGGTGGTGCTCCAACATGGTCGCAGCTGTTCATTGTGTGTGCAGGCTGTGGAGTCTCCCAAGAGGTGCAGGCCAAGGTCAGCCACCTACTGTGTTCTTTCCTGGGCCACCCAAATAATCTATAAAGCAATCTGAAGTTGACTTCTACTTGTACTGGGCTTGGAGGTGCCCAAGCAAGTCGAATCTGTAAACCAAGGCCAACTGCTTTGCCTCCAGTGCTGGGCCTGGGGCCACTTAGGCATAGGACATATTGAGGCCAGGGTACTCTGTCTGAGAGAATTTAGGAAAATTTGAAACCTGAGCCAAGACAAGCCACTTGTATGGAAAAGCCACTGGAAACAGCCTGGGTGGGCCTGAAAGTTGGGTGGGTCAGAGCCTCAGTGAATCACCAGGGTTGGGAAAACAGTGTGAGCCAGACAGATGGAGTCTTAGATATATGGTATCCACCTGCCAACTCTCTGACTTTACAAGAGGAACACTCAGAAAAGGAACAATGGCATCTGCTAACACTTTTATTTGGGAGAAAGCTACCCTGTAGCTCTCACCCTGATGCTGAACAATTCAGTTCCTCCCAGTCATGTCTCTGATCCCTCTTAAGCTACTACTCCTGTGCTGGAGCTTAAAGGGAGTGAGTCTGAGTAAGTCTATGCATGAGCCCTTTAAGACGGACTGCCAGGGAGTCCAGCAGTTCCTGTCTTCCACAGCCTCTATCTCCACAAGTTTTTACAGCCAGAAATTATAGTGTTTCTCTTCCTGGCACTGGAACTCTGGGTTGGAAGTCCTGTTGTGTGGATGGGACCCTGGCTCTTAAGTTATCCCTCCCAGGTTTTATCCACCACATGTGGGTATAGGAGCAACCCATTTTGCATCTCTGCCCCTCCTACCCATCTGGATGTAGTTTTTTAAAAGTATATTTTATTGATTATGCTATTACAGTTATCCCATTTTTTCTCCCCTTTATCTTCCTCCACCCAGTTACCCCCTTTCCTTGAGCATCCTCCCTTAGTTCATGTCCATGGGTTGTTCATATAAATTCTTTAGCTTCTCCATTTCCTATACTATTCTTAACCTCCCCCTGTCTATTTTGTACCTACCAATTATGTTTCTTATTCACTGTTCCTTTTACCCCCATTCTCCCCTTTTCCCTTCCCTGCTGATAACCCTCCATGAGATCTCCATTTGTGTAATTCTGTTCCTTTTCTAGTTGTTTGCCTAGTCAGATTTTTGTTTTTGTTTCTTAGGTTCAGTTGTTGATAGCTGTGAGTTTGTTGTCATTTTATTGTTCATAGTTTTGAACTTCTTTTTTTTTCTTAGATGAGCTCCTTTAACATTTCATATGAAAAAAGATTGGTATAGTTTCTTTTATTTCCTTAGTTGTAGGACTTTCATTCAGCTTGATTTCTGATGGTTCTGAATGATGGTTGTATTGATGTGGTTGTGCAAGGAGACAAGCCGTGTTTACCTATGTCACCATCTTGAACAAAAGCTGGTTAGGTCAGAGAGGCAATGTTTGGAGGTACAAGGACCATCTTGTGACAGCAAAGAGTACAATCACATTAAAAGTTGTGACAGAGCAAGATCAAAACATTTCTTCATTTATTTCTCAATGTAGTAATGTAATAATTTATCTGAGCAGTAAAACCAGGTGGAATTAGCATTCAAAATCTTGATTGCAAATATTAGGTAAAAATCTATAGAACATCTTCACAAGCTTCCACTAGATGATTCATCAAAGCTGTCACACCTTCTAAAACTAATATTGGTGGATATTTTCAACTGAACCACTATCTAGTGTAGCTATACTCTTCTGGTCCCACAGGTATGGTTATTCATTTATTAAATGTCAGTTTTATTTCCTTCTAAGCCTATTATCAGATGTACTTGGTATTGTAATTGTGATATTTAGCTACATTCTACATAAAACAATGAAGCATAAGTGTTAAGAGAAGTTTCAGCTTTTACTAACAAAAACTAAATCAAATGATTATAAAATGCAATGATTTAAATTTGCTAAAAATTTGTCCTAATGCAACGTTAAAAATTTAGGACAAACATAATAAAAACCAAGAACCATTTTGCACTCAAATTGCTATACAAGGGTTTTCATGATATTCATTACTCCATATAAAAGAAAAACTGGGAATTATGAAGGATGATGCAACATGTGTGTTTTGTTTGAAAGACCACAGTGAAATAAAAAAACTTCAACTAAGCAACTGATATTCTGAGAAATATCATATTCAAAGATTAGCAAAAACAAAATGTGTGTTTATGTTCTTTAGTTTTAACTCTGAAGGTAAATATATATATATATATGTTTCATTTTTCTTGGTGTTGTATCTCAAATGACTTCTGTGATTAACTCACCAGATTCTAATAAAGTGATAGAGTGGGATATTGAGTGAGCTTGTATTAGACTATTATTTAAATCAGCATTTACTCAATTTTAAGAATGAAAACTTTGATATAATGACTGAATCTAATCAGTTTCTTTGGGTCAATCTGCCAGTTGTTTATGGGTAAAATTATGACCTAAGGAATAATGCGGTTTTGGTTTTATTTCTACTTTGCAATACCTGACCATCATTTTGTCTAAAAACACTATGTACAAATAGCAGGCATCGATTATGGACTGTATCTTCTGTGAATATTAATTCACATTGGTCTATATTCTTTCATTATATAACATATCCCCGAATAAATCTAAGCACTTCATAAGTGAATTAATTTTTCTGGGTTAAAGTAATAGTATTTAGTATCCTAAACAAATAATTTATACAGACAGGAAACACTAAATTTCTCCCATGTACCAAATGATACCCTAAAGTCCTGCAAGAGTTAATTATCATCTGAATACCAACTTGATATAAACTATTTTTATTATTTGCTACACACTTTTAATAGGAACACAAACTGGCAATTTTCCACAAACAAAAAACACAGAATAACAAAGTAGCGCTCCAAAGCCTGCTTAATTGCATATGGAAATCCTTAAAATACCTGAGTTTTGGTAGTCTATTGCAAGGGCTGTTCTCTAACAGCTACAGAGCTAGGACATGATGCAGGGATTGAACAGCAGCTGCAAAATGGCTGCCACACACTACACCTGTGTGAGGTTATTTATATCATGATTTATTGTGACAATGTTGGGTCCAGTGACCATCACATAATTTAATCTACTATGATTTCCCTAGAATTCAACAGCACTCCAGCATGTTTTCACATAATCAGATGAAATATAGCTGCCCAAGAAGGAGCTCTGCCATGTTATGCTTGCAAAATTCTGGTACAATCTATTTATCTGATCCTGAGTGAATCTATAGAAGATGTTGACAATGATATGTAAGTTTGTGTATTTTAATCCAGAAGTGACTATGCTTCTTGAGGTAGCCTCTGTTTTCAAATAATAGTAACTGAATTTATTTAAAAAGTAAATATATTCCATAAAGTTCTAATGAGCACAATAGATTTGAGGTCTGGCTATACATGTAGTGAATGGTTGAGTGAGTACATGTATACACAGATGCATGTGGTGTGGGAAGACAGTTTTAGAAGTAATTTTCCATAATTTTGTCCATAATTTTCCTAAGCATTTGGCCATCCTTTGTTTATTGCCATAGCTATACATGAATTGATAATGAAAGGGACCTTTAAACTGGAATTAAAAAGAAAAACATTTAAAATTAAAATTAACAGTTTAAGGCATGTAAACCCAAGTTACTGTTCTAATCATAAAAGTCATATTTAGGTACCACACAAAACCTCATAAAATGGCTACAGTAACTTGGATGAAAAGTGTTAAGTCAGTCTCCTTCCTGAAATTCATATGCTTTGAAATGTCAATCTCTCTCTTTTTTTTGAAGATTTTATTTATTTTTAGAGAGAGGGGAAGAGAAGAGAAAGAGGGAGAGAGAAACATCAATGTGTGGTTGCCTCTCGTGCGCCCCCCACTAGAGACCTGGTCTGCAACCCAGGCATGTGCCCTGACTTGGAATCCAACCAGGGATCCTTTGGTTCTCAGACTCAGGACTCAATTCCCTGAGCCACACCAGCCAGGGCTGAAATGCCAATATCTCTTGACTCAAATAGAAAGTCATCTAAAGTGAGCTGTCTTAAAATCTTTGAGGCTCAGAATATTAATCAATAAGATTTTTTCTTACAGAAATAACTTCTAAAATATAATTGTGAATTTATACATGTTGAATTTAATGTTTATGTCATTAACATTTTAGTGACCTAATCAGTATCCCTATGAAAGTATTTTACAGACATTTTAAATAGATAAATAGATAAAAATAGAATTGTCCAATTACTTCAATAGTACAAGTTTTTTATTGCATCAAAAAGAGTATAGATACTGTTAAATACTGGCTTCGTGAGTGGAATTTGATACTACTTTTCAGGAGAAGTATGTAGCAAAACCAATATAAACATACAACTATAATTTTTTTCATAATCAAGAACCACATATGAAACAAGGCAATATGAAAAATTTTGTGAAGAAAATAATACATACTTCATGAAATCAATTTTTAAAAATGTCATGCCATAATAATGCTCCAAATATGAAAATTAGCAGACATATTTATAAGTAAACACCTATAAAGAGCAATTAGTAAAATCTCATCTGAATCAAATTTAGTCCCAGTTTCTTTTGAATAGATAATCAGTTATAACCATGGATTTGATGTTTCTGTACCATTTTTTTTGTACACAGGTGGTAAGTAAATACATAAAAATAAGAGAAGTCTTCTATGAAGAAGATATAATATGAGAACAGAGGGCCAAAACAGAACGCTTAATAACACCAAGAAGAAACAAAGTGTAAAGGTGTGTAGAAAACCCAGATCATTCAGGGTCAGGGAGGTTTATGGAAAATTGATTGATAATTGCCAAAACATGGAAGCAAACAAGATGTCTTTCAGTAAGTGAACAGATTGAAAAAGAGAGAGAGAGAGAACTGTGAAACAGGCAAACAATAAAATGAGCAATCAGCCATGAAAAGACATGGAAGAATTATCCAGGTCTAAACGTAGGTTAAGGAAGTCAATCTGAACAGGATAAATATTGTGATTCCAACTACTATATGACATTCTTAAAAAGGCAAAACAATGGGGACAGAAAAGACCAGTGGTTGCCAGGGGTTAGGGAGGAAGGAAGGATAAGGAGATGAGCACAGAATTTTTAGGCCACTGAAAATACTCTGCATAATAATACAGTGGTGGGTAAATGTCATAATACATTGTCAAAACCCATAGTACAACCCCAAGAGTGAACTTTAATGTAAATTGACTTTGGATGATAATGATGTGCCAATGAAGATTCATCAATTATAACAAATGTACCACTCCGGTGAGAGATGTCAACAGTGTTTGTCAATAGTGTCAGTAGTGGGAGGCTGTATGTGTTTTTGTGGGGGGAGGGAGGGATTGGCAATGTATGGGAAATCTCTGTACTTTCTGCTCATATTACTGTGAATTTAACACTACTCTAAACAAAAAAGTAAAAGAAGAAGAGAAAAAGTGGTTCTGAATATGAAATACTTTTCAGTCCTCAAATAAGATCTAAAACTCAGTATTGTTCATAAGATCCAACCAAAGTGAGACCTGCAGTGACTCTGGCAATCACAATCCCATCAGAGCAGTGCAAACAAAAGTCAGGTTACAATTAAAAGACACGTAGGTTTTTTCCAATGGGAAATTTGAACATACCTAAGTTTTAAAAGCCAATAGATGAGAACCTAAGCATATTGTAATAATAATCCTATATTAACAATTAACAATATAGAAGGGAGGAGAGAAAATCAAGAATTGAGACTATCTCAAGTTCAGTAGCCAGCTTCCAAGATTGCCTCCAATGATTTCTACCCCCTACTAGTCACACCTTTATGTAATTACCTCCATTTTACTAGGGTTCTGCATACCAGTAGAAAGTAATAAAAGTGATGTTACTTCCGAGGTTATTTTTATTTTTATTTTTATTGTATTTTTACCATTACTGTTTATCCCTTTACATTCCCTCTTATCCCTGCAATCACCACACTGCTGCCCATGTCCATGAGTCTTTTTTACTTTTGCTCAATCCTTCCATCCTCTAACCCCACCCCCTCCAGGGCTGTCAGCCTGCTCTCTACCTATGAGTCTGTCTCTATTTTGCTTGCTAGTTCAAATTGTTCATTAGATTCCACATATGAGTGAAATCATATGGTATTTGTCTTTCTCTCACTGGCTTATTTCACTTAGTATAATGTTCTCCATGTCTATCCATGCTATTGTAAAGGGTAAATTTTTCTTCTGTCTTACAGCCAAGTACTATTCCATTGTGTAAATGCCCCATAGTTGTTTTATCCAGTCATCTAGTGATGGGCACTTGGGTTGCTTCCATATCTTGGCAATTCTAAATAACACTGCATTGTAATAGGGGTGCTTGAGTTTTTTGAATTAGTGTTTTGGGTTTCTTCAGATAAATTCACAGAAGTGGGATTATTAGGTCAAGATCCATTTTTAATTTTTTGAGGCATGTCCATACTCCACAGTGGCTGCACCAATCTGCATTCCCACCGACACAGCAAAATGGTTCACCTTTCTCCACATCATCCCTAGCACTTCTTGCTTGCTGACTCATTGATGGTAGAAATTCTGACCAGCATGAGGTGTTGTCTCATTGTGGCTTCAATTTGCATTACTCTGATAATTAATGACATTGAGCATCTTTTTATATGTCTATTGGCCATCCGTATGTCCTCTTTGGAGAAGTGTCTATTCAGGTACTTTGCCCATTTTTTAATTGGATTGTTTGGTTTTTTGGTGTTGAGTTTTATAAGTTCTTTATGAATTTTGGACAGTAACCACTTGTCAGATGTTTTAGTGAATATGTTCCCCCATTCAGTGGGTTGTCTTTTTACTTTGTTGATGGTTTCTTTTTTGTGCAATTGGCTAAAGGTAGTTTATTCAATCAATGGTGTTGGTAAAATTGAATAGATATGTGCAGAAAAATGAAACTAGACCACTCCCTCTCTCACACCACACACAAGAATAAATTCAAAATAGATTAAAGACTGAAATATTAGACCCAAAACCATAAAAATCCTAGAAGAAAACATGAGCAGTAAAATCTAAGACATTGCTGATAGTAATATTTTATCTGATATATCTCCTCAGGCAGGTGAAACAAAAGAAAAAATAAATAAATGGGTCTATATCAATCCAAGATTATATTTATAAAGACACTATGCTGTTATTTCTTGCATGCTTCCTGGAGAAAGTCAACTGCTAAGCAGTGAGAAAGTTTAGGTAGCCTGTGGAGAAGCCCATGGGGCAAAAAACTGAGGCTTCTTCCAGCAGCTTGTAAGGAGCTGAGGTCTTCCCACTACCGTGTGCATGAACTCAGAAGTTGATCTCCCCTAATTGCAATTTGGTAGAACACTGTCTTGACAACTGGCTTAACTGCATCTCCTCTTGGAAAGGAAGAGGGAGGGGTGCCACATCTGTAAGAAGATAAGGAAAGAGCTTTTCAGTATGCGTGTATGTAGATGGGTGGGTCTTATTAAACTTTGCAGCCCAAATTTTTTTTAACTTGTTTTCAGTGTGAATATTTCTTCATTATCTCCTAGCAGCCCAGGTATTGTGAAAAGACAACAGATCCTGAAGTCAAGTCAGATCTGATGGTTGATAAGATGATGAAGCAAGGACACTGTTGAGCAAGTTGTAAAAATAATGATTCATGATGTCTATGCTAAAGAGAGCAAAAAAGTTCTTGATAGGGAAGAAATTAAGAGATTAGGGCAAAGAATGAATAAAAAGTAATGAAGAGTTTGAAGCATAGGCAGATGTGACCAGAAAGGGGAATGTCCAAAGTAATGATTTTAGCAGTGGAACCACTGTGGTTAATCACAAGTATGAGGTGAGCATGACTGTATCTGCCTGAAGTTCAGCTGAAGTTCATTGACCAACAGATCATTAGAAACATGGAGTTAGGTTGTTGATTAGGTCATCTTTGGGGACACAGAACTGATTCAGAAAGATAGCAAGAATTTAGGCAGAGAAGAGGTAAGTGCACCAGCATCTACTGATCCTTTTAGATGGCAGCAAAGGGAAGGGGTGGCATTGTAGTTCATATGACAGGATCATAAATGAGTGGCAATTTTAATAAGCAGTGCAAAAATAAGGTAGGTCAGTTATGGAAAAATGAAAGCTTCTACAAGGGAGTGATTCAGGGCAATGGAATTCTTTGGAAAAGGCTATTCCTCTGGTTAAGTAATTTTTCTTCTTAATATGTTTGTAGATCACTAGCCTCAATGGAAGTGGCTTCTGGTGGCCAGAAAGGTTCCACACAGCCAACCAGAGGGATGAGCATTTGTATCAACCATTCTTGTACACCAGTCGGGAAGCTGTGGGTTCAAACAAGAAACTAGAAGAAATGTTCCATGAAGATTCTGGGTGAAAATAGCTCTTTCCAAACTAATTCTGGCTTGTATCAAGGGAAGATGGCCAACTCTATGTGTGATAACTAGGAAATGTTTGGTCTGGGAAAATGAGATCCATTACTAATGATTTGGGCTTCTAGCAGACATGTTCTTTGGCTCTACATCACTGGAGAGATTACAAGTCAGGAAACAGTCAACACAGCTCTAAGCCAATTATGACCTGTTAGATGCTATTAGTTCTGACAGTGTTCCTAAATTTATTTCAGTGAAAATGAGGACATTTTTAGATTTGACGTAGGAGCTTGATCTGAATGATGGGCATTTGCCTCATTGACTAAATGTAAATGATCAGGCACAATACTATGGACTAATAAGGCTGCTCTCAGTGAGGGAAGCATCTGGAGAGAAGAAATGGGCCAAAATACTTGCCAGTTTCTAAAGTGATCACCACTTATATTACTAAGTATTAAATTACTAATGGGACAGTAACTTAAAACTCAACATGATGGTTTTTATTCAGGCAGACAGCATTTATAATTCTTAGTTAAATCGTATTCTGAATGATGCTGTGCTTACACCTTTCTTGACTCATTTCCACAGTCATGTTTCTCTACTCAGAGCATGCTTACTGCTTTGTATATAACAGGCATTCCCTAGTGTTTGCTGAGAGAAGAAATTAATGAATGAATGCAATAGGCATAGCTCTAGACAGTTGTGGGAGTTTTTCATGTATCCTATTCCTCAAAATCTCTGTAACAATCAGCATTTATATGTCCTTTTAAACTGAATCTGTAATTAGTAAACCAAAATTTAGTAATATCTTTGGTATCTAATACTTGACAACAAAATTTAATATATCTATTTTATTTATCACATCTATCACTTCGAAAATTTTAGTTGTTATATTATCAACCAAATTTCTATACCCATGATAATAATTTTTTTAAAAAATGTGAAGTCTGTTTAAAAAATAATCTGATTTTATTTTACATCTTAAAAGAGAGAAAAAGGATAAATGGCAGTTTCTTAAATTAAAAAATTCAATCTCAAACATTTAATTTTTATATCTGCTCAACAAATAAACACAATATATGTACAGCTTATTTTTTCCATTACATTTTTTACAATAGTTCTCTTTTAAAAATATTTAGCTGACATAATTTAAATGATATAGTTTTTTCCAGCACATTTATTCATTTATTTTATTGTCAAGATAGATTCAAATATATATTCTTATTAGACAAACAAAATATAAAAGAATAATAGTTATATAATGAATATATTCAAATAACAAAAACTGGAAAATATATATAAAGATGCAATAAAATTATTTCCTTTCTTTCTCTGTGAATGACCGAGACTCTTTACCATTACTTAAATACTAATTCCTGACAGTGCATAGAATTAACACTTGCACAATCTTAGTCACAGACCTTACACCACTGTTAGGTTACATATATGTTTGCCTGTGTGTGCATGTGTGCATCATATGTGTTTAGTTACTTGTATATGTGTGTGTAAATATACATATATATACATGTGCAATTATTGAGAAGTTACACTGCCTGGATATTTTATTAAGTGCTGTCCTGTAAGTTATCCCCTCTATTCATTGCACAGCATATGAAAAAAAATCAAAGTTCACAATAGCAAGTAACTACTTGGCAAATGTTAGATTTTGAATGAAGAATATTTTCTACTCTCTATATAACAAGAACATAATAGAGATGTACAAGGCAGGTTATATTCAAATAAACAAACGACCACAGAGCATGAAGAATTAGTTATCTCCTTTAATGAGATGGCAGTATTGAGACATCATAGACAACCCCCTCCTCTCTGACACTTAATCCACCATTTACCTTTTAAAAGTACTTCTTTTAAAAGAAGATATTGTATTTTTTTCATTACCATTTAACCCCCTTATACTCCCCTCCTCCAGCAATCACCACACTGTTGTCCATGTCCATACGTTTTTTTTTCCTTTTTTCTCAATCCCTTCACCCTCTAAACTCCCAATAGCTGTCCTCCTGCTCTCTATCTATGAGCCTGTCTCCATTTTCCATGTTGGTTCAGTTTGTTCATTAGATTCCACATACAAGTGAAATCATATATTTGTCTTCCTCTGACTGGCTCATTTCACTTAGCACATTGTTCTCCAAGTCCATCCATGCTGTCACAAAGGGTAATTTTTTCTTCTTTTTTATAGCCAAGTACTATTCCATTGTGTAAATGTCCCATAGTTGTTTTATCCACTCTACTGATGGACACTTGGGCTGCTTCCAAATCTGAGCATACATTCATTGCAAAAGTACTTTCTAAGCAGAATGATTTTGTTCAGAAGCAATCCTCAAGGAGAAATGCCCAGTTAGAAACCCCTGATCTCATGATGAAGTCTTGGGATGGTTCCCCACAGGGAGTGAATTTGCAGGCTATAGTGATAGAGCTTCACATTGAATTTTATATTCTTTCTACAACCATATAAATCATGACTAAAAAGAATGTCGGGATTCATCTAGCAAAAGAAAGAACTCATACTCTTTTAATCATGTTAACATTTGCCTTTATTCATGTCTGACTATGCCTCCTAGAAAAAGCTTTTGGAACTATCAGATTTTAAATGACCACCAGATGAGGAAAGATTATTGAATATCATAATCATTAAATATGTATTTATTAAGAATATCCACAAAAATTAAGCAAATAACTTCAAACTAGCCAGAAATACAAATGCCCAGTGTCATGTACCTTGAAGTTGCAAAGAAATATCTCCCCTCAAGTTTTGGGAATAATATTATAACAGAAAATTAAATTTCTGACTTGATTTGTATTCATAATTACCACTGTGTTCTTGTTCAAAAAATGTACAAACATTTGGGGGAAAATCATCAAATGTCCTCCAAATTACTTTGATTTATGAGCAGACTTTTGTGGGATATTTTTATTACTACCATAATTATTTTTCCTGCTTCTACTAATGATACGGCTTTCTCTGCAGACCTTGTGAAGAATGGAGTTGTTGTGTGGTCCGTTGGAGGAATGTGTTGATACATGAAAAGCTTTAGAGGACAACATTATAATTGGAAAAGTGTATATTCACATGGAAATTATTTTTTGAATTAAAAAATTTTAAAGCCATAAGATTGGCAATTCAAAATTTATGTCTGGGTTTCTTAGAAAAGATCTTTTATTTTCAAATCCACAGGCAGAATAAAGATATTTATTGTCTAGATGGCACAATCAAAATAACAATAAACTCTTTCTTCCAATTATGAGTGAATAAACAATTGATATTGTTTAAAGTATTGAAATATTGAAAATAAACTTTTAATAGAAAAAATATGTGTTGGAACTGAGAAAGGACCAATCCCTAAAATGAGACTGAATGAAATTCTGAGTTTCTGAATTCTACTATGAAGTTTTATTGAATTCATAATGGGCCCTTGTTTATATCTTTTAAATTCTTACATGTCAGTGTCTTCAAGTATATAATGTTAACCTATGCCAGCCATAGTAATGGCATTAATTTTAATAGCACTAGGTACAAACACATTAACCCATCTGTTCTCAGGTGACCTGTGATGCACACAGGGTATTTACAGAATGTTTAAAGTAAGGAAACAGAACAGCAGAGGAAAAGGAATTTGCCAATGAGGTAAATTTACAGAGTGGCAGAGCTAAGCCAGAACTAGGGTGTCCTGGCTTCCTGTCCAGTGTTCTCATTGAATTACCCTGCAGAACTGTCAAGATATAATCTTGCTTATTAAGTATAATAATTAAGCTATTATTTCCTATATTGTAAGCCTACTACAAGCTATCAGTTTTTATCAGTTGTTCCTATTATTAGTTATATGATTTTCCTAATAATAGTTATCAGTTACCTAATTTAATAAGAAAACATGAGAATAAAGTCACTGAAGAAATGCACAGGTAAGTGTAAAAACACTAATATTTGACATATTTTCATTATTTTCCACCTAAATACATAAAACTTTAATTTGAAAAGTCTTTCTAAGGCAGATTAGTAAGAACTACTGGGAAGTAATACCAATGTAATAAGTTTACTTATTTTCTTTCTCTAAATTTATTCTGACAGAATCAAATATAACTCAGTGACCAAAAGATAGGAGCAGAATCAGCAGAATCTAAAGTACAGTATTGTATATGGGCTTAATAACTGAACTTGAGTAATGAAGATCTGAAGATACATAAGAATGTCCACAATTCCTATACTGTCCATTCAATCAGTCCCATCAAAAAATAATTCTCAGTATCATGGTAATTTTATTTTAGACCATTGCAGTACCACTCCAAAACTGCATGTGTAAGGAAGAAGGGGTGTGGATAATCAGAGGTTAATATAAAAGATGGTGTTTATATAATGATGAAATCCAAATGAAATAAGCTGTCAAAACAAGAATCCAGCACCTTGCACCTGATAAAACACCATTGTTTTGGGTATAGCATCATGCCAAGTTTTTGTAGCATTGAATATGCTGTATCAAAACACTATATGTCTTTATGGTTCCTAACAAAACCCAATAACATTGAAGAATAAGGAAACTTAGATCAAAGTGATGAGCATGATTCTAAAACATCTGCAGTGGCCAGAATGAAGTCATATCTTGATGGCTCACAGGTCCAGACTGAAACCGTGTAATCAAAGTTAATTACTTGGCATTTTTAACTAATTAGTTTAGATAATTGGTTATTTTATGGAGAATTGTTCATTTCTATTTTTTTCATCATGTCATTTTCTTCTAAAATAGAGAATTTTCAGAATTCCACAGCTGACAATACGTTGACAGATTTTTTGTTTTGTTTTGTTTGGCTCATGAGAGTCCCACTCTCACTTAGTAGACAGAGAGCCACACCTACATGTTACATTCTCACCTACAGTACCACTTGGCAAAAGCTACAAGCCTCTGGGTAAGAGACAAAAAAACTGCTCTTGCCCAGGGCCCACTGAAACAATAATACAAAGAAAAGCAAGAAAGTTGAGAAAGTATTATCCTTAAGTCTCAGGGACAAAAGCCTAGTTATAACTGAGGCTGGATTAGAAAAGCTACAAACCACCCCTGACCCACCATGAAGCTTTCACTGAGTAGCAATAAACACCATTTGTTATTTGCAAAGGTACAAGAGAAACCTTCTCTGGCATGGATGTGTAGGGCCCACTGAAAGCTAAATGTAGGGTGGGGATTTGGAGAAAACCTCTTTGGCATTCCAGCCTTACAACAAGCACAAGGCAGTGGCAGTGCTGCATGGGAGGTTTCTGAGTCTGTGATGCACTAAAGGTAATAAGAACAATAGCAAAAACCAAATTCAGCCAAATTGCTGAACATATTGATTTGATCCTATACAATAACAGTCTTATGAAGGAGGAATCATGCCTATTTTTTCATCCTCACCCAAGGATATATTTATTGATTTTAGAGAGAGAGTGAGAAAGGGACAGAGAGAAACGTCAATATGAGAGAGAAACATTGGTTGCTTGCTGTGCATGACCAGACTGGAAATCAAACTGATAACTTAGGTATGTGCACTGACCAGGGATCAAACCTTCACTCTTTTGGTATATGGGATGATGTTCTAATTAACTGAGCAACCTGACCAGGGCTATGGCTATTTTTTAGCACAAATACTCTTTACCAGACTTTTTTCTGTGTTCTTCTACACAATGTCTACAGAATTTAATAAAAATTATGAGGCACTGAAAAAAAGTGAGAATAAGAGAATGACCCTTTGACAAAAGAATAAATAATCAACCAAGCCAGAATTAGAGGTGGGAACAATCAGACATGGATTTAAAATAAGTCTATTAATATATTAAAGCATCGCACAGAAAATATAAATAACATTGTATTAGTAAGGGTTCTCCAGAAAATGAAATATAGATATAGATAGATAGATTGATGTAGATATAGATACAGATTTGTGTGTATTACAATATATGTGTATGTTTGCATTATATACACACACATATGTATACATTTGTGTTTACTTAAATGTAAATCACATCTAAAGAATACATTCACAGCAACATCTAGACAAGTATTTGACCAAACAACTGGATATCGTATAACAATCACTACTAGTACATTTGATAAATTGTTAGAGGATGAGTGTGGACTAACATGAGAGTGAGAAAATCCTAGGGCTATAGTCACATGGAGTCTATATACTTTCTTGGGCTTCCACCCCAAGAAATCCACTAATTTTTCACTGTGGGGATCTGAAAAAGATCTTTTTAGTCCTGGGAAGAAGAGGTGAGAAGTATCCATTGTGAAACCCTTCCAGAACCTTCTTCTTAATGAAAGACTACTTTTCGTGGAAAAGGCTTTCCAGAGAGCAATAATGAAATCTCTTCCACCAGGGAGGAGAGAATTCCTTCCCACTCCAGCCAAAACCAGCTTTTCTGTCTCACCTAAAGGGGAAAATTAAAAAACACAAACAAATACAAATTTCACAGTGGACTGTGCCTCAAGGAAATGGATTGGGACTGTTACAGCTAATGAAGGGAGCAGAGAGCAGAGGGAGAAAAATAAGCTGTGTGCTTAGAGGACAGACAGAAACACTTATGAAAATCATACCTCTGAGACACAAATCCAGTAGGTGACTCAAACTTAATCAGAACATATGGAACTTTTTCTCCTTTCCCATACTCTACCACCACACCAAGTGCAGTATAATAATAGTGAAGGATAGCTTGGAGAGCTGCAGACTTTGACTCCCTTTGAGGAACAGAACAATAAGAAAGCTCAAAGCTAAGAAATCAGACAAAAACAAGGACACTAGAGAAAGTCAAAGCCTCAGTTACCTAACAATAAAAACAAGCAGCACAGCCAAATTCCCAGCTAGCTGAACACATAAAGGCCTGCTAACATCAGAACCTACACTCATGGAACACATCTGATTTTCAACAAAACATTTCAAGGTGAAGAGAAAAGCAAGTAAAAACACAGTGTGAAAACACAGAGCACATCCAAACTATATTAAAATATAACACAGATGATGAAATTATTACACAAGTAATTTCAAGAACTGATCAAGACACTAAGGAATTTAGTGGAAAAAGTAGACTGAGTGGAAACTATAAGAAAAAAAATCCAAAGGTAACAGATATAAAAAGCACAGTTACTGATATGAAGACTGCCATCCATGGCTCACTGGACTTGATGCAACTGAAGAGAGAACTGGGAAAATGAGTCCATGGAAACTTCCCAAACTTGAATTTAAAGAAGAAAAAAATAATTAAAATAAATAAAATAGAACATCTTAGAACTGTGAGATAATATCAAAGGTATAAAATACACATAGTTAGAATAATAGAAGGTGAAGATCACGTAATTAAAATAATAGAAGGTGAAGAGTGAATGAGGCAGAAGAAATATTTGAAGTATTAATGGCTGAAAGATATGTAATTGAAGCCAGTCACCAAACCATAGATCCAGGAAGCTTTGGCAACATCAAGTTATGTTCAAACTGAAGTAACCAGAGGGGAGGTGGGAGGGAAAAATGGGAGGAAAAGGAGGAAGTGTTTTCAGGAACATCTTTAAGGGACACATGGACAAATCTAAAGGTGGGGTAGGATCAAGGGTGGGAGGTAGGGATGGCTGGAGTGGGAGGGGTGGGTGGGGGAATATGGGGACAACTGTATTTGCACAACAATAAAAAATATACATTAAAAAATAAAGACAAAAAATCTTGAAGAAAATGAGGATCCAAAAATACCTACCTTTACTTGTAGATTAACAAAAATAATAATACAGCTGATTTCTCATCAGAAATGATTTAAGCAAGGGAAGCATGAAATCTTTAAATTGTTCAAGAAAATACTTGCCAATATGTCTTTCTACATCCAGTGAAATTAACCTTCAAAAATCAAGGAGAAATAAAGGTTTTCTCAGGCAAACCAAAACATTTCAGGCAGACATGTGCTAAAAGAAATGCTAAGAGAATCTCTTCAGGCAAACAAAAATGGTATAGGTCATAAATTGGGACCTATACCAAAAGAAGAGTCTCCAGAAGGACTAAATAAAAGTAAAATGCAAATTTATATTTCTTATTCATAATTAATGCAAAATAACTACTTAGATAAATATAGTAAATGTGTATTGGATAATTATATCACATGTGTAAAGGAAATTAACATCAGTGACATCACCAGGGATGAGTAAAAGGATTTGGGAGCACTGTGATAAGGTATCAGTACTATACCTAGAACAACAATGATAACAAACACAGTGGTATTTGAAGGTGGACCAAGATCTTTGAAGATGCATGTTAAAAGTCTAAGGGCAACACGTAAAATTTAAGTACATATATTTATATTTAACCAAATGTATTGAAAAAGAATATACCATCAAACCAAGGATCTTAGGGAAACACAGGCAGAATGAATATTTTTAAAAATGAGAAGAAAACATAGGCAGATACACTTAATAGGCAAACCGCTGACAGCACAAGATAAAATCTTGAAATCAGCCAGAGATAGGTACATTACGAGTAGAGAAAAATAGATAAACATGAGAGGAAACTTCTTGACTGAAATTGTAAAAGCCACAAGACCATGGAAAGGCATCTTTAAAGTACTCAGAGAAAAGTATAACCTAGAATTCTATACACTTTGAAAATATCTTGTAAGAAATGAAGTCTAAAATAACAAACCAAAGTTAAACAATTTATTATTGCAGACCTGTAATACAAGAAAATTTAAAAGTTATTTGGATAAGAAGAAAATAAATAAAAGTTGGATCTGCAAAAAGAATGAAGATCTCCAGAAAGTATAAAGTTGTAAGTAAATACAAAAGCCATTTATTTAGTTTTTATTAGTTTTTTATTTAGTTTTATATTTAGTTTTATTTAGTTTATTTAGTTTTATTAGTTTTTATTAAAAATATTATCATCTAAAACAAAAAAATAAATAGTAGCAATGTACTGTGAGGTTTAAAATGGATACAAAAGTAAAACATGTGAGGATAACAGCATTATAGTAGGGGAAATGCAAGAACAATCTTCCAAGTTACACTAGAACAGGGATTACTTTTTGGATGGTAGCCTCTGATGAGTTGAAGATGTATATTGTAAACTCCAGAGAAATCTTGAAAAACTAAAACAAAGAACTATAGCAAATAAACCAGAGTACAGATAAAAATAGAACCATAAAGATATTCTAATAATCCAAAAACAAAATAAAAGAAGGAAATATTACAGAAACAGATGAAACAAAAAGAAAGTCAGTAGAAAGAAGGTAAAATTAAATCAACCAGATTAATAATTACAAAGTATGTGTGTGATGTAGTCGTTGCAACAGGCCCAAATTGCTAGACCATATAAAAACAAGAGCCATCCATACACTGTTATTTTAAATTCATAGATGTGATAAAAATAAAGATAATAAAATAACACTTACTAACATTTATCACAGATACCCTCATCTATTAATAATTGGGTGGCAAATTAAAGTAAATTGGTTCTATTATTCATGTTTATCAATCAATAATCTGTGATGGTTTGAAATGATTAAATAAATGGATAAGATTTAACATTTAATAAAGTTATAGTTTTAAAAATCAAGTAAGATTTGTCAAACATAGTTTACTTATATCATCAGTTAAAAATTATCTCCAGTCCAACTTTTAAGTATGAGAATTCAAAAAGGGTTTAGTTCACACATAGTTTCATAAATCAAAAGTAAATTCTTGAAACCCCAAAGGCTTTGAGATGAAAAAACTGCAACTTAAGGTAGGATGCACATGAGCACAAAAGTTTTTGTGCTATAAGAAGCACTATTGTTTTCCTTATGTAGAGAAAAATAATAATAACAGCCATCAAAGTACCTTATCTTTATCTCTATCTGTTCATATTATCCTATTGTTTAGTTTTTCTTTAGGGCTATTGATGTGTGGTTAATTAAGCTACTCATTTAAACCTAGTGTGGGGGATCCCTGGGTGTATTCTTGACAAGAATCTCTGAAACATATGCCTGGGCACTACTGAGTTGCTAAATATAACAAAATTTTGAAACTGCTGAGAAGAGTGATATATACACAAAGCACAAACACCAGTCATTTTTGATTCAGATGTTTCAAAAGATCATCAAACTATATGTAAGTAAAACTTAACTCATTTTTTCTAGAACTCCTTTCTTTTCTGCTAATTTAGAGATTATATTCTTCATTCTGTTATCCATATCAACAAACTTAATTCCTTTCTTTCAGGTTCCTCATCCAATCAAACATCAATTTCTGTAGACTTGATTTTGTGTGTATATTGTTGGTATCAACCTCTCCGTTGTAGCTACTATTTATCCCAGTATTTGTCACCAAAGTTATTGCAAACTTTTTCTAACTGGTTCTTTTTGTTGCTGTTAACACCTGCTCTCTCTACACCTGCCTGAATAAATGTGATGCTATCACTCTTTTGCTTAAAATTCTTCAATGGTTCCCCATAATCTACAGGTGATACTCTAGGGAGTTACCTGGCCCACAAGGCCCGGAATGATATAGCCCCGGTCTTTCTCTCTAGCCTCTCCCTGCCACTCTCTGACTCAAACACATGTTCCAGAATCACATGCTTATGGCTACACCTGCCCTCACACACACACTTCGCTGTTTCTTGTCTTTGTGTTTATGCCTTTGTCCTGGCCCTACTCCCCAGGATCAATAACAATCATCACTCATCATTTAGGATTCCATTCAAGGTCACTGCCTCCAGAATGCACAAGCAGGCCTCTCTCGCTGTCCCCTTCTGTGTCATCTCAGACCAAGTATCTATCACACATTATAAATATCAGTTTATGTCTTTCAACCTTATTAGAAGGCAAGCTCTTTAGGGCTGAAACTATGTATTCATTTTTTAAAACAATAGCACTTATAACACTCAAGAACTATTAAATATTTGAATTTATGGGAGATAGGGTTTTCATTCCTTAGACAATTGTGTGTAGTAACAGCCATATTATTTTCATTGTGTCAATTTTTTTAAAATCTGCAAATTCTTTGAAATTCCTTAAAGACAGATGTGATCTACACGTTTTCTTGAAACCAGGCAGCCTTTTGTCACTGTTTCAACCAACGGGGCACAGCAGAAATGATGCTCTGTGCACCGCACTGCTAAGGAACCAGACTACTGCCTTGCTTGCTGGCATACTTGCTTTTAAAATCTTTGTTGGCCAAATAAGAAGTTTGGCTGCCTGGAGCCTACCATGCTATTTGGAAGCCAAATCTAGCCATGTGGAGATGATATGGAAGGGTTCTGAGATACACAAAGAGAAAGAAAGAGCTGCTCAGACAGTCCCCAGCCTTCCCAAGTTTACTTCCCACTACCTCTGCTCCAGCTATAGCTGCTCTCTCTCCACATGAATAAGAGCCCTGAGCGATGACAGCCTGCCTGATTTCTTCTAAAATTTCTGAGCTGTAGACATAGTAAGAGTAAAAATGATCATTGCTCTTTTAGGGCACAATGTTTTGAGATTTGTCATATAGCCATAGAAAACTAGAACATTAATTTTAATGATTAATTAATGATAATGGATAGTAACATTTAAAATTAATTAAATACTCTTAATTTAAATAATATTTAGTAATTTCAAAGTTTTCATTTTTAATTTTAAGTATTTTTATTGATTATACTATTACAGTTTTTATCAATTCTTCCCAATTTATCCCTCTCTCCCTGCCCCCCAACCCTCCAGCATTCCTTCCCTTAGTTCATGTCCATGGGTTGTACATATAAGTTCTTTAAGTCCTCTGTTTCCTATACTATTTTTTATCTCTCCCCATCTGTTTTATGCCTACTAATTATGCTTCTTTCCTGTACCTTTTCCCCCCTGTTCTTCCCTTTCCCCTTCCCACTGAACTCCCTCCATGTGATGTCCATTCCTCTGATTCTGTTCCTGTTCGAGTTGTTTGCTTAGTTTTTGTTTTCATTGCTTTTCTTTTCTTTTAGGTTCATTTGTTGATAGTTGTGAGTTTGTTGTCTTTTCACTATTCATGTTTTTTCTTAGATAAGTCCCTTTAGCATTTTATACAATAATGGCTTAGTGATGATAAACTCCTTTAACTTGACCTTTTCTAGGAA
>CM052542.1:82356811-82367581 GCA_028533065.1 Trachops cirrhosus | reverse complement strand
TGGGGCAGTTTTCCTTCGTTTTTTGTTCAAATAAGTTTTCAATTTCTTGTTGTTGTTCTTCTCCTTCTGGCACCCCTATAATTTGGATATTGGAATGCCTCAGGTTGTCCCAGAGGATTGTAAGACTCTCTTCACATTTTTGAATTCTTGTTTCTTCATTTTGTTCCAGCTGGATGATGATTTTTTACTTTTGTTCCAAATCATTGCTTTGAGTCCTGGTCTCCTTCCTGTCACTGTTGGTTCCTGAATATTTTGCTTTATTTCATTTTGTGTACCTTTCATTTGTTTTTTTCATTTTTCAACCAAGCTCAGTCAGATCTGTGAGCATTTTATCAGGGCTTTAAATTCTCCATCAGATAAGTTGGCTATCCCCTCATTGCTTAGTTTTCTTTCTCATGTTTTGCTCTGTTCTTTCATTTTGGGCTATATTTATTTGCCTTGGGGAACCTTATAAGTTGTAAGGGGGCAGAGCCTTAGGTATTCACCCAGGTGGGGCAACCCTCTTTAGTGTTCTTCAGCACTGCCTATGGGGAAAAGGCCAGAGAGGGAACAATGCAGGTTGCCTGCTTGTCTCTAGTGCACTTTCCACCTTCCTAACCTCTAGTTTCTGGACTATGACCCACTAAAAATTTGGTATTAAACAATAATGCGATGAGAAATATTATTGATATCAAATAGAACTCTAAGTAAATAGAGAGAAGCAGAGTGAGAAGGCCATAACCCTTACAGACTTTGTGACCCACACTCTTTAGGATACATCAGGAATATGATCACTGAGTTCAGGATGAATGCCAAGTTTCTCAGAATCCTGGAAGGTAAAAACTAGGAAGGAAGACAGAGGAGGTATAAGAGTAACCTAATGATCACCGGAACTTAAAGAAAATGCATATGGAATTGATTCATGTATCACCAAGTTCTGAGATGTATGTAGTCTCTTGCTATATTGTGTTAATATAATTCTACAAGGCCAGTTATAAACTTTCTTTATTCTCCTTAATATAATTACTCTCCAGAATCTGGAGGTCAGAATTCTAGAATTTTCTACCTCTCTTTCTGCAATGTCAAATCATCAGTATTCATCTAAAAAGTTGAAATTTGTTGCTATCTTAATAGCTCTGAGTTTTGATATCCAAGTTTACCAAAAATGTTACAAGTAATGAAAATGAAAAAGAGAATTGTAGAGGAAAATGAGCTGATAATATGAGATACAAAGAGAGACAAACTGAAATACAAAGTATAAGAAAATAAATAAAAATAGTAAAATTAGACACTGAACTTTGAAAATATAGTAGAAGCAGACTTTTATATTGCTACTCATGTATGGCCCTCTCCACAAACTATCCTGCGAACAGGAGAGGAACTGAATTTGAAGGAGAAAGCAAATGGAAAAGTAGGGCTGGGAAATGCAGGACCAGAGCTGAATGTGCCTCCAGCATGAGAGATGAGGACTATCATCCACTTTTTGAGTTCCAGACAATGAAGTCAGTCTTAAGTTTCTCTTCCACCCTCAAGAAAGAATCCACTTTTAAAAATCTTTTTTCTAGTTATTGCCCAGCTCAGCCAGGTGATGAGCCAACAGCATAGGACAATGCTGGACAGCAGAAATTAGAACTGGAAAAGTGCTGGCAGAAACCAAGTGAGTGTGGGAAGATCCATCCCATAGCCCAGCTTTGGGCTAGGCATTGGAGAGACTCAGAGGGAGGGAGAAATAGAGAAATGGAGAAATAGCTGGTTTTGAATGACCTGAGCCTCTGCATAGGGGTTTTGCATCAATTTGGTTTAGTGTCCCCACTCTTAATATAAGATATAAAGAAGTAAAGTCTATTTCTAAACTCCTTGGCTTAGTAAAGCAAGAGTTACATTTCATCAGGTTTAACTTCTTTACTGGTAAAATGTGTAAGGCAAGTTTTGGACACTGTATTGCCCATCATGCTGTCTTAAACTGTTTTACCTTGCTCCTTTCAAAAAGTCTTCTCCAGCTTCACATGGTTCTGATGGAGCTGCTTATATTCATTTTTACATTACTGACATATGTAGGATAGGCTCCTGAGGCAATGACGGCTTCATGGATAGGCAAACAATCCACACAGGAACAATCCCTGGGATTGACTTATGCATACAGAAAGTCAGACTTCCATTTTCTGCTGGAGTTGCTAAGCTAGTATAGAAGGTAAGGTTTGTTCTGCTGGTCTGACATGCAGAGAGAGCTTGCATGGTGAATGAGACAACATAAGTCAAAAATGGAGCTTGGAGTTAGTGAGTGGCCTGATAGCTTTGCTTGAGCCCCTGGAGCTAGCTTCAAGGAAGCTGGCTCCTGGCTTCCTCAGTTTTGATCCTATGAAATCCAATTTTCCTTTTTATTTGGAATAATTTAAACTTCTATCACATGCAGTTAAAAATACCGTGCTACTTCAAAAGCTTATTGCAGAAAGTCCAAGAATGGATGGGCACTCAAAAAACCTGACAATTGAACCAACTAGGGCCTAAGCAGAGGCCAATATTTATCAAAAACAATGCTCACTATTAAGACATCTCAAGCTTCTGCTTAGTTCAAGCAATGTTCTTAACAATGGACTGGGGTTTCAAAGTCACCACAAAAATATACTTTCAATACATTAAAAAACCATACCTGTTCCTAGAAGTCAAATTGCTATTTTAGTCATCATTATATAAAACAAACCAGGCTAGGATCTATCCCATAAGAGATCCTCATGTTTGAACTTAAATATACGTGTGATTTACTTTACAAATATTTTGATAAAAGATAGTAAAAATGAATCAATATTGATGTTTGATGGGCATTATTTCAGCTATACAGTTAACTCCAATTGCTGAAGATGGTATGTCAATAGTACATGAGTTGCTAGGTGATCAATTCCAGTTCTTTGAAATAATTAATCTAGCCAAAGTTCCTGAAAGAACATGATTAATAAAATAAAAAGTAGGTATTGCTATCCAGCAATAGTACTTTTGTCTCCATCCAACTTATTTAATGTAAAATACCCTTTTGTTTGTAAACCATAACTATATCACTTTCTTTCAAACATAAGAGTAGTATAATCAGAAAAAAAAAACAGGTAACAAAATATTTGCCTAGAGGTAGTGAGAACTCAGAAGTCCTAGATTAGTGTCTTGTTGTATTGTGCTAAGTTTAAAAACCTTAGAAAGAAAAGTAGAACTGCATAGAAAGGATGTTGAGCCTGACTAAGTTTAGACACTCAATCAGTTACCCAACTTCTGTTTAACCAGATAAAATTGTATGTAGTAGCATTTACAACCATCTGGGGAAGGCAGGCATTTAATTTTAAAAAGATAATTATTAGCAAAGCCAAAGCATTTATCAACATTGGTCTTAAAGGAATAAATCATATTTTTATGTTTTTTCTAATTATAGGTCATTGAAACATTCTAATTATTAAATAATTGGCCATACAATCTTCTGACACAATTTATTATTCTGTCAAGGAAAGTTCTGTAATTCTTAAAAGAGTATTGTGGAAATCACTCAAGATTTAAAAATACATACAAAATAAATGCACTAAGAACTAAGGATGAATTGAATTTCTTTTTGTACTTCTTTTCTGGTAATAATACTAGAAAAGCTATAGAATTAAATAATAATTATTTACATGTATAGTCAGTCCTCTGTATTGCAAAAAGTCCTTTCACAAGTATACCCTTGTATTTCTAATGTAGACTTGATAAGTGGGGATTGTTTCTATATTTCAGAAGATAAGTAAAACTAAGTGAATAATTACACCGTGCCTCTTCCTCCAACTTCATAGAGAAAATTAATGTGTTTTTAAATCAGCAAATATTATTTTTATTACATATAAGACAGTTAACTGACTATTGCAGTATATGTAAAGATGAATAAAAGTCAGATGCTGGTTTTATGGAGTTTATAGTGTGAGAAAATATAAAATAAATTAACAAAAAACTATATTAAAAACAAACTCATACAGTTTGGAAGTTGAGCAATATCTCATATTTGAAAGGTTCATAAAAACATTTAAATTTGGCCTTTAAAATAGGCTACATTGTTTTCAATAATAATAATAATAACAACAACAATAATAAAGTCCTTTGTATTATTAAATACAAAGGATAATGTCCTTTTGTCCAAATAAAATTTTGTCACATGAGGAGACTCAGGGAATGGATGAGTGTGTTATTAAGTTGTAGAAATCCTTGAGTCTGATTCTTGGTTTGTACTCCAAGGGAAACAAGTCAGGCATGTGGAGAACTGTGAGTGTCAGATTGAGGCTCAAAATCCTCCTACCATTCTGTCTTCTGTTCATTAGTTTTCTCAATTCAATCACTTTTACATATGCCTTGAAAACGGATGTAAATATTCTAGATACAGGTCCTTGTATTCCAAATCAGCTTCAGCAACAAATTGAGCAACCTCTGGTAACATCGGAAATACTTGGTCTTTAACCAAGGACTGGTTTTCTTTGGCATTAGAAATATCCTTAAAGAAATTGTATCACTCACACACACACACACCCAGAATACTAATGTTTATATACACTTTCTTCTTATTAGAGATGATATAAATTGCTTTAGACTTCTTTGAAATAGTCCTTGCTTTTCAGCTTCAGAAGACTAAGGAATTCAAGGCAGTGGCTTGCCTGCTGTGTCTTTATTTCATAAAAACTGATTGAAATACAGAATGTAGATCAGTTTATCCCTTTGAATGGTCCATACTCTTTCCCACATATTATGAAAACTATTAGTGGTCTCCAAATTCAGCTGGTTAGAAATGGAGATTTTGAAGCCAAAGTCATAGATTCACTTTCATCAAGAGACAGCTCCACCCTGCTTCACTGGTGAAGTCTGAACCCGCAACTTGGCCAGTCATCTCAAAAAACTGGAAGGGGAACTCAATATCACAAATATGAATGTGCACATTTATCACATCTATTGACAGATGACATGAATTTAGAAGTTGTATGAATGTGACTTGGTAATTATGTGCCAATGACAAATTTAGGGAAAGGTAAAGCAGGCGATGAATTTCATAATTAGTTAATTCTGTCACCATGGATAAATTAGCTAAACTCTCTGAATCTTAAAAAATAATAAATCTCCATCATTTTTTGGTCATCTGCATAGTTACTTCAAACTCAAATTTGTAAAACCACAGTTATTTTCTTCCCAGGAGGTCAGGTCTAATCCCGCTCTTGCATTTCCTAAAGTGGTGGCCAGGACCATTCTCAATCCTGTTACCCAAGTCAGGAATCTAAGAATTTTCTTATTTCTTCCCTTGTCTTTTTGTTTAATAATAATACTTTAAAATTTTTGACCCCCTGAAAGTATTTCTTACATATACCATTCTCATCCCAACTCCCTTTTAGTTTCACCCTTCATATTTCTGATTTGAATTATTAGAACAAATGCCTCATCATGCCCCAACCTCCACTCTCATCCCTTTTTGTAATCCCATGCACAATCTTTCTTCCATATGACAAGCAGAGTGATGTCTCTAAGATGCATATCTGATCTTGTAACCTTCAGACTCAATATTTCCAAAATGTTGCCAGCCTTATGGGATAAAATTCAAACTTTAACTTGAACTTGATGATGTGTTATAGAATTGCACACTTGAAGCCTATATGGTTTTATTGACCATGGTCACCCCAATAAGTTGAGAAAAAGAATTGCATGTGTGAGAGCGAGAGATTGCATGTATAAGAGAACAAGGGGAGAGAAGAGAGAGGAGATTATCCTCTCTCTCTCTCTCTCTCTCTCTCTCTCTCTCAGATTTCTAAGCAGCAGAGGAAACCACATGAATTCTTGAGAAACTTTGGACATAAGCTTAGGAACTGAGGATTGGAATTAGTTTTACCTCAGCACTAGAGACTAAAAAAGCTTATCTAGCCTCTGAATGACAGTAGGAATAAAAACTTCACACTGAATTTTAATGATTGTGTTTTAATAAACACAGCTTCATAACTTGTCCTAACTTTTAATCTCCAAAGTCTGAACTACTCCCTAGTTATTAATTAGGGAGAGTCATACACCCTCTCAGTTTCTGGTGGATTGAACAAGATTCTGCAGGTCTAAATATTTGAATACTTCTACCTAGAGCAACAAAGCAAACAAGAGAAATATATTTCTTAATGGATCAACTCACCTTCTGGTTCATCCATAGAACATAAATAATTCAGTAGTCTGGTCTCTCATGGAAAATTAGTCCTGTGTCCCTCCATCCTTGAGAACTACTGCTTTAGAGAACATGCATCACAGTGCATGACTCCCCACTACCTTAGAGACTGGATTTTGAGAAATTTTTTCATGAAGGCTTGCAGGTTTTTATGACCTCATGTGACTTGTTGCACTGTACTTGTATCAAGATTCTTGGGGAGCTTTATTATCCATTATATTAATTCACTGCATGGGCCAGGTACCTCCATCATTAAGCTGAAAGAAACAATAAGCATTGCACTCCTGGGCACAGCTTGGGCAGTGTCATCAGATCAGAAGGACTTGGTAAGCTTGGAAATGATGGTTAATGGTCTACAAAGTGCAGTGGTTCCCACAACTTTAACTGAATCTCAGCCCTTCTCCTCTTTAGTGTGTGAAGAAAGAATAAAGTGTGACCCTGCACTGTTTAGACACTCATTTTAGATGGGTTTACTGTAATTATCTGTTCTCAGACCTCTGTGCTCACACTAGGAAAGGACATGGTGTTTTAGCTGTTTTAGTTAATTAGTTTTATTTTTAATTATAAAAATTATTGCAAAACCATTTTGTTCTGTTTTCATTTAACTTTCAAAAAATTCACAAACTCTATTTGCTATTTTCTATTGATATTACCCCTTTGCAATATCCTGCCTTCCTCTCTTTCTTCAGAAACAAAAACAAGACCACCAGATATGTCATGCAGTTAGTTCATAGTTATAATTAGTGTTTTCTTTCACCAGTACTAATGGGTAAGAACTGCACTCCCTTTAATCTATCATCTGGAAACTAAAACTAGGTCAATTTCTTGTAATTATTTCAAATCTGATACACTTAAGTGTCCAAATATTGATGTGAGAAGACTTCAACAATTATTTTCCCTTGTTCCAAATATTTCCACCTGAATTAGGTGTATTATATGTCTCTATGCATTTACTTATTTTAATAAATTTTATTATGTGACTGAGAAATGTTCCTAACATTGGTGATGACAAGTCTCTAGAGAATCAGGCATTTCCTAACACTATTTAACTTTTTAATACCTTTAAATTAAATTTATTGGGGTGACATTGGTTAAGAAAATTATACATTTCAAATAAATAATTCTATAATACATCATCTGTATATTGAGTTGTGTGCTTATCACTCAAAGTCAAATCTTCCTTCACCACCATAAATTTGAGCTTTTTCACCCTCCACTATCACCAACTCCCTTCCCTCTGGTAACAACCATACTGTTGTCTGTGTCTATGAGTTTTTGCTTGTTTGTATTTCTTGTTTGTCCCTTTGCTACTTCAGTTTTATGTGTCACATATGAGTAAAATTATATGGCTCTTGACTTTTTCTGTCTGACTTATTTTGCTTAGTATGATATTCTCAAGATCCATTCATATTGTCCCAAATAGAAATATTTTATCTTTTCTTATGGCTGAGTAGTATTCTTTGTACATATGTACTTCTCTCTATCCAATTAGCTATGAAAGGACACTTTGGTTGTTTCCATGTCTGGACCATTTTGAATAATGCTTCAATGAACATAAAAGTGCATATATATTTTAAAACAAATATTTTCAATTTTTTAGTAGATACCCAGAAAATAGTTGGTGAGTCATATGGTAACTATAGTTTTAATTTTTGAGGAACCTCAGTACTGTTTTCCATAATGGCTATAACAGTTTACATTCCCACCAGCAGCAGATGAGGGTTACCTTTTCTCCACAGCCTCTCCAGCACTTGTGATTTCTTGTCGTGTTCATAACAGCCATTCTAACAGACATCAAGTGGCATCTCATTGTACTTTTGGCTTGTAATTTCCAAATAGCTAGTAAAGTTGAACATTGTTTCCTATATTTGTTGGCCATTTATACATCTTCTTGGGAGAATTGTCCGTTAAGGTCTTCTGCCCAGTTTTTAATTGGATTGTGTGGGGGGTTTTTTGGTCTTAAGTTGTAAGAATTCCTTATATATGAAGAAGATCTGTCTAAAATGTATCCAGCCTTGTAATATGAAAAAATGGAGCATTTTTGAAGATATAAGATACAAGAAACATTGTATGTAGGACAATGATGCCTCAGTCTCCTTCAAGGTAGGCACCTTGGGACCTCACACAGTTCTCTCAGTTGCCATCAGCTGCCCCATTGTGTTTTCCTAAATCTCATTGACTGTCTGAAATCTCTTCCCTTTCAAAGGTGATTTTATTTATGGGAAAAGCCTGAAGTTGCAGGGTGTTAAATCTGGGTTGGAGGGGGCCTGATCACCTGGGTGATTTTGTTTTGTCAAAACACTCTGCACAAGATGTGATGCATGAATGGGTGTGTTGTCATGATGAACCTGCTAATCACCAGTTGCCCATAGCAGTAGCCTTTTAAATCATCTGAATAGTCTGCAGAGGAATGTTCAAGCTTAATGCAAAATTTGATGCAGATTCATTGCTCTATTTGTTCAGTCATTTTGAATGCAGGGGCCACATAGTACACACACTCACTCAATGGCATCTACAGCCCCCACTGTCTAGTACAGTGAAGTCATCATTGTTCACCCATGTACACTCCAGTCCACATTCCTTGGCTGCCAGGTTACATCAATACTATGCAAACCATTCTTGTTATATTAATAATGGCTGTACTTTTTATGGGCAGACCTCATATTTTAGATATTAACCCCTTGATGAAGCTATTGTTTGCAAATATCTTCTCTCATTTGGTTGGTTGTCTTTTTGTTTTGTTGGTGATTTCTTTCTCTGTGTAGAAGCATTTTAGTTTGATATGGTCCCCCCTTCATGAATAAAATAAACACAATTCAATATTGATGGTTAATACTGTATAATTTCTTACTTAAGGATTTTTATCTTTGTTCATTTTTTTCTCATCTTGATAAGATTGAGTTACAGATCCAAATCCAAAAATCTCAAATCTGCTTATTTTTTATTCTGTTTTCATTTTTTTGGCTTTCCTTGGACCTAGTGCACTGTATATCCATATTATAAATAGATGCAAAAAAAAGAATGGAGATTTGAGTCAACTGAGAGACAAATCATATTTATGGATGAGGAAGCTAAAATATTGTTGAGACAATTTTTCACAATATATTCAGGTTTGATGTCATTCTATGTAAACCTTTTAAAAGTGATTTTTTGAGAACTTGAAGATCTAAGTTGATTTCAAGATATAAAATTGGGCACAGGTAATATGATTAAAGTCTACTGGAAAAAAAGAAGAATATTTAGGGGAAGCTTGTTTTTGTACATGATGATGTAACTCAAAAAGTTGAAAACTTAAAATAGTACAGAAGCAAGAGGAACAAAGTAATAGAATAAAATAGTTAATCAAACCTTTATACACATAAAATAGTTTATGAAAAACATAGCCACACAAGTAAAAGAGAGAAAAAAAAGGGTTAAGTGGTGCTGGTACATTAGGCAATAACTTTGGAAAACCAAAATTGGGTACTCAACTAATATTTTATTTTACACTAACTCAAATTATATAGAATAATAGAAGATGTATAAAATACAAAAATAGATGAGAACACTGACAATTGATAGAGAGATTCTTACTAAGCAAAAGAAAAGGGATTGAATATGGTAATGGAAGGATCTGGTCATGAGCATAATATAGAAATATCAAATTAAAATCTGCTACATGTAAAATTTATATAATGTTATTAAATAATGTTTCCTCATAAAATTTAATTAAAAAAGACAAGTGGAAAAATTCACATTAAAAAAAGAGGCATCAGACCACAAAATAATTGAAATGTCCATATAACTAAAACTTGACAAATATAATTAAATTATTACAAATGGGGGAATTAGGTGAGATAAACTTGATAAAATATTAATGGCATCAATATACCGTAAGTTAAAGTAAAAAACACTAGCAATCTAATAGAGTAAAATTGGCAAAATAGCAAGAACATTTATAATAAAGATATAATCAAATTGTACTTTTCTTGCAATCTGGCAATAAAATCAATGCAAAATAAATAAGATATGTTTGCCTTCAAATTGTGAAAATATTTACTTTGTATAGATTCATTAGTAGTAAGAACTCTTTGTTAGCCTCCCATTACATTTGTAACAAATTACCACAAACTTAATATTTCAAAACAACAAACATTTTTCATCAAAATTCTGGAAGACGGAAGTGCATATCAGCCTCAGTAGGCTGAAATCAGGCTTTCAGCAGGGCCACACGCCGCAGATGTTCTCGGTGAGAATCCTTTCCTGACTCTTCCAGCTTCTACGGACTGCTGTCATTTCCTGGTTTGTGACTTCTCCACTCCAGTCTCTGCCTCCTTGGTCACAAGGACTTATCCTCTTCTGTATGAAGTCAAATCTCCCTCTTTCTCTCTCTTAAAAGAATGCTTGTGATTAATCTTAGGACTTGCATGGATAATACAGGATAATCTTCTCTCAAGATCATTAATTTAATCATATTTGTAAAGACTATTATTCCATGTGAGGTAATATTGACAGTTTCTAAGGAATAGAATGTGGAAATCTTTGGGACAGGGAATTTTTTTTTTTAATTTTTATTTTAGTTTATTCAGTACAGTTTCTATCCTTTATTCCCATTCCAGCCC
>CM052542.1:82325364-82356311 GCA_028533065.1 Trachops cirrhosus | reverse complement strand
AGCATCTTTTCATGTGTTTCTGGATCCTCTGCGTGTCCTCCTTGGAGAAATGCCTATTCAAGTCCTTTGCCCATTTTTTAATTGGGTTTCTTGTCTTCTTCGAGTGGAGTCGTGTAAGTTCTTTATATATCTTGGAGATTAAACCCTTGTCTGAGGTATCATTGGCAAATATGTTTTCCCATACAGTTGGTTCTCTTTTTATTTTAATACTGTTTTCTTTAGCCATGCAGAAGCTTTTTATTTTGATGAGATCCCACTTGTTTATTCTTTCCTTTATTGGGACAGGGAATTTTTTACCCTACTGCAGTCTCATTCATATTCTGCCAGTAAAAACATAGATTGGGACAAACTCAAGAAAAGAAGCTGGTAATATACATCACAAATCTAAAATGAAGCACACTATATTATAACTCCACTACTAAGGTAATAAAATATTATTGATAGGAAATTATAATTATTACAGATTTATTAAAATTATTTTAAATGGACGATATAAATGCTTAACAATGGATAAAAATGTTCATTAATAAGCTAATTGATTAAGTCAATGTTTAAGATTATAATGTAAAAATGTGTAATTGTGCAGAATTCATGAGAAAATATTAAGGTGAAAATACTTAAATAGCTATTTTCATCCCAGTGAATATATTTAGTGTAGTTATTATGGCTATATTCATTTTATATTAATAATATGTTTATACCCACATAAACACAGATTGTCCCAATAGTCTTAATGTATTTTCTTAAAATATATTTTATTGATTATACTATTACAGTTGTCCCATTACCCCCCTCATTCCCGTCCATCCTGCACACCTTCTCCCACCCACATTCCCTGCCTTTAGTTCTTGTCTATGTGTCATCATCACATAGTCATCACATAGAAGTTCTTTAGCTTCTACATTTCCCCTACTATTCTTGCCCCCCCTGTCTATTTTCTACCTACCATCTATGCTACTTATCCTCTGTACCTTTGCCCTGTCCCTCCTCCCACTCCCCTATTGCTAACCCCCCCATGTGATCTCCATTTCTATGGTTCTGTTCTTCTTCTAATTGTTTGCTTAATTTGTTTTTGTTTTAGGTGTGGTTGTTAATAATTATGAGTTTGCTGTCATTTTACTGTACATGCTTTTTATCTTCTTTCTCCTAGATAAGTCCCTTTAACATTTCATAATATAAGGGCTTGGTGATTATGAACTCCTTTAAGTTGACCTTATCTAAGCAGCACTTTATCTGCCCTTCCATTCTAAAGGAAAGCTTTGCTGGATAGAGCAATCTTGGATGTAGGCCCTTGCCTTTCATCACTTGCAATACTTCTTTCCAGCCCCTTCTTGCCTGCAAGGTCTCTTTTGAGAAATCAGCTGACAGGTTGATGGGAACTCCTTTGTAGGTTACTGTCTCCTTATCTCTTGCTGCTCCTAGGATTCTCTCCTTCATTTTTACCTTGGCTAATGTAATTATGATGTGCCTTGGTGTGTTCCTCCTTGGGTTCAAGTTCTTTGGGACTCTCTGAGCTTCCTGGACTTCCTAGAAGTCTATTTCCTTTGCCAGATTGGGGAAGTTCTCCTTTATTATTTGTTCAAATAACTTTTCCACTTGTTGCTCTTCCTCTTCCCCTTCTGGTACCCCTATAATTCGGATGTTGGAACGTTTAAAGTTGTCCTGGAGATTCCTAAGCCTCTCCTCATTTTCTTGTTTCTTAATTCTTTTCTGTTTGGTTGTTTCTTTCTTCCTTCTGGTTCATTCCATTGATTTGAGTCCCAGTTTTCTTCCCATCGCTATTTGTTCCCTGTGCATTTTCCTTCATTTCACATAGCACAGTCTTCATTTTTTCATCTAATTTGCAACCAAATTCACCCAATTCTGTGAGCATCCTGATCACCAGTACTTTGAACTGCGCATCTGATAGGTTGGCTATCTCTTGATCACTTAGTTGTATTTGCTGTGGAGCTTTTATCTGTTCTTCCACTTGGGCCTTTTTTTTTCAGTCTTGTCGAGCCTGTTATACATGATGGGTGGAATCTTAGGTGTTCACCAGGGTGGGGCAACCCAGTCACTGGGTTGTGACGCAGTATATGGGGGCGGGGTCTGAGAGGGAACAATGATGGCTCTCTGTCAGATCCCAGTCCCTTCTACCACTTCCCCCAAGCAAACTGGGCCTTTCTGGTGCTAATTCCCGTGTGGGTAGGCCTGTGCATGTTCTAGGACCCCCGTGGGTCTCTCCAATGAACTCTCCTCTGAGGCTGGGAGTGTCTCCTGGCACCTCAACCCCCCCACAGGTGTTTTCAATCAGTGCCCCGAGGCTCTTTTTCCCATTGCTGGGATCCTGGGTTGCTTGGTTTGTCTCACTCTGTAGTTTCACCTGGTTTTTCTGCGTGCGAATATGGGATCACCTGGTCAGCCAGCCGCCTTGCGTGCAGTGGCTAGCTTCACCATCACTGCCTTGCTGGGTCTGCCAGTTGCCACCCTGCACCCGGGGTCTGGCAGCCATGGCCTGCATGCCCAGGGTCCACCCACTGTGCCTGGGATGCCTTACTTGCCGGGTCCCACCACTCTTTGTGCTGTGACCCCTCTCCACCCGGCTGCCCAACTCCACCCCTCCTACCAGTCTGGATGAATGTGTCTATTTTAACTCCTTGGTTGTCCAACTTCCATACAGGTCAATTCTCTGTCAGTTCTGGTTGTTATTCTGTTTCTAAATTGTTGTCCCTATCTTGGTTGTACAAGGAGGCACAGTATGTCTACCTACACCTCCATCTTGGCCGGAAGTTCTTAATGTACTTTTAAGCTTTAAAAACTTCAGAATTATAAGTGCTGCCAATTTAAAAAAATTTAATTGATTATTTAAATTTCCATATACTTTTTACTTTGTGAATTTTTAGCAATATATTTGCTCTTGTTTTTGTTAAGCAGTCTTTTTATTTATATTTTCTAGAAATCTATTTCACCCAAATCATAATTTTTATAAAAGTTTTCATTTAATTTTTAAATTTTATTTGTCAACTACAATTAACATTCAGTATTATTTTTTATCAGTTTCAGGTGTACAGCATTGTGGTTAGACAATCATATACTTTACAAAGTAGTTCCACTGATATTTCAAGTACTCACCTAGCACTGTACATAATTATAACACTATAGACTATATTCCCTATGCTGTACCTTATACCCCTGTGACTATTTTGTAACCACCAATTTTTAGTTCTTAGTCCTTTTACCTTTCTCACCCACCCCCCCAACTCACTTTCCTTCTGGCATCCATGAGTCTGTGCTCCATATCTATGACTCTTCTCCTATTTTGTTTGTTTTGCTCTTTAGCTCCCACATAAAAGTAAAATCACATGATATTTGTATTTCTCTGTCTGACTTATTTTACTTAGCATAATACCCTTTAGGTTCCTCCATGTTGTTGCAAATGGTAAGATGATATTCTTGTTTACAGCCTGGTTATATTCCATCATATATATGTACCACTAGTTTTTTATCCACTCATCTACTGACGGGCAGAGGACCTGAAGAGATACTTCTCCAAAGAGGACACAGATGGCCAGAAGACATGTAAAAAGATGCTCAATCTCATTAATCATCAGAGAATTGCAAATTAAAATCACAACGAGATATCACTCATACCTGTCAAAATGGCTATCATCAATAAATCAACAAACAAGTGCTGACAAAGGTGTGAAAAAAAGAGAACCCTTATGTACTGTTGGTGGGATTGCAGATTGGTGCAGCCACTGTGGAAAACGGTTTAGAGGTTCCTCAGAAAATTAAAAATGGAACTGCCTTATGACCTACTGATACCCTACTAGTTTTTAACAAATGTTTAATTTTAGAATACTACAGAGAGTCCCCATATATTCTACACTCACATGTAATGAAGATATGTAGTTCATTCTGAGGGAAGTAGTTACAGCAGAATGTAAGTATAAAGATGATAACTTTTGACTTCTAAGTTCTAAAGATACTATCCAGGTGTGAGAGAGTGTTTTAAAGAGAAATTGAGCAGGTTAAACCCATATTTCTTCTTATCCTCTTCAGATTTAAAAAAAAAAAAAAAGCCCTGCAGGAGGGCAACAGGTGTATTGAGTCTTTTTGAAGAGTTAGAAGTTAACATGGGGTCTTCATACACTGTTTCTATCTTGCAAACCAAGTTCTAGAAAACACCCAATTGTTAGTGAACTGTTATTTGCTGAAACTATATACTGGCTCTGGAGATACTAAGTGGGCAAAAGTAAACTAGCCCTTTATCCATAGTAAGAACATTTCCATTAAAAAGGAAAACACCGGGGATATATGCAAAACAGGAGGAGAAACAGCTTTCAAAAGACGAGAAGCGATGGTGAAATCAGTAGTCCATAGTAATCCTGCTTCAGAGACAGAAAGAGATTATTGAGGAGGAATGCACTACCTATTTTTGTCTTGTGGCTTTTATCCTCTCTTTGAAGTAGGAGACAATGGTATCAAGGAAAAAAAAGTAAAGTGAATGTTTTAGTGAACCAGAATATGTGTTAAAGAGCTTCAGTAGGAAATATTCAACAGGGATGAATAAATATGAATAACAGGATAGCAAACAAAACAAAACTCCTGCTGGTATACCTACATTTAGGGAGCTTGGAACAGTGAGGAAATCAATGAGTGAGTAATGCACTTTCTTCTACATAGTTACTGGATGTCAAATTGAGCCCAATGCCTTCAACCCCTCAATTTCCACCACTCCAATGATAGGCAACCCAAGGAGTAAGTTTCTGGCACTTTCTGCCTGCTTCCTTATCTCCAGCTTGAACACATTTATCTGGTTCCTCTTCACACCTAGTTTTACACCTGTTCTCAGGATTTAAAACTCATTCCAAATTTTCCAGATGCTGACCAATAACTTGCACCTTTCTTCTCTAGTAAAACATAAAGGGAGTAAGAAAAAGAACAAACTGACAGAGGGGTGGTGGGAGGGCATAATGAGAGGAAAAGGGGGAAGGGTTGTCAGGAACACATGGACAAAGCCAAAGATGGGTAGGACTCAGGGTGGGAGGTGGGGATGGCTGGGTGGGGGAGGAGTGGTGGGAGGAAAGTGGAGACAACTGTACTTGATCAACAATTAAAAAAAAGAAAAAATTAAATAAAAAATAAATAATTTTAAAAAAAGAAAATAGAACACTGAAATCATTGATAGGGAATATCAATTATGCAGATTAAGTTGGGAAAAATAAGTTATTTTGAAAAGGGACCTATAAAGAAGGATAGTGGAGAACTGGGAGAGTTGAAAGGAATGACATAGAAAACTTCAGTGAATGTAAGGATGTGGGGAAGTTAGAGAGATAATAGTTCACAGTCAGAAATGAGAATTTCAGAATTTGCCATAATAGAGTAGAAATACTTTTATATGATGACAAAAATCTAAGGTGTGGTTATTAGTGTGGGTGTTTGGTTTTTCTTTTTCAGTGAATTTATTGGGATTAAACTGGTTAATAAAATTATATAGGTTTCAGGTGTACAATTCTATAATACATCATGAGTATATTATATTGTGTGTTCACCACCCCAAGTCTCCTTCCATCACCATTTCTGCCCCCTATACCTTCTCCTACCTTCCTCCACCCCACTTCTCTCTGGTAATCACCATACCATTGTCTGGGTGTATCAGGGTTTTTTTTTCTTCTTCTTAATCTCTTCACCTTTTTCACCCAGGCCCCCTTCACCCTCCCCTAATCTGTTTCTATTTTGTTTGTAAGATAATTTTTTAATTAATTCCACAAATGAGTAAAATTATATGGTACTTATCTTTCTATGACTGCTTTATTTCACTTATCATAATGGAGTTAAATAAAGGTTTAGGTTATTAAAATTGTATTCTCAAAGCACACTAGAACTAGAGTATTAGATAATCAACAATGATTCAGATAATTTTATGAGTCCCACATCTATTGAAGAACATTCATGGGAAATTTGTAATAATCCTTTTAAAAAATGAATATACATATATACTATAGACAGAGGAAAGGGAGGGTAGGGGAAGAGAGTGAGAGAGAGAGAAAGAGAGAGAATATAGTACAAGGAGCAATCACTATCATTGTTTTTGTAAATTTAATAACTTCTTTCTCTTCTTCCTGTTGCTATGGTATATTCCATATGTTGGACTTTATGTGAAATTTTTCCAGTCATCTTTGGAGGGTGGATACTTTTTGTGACTCCTTGATAGAGCCATTAATATTGATGTAAATAACTATAAAGGAAAAAAAAATACTGGCAAGCTTAGAGAAGACCAATGAAAGGGTTTGCTTTGTTTTTGTTTTTCAAACAGGTATACTTAACAGGTTTTTAGAGGCAGTCCTGGACAGTTTATATATGGCAAATATTTTGGCTCTTATTCTCACATAAAAAATTGGCACAGAGAAGCAAATGGATTTTCCCAAGTGAGAATGCAAACCCAGAAATCTCTGTTTGCTCATCTTTAACAAGGAAAATAAAAATTCACTCTTTGAACCTTATCACTCTCTCTTCTATCCATCATTAATTTCTGTGATCACCAAGACTGAAGCCAAATGCCAGGGAAGCACCTATTGCTATAGCAGGTTACAAGTAGAGGAGATGGTGATAGTAGTTGTGTTTTTTTTTTTACTTTGTTTCTTCTTTTTTTTCCTTTTAAATTAATGTTTCTGGAGTTCCATGCTGGCAGCAGTGTAGATAGATGCTCAATTCACACCTTTCCATAAGCACACTAAATATACAACTATATAGAAAAGAATTACTCCTGAGAGTCAGCCAAGGGCTGATTGAACAGCTTCTGAACAACAAATGAGAAGTCTCTTATTTATTTTCCGTTCCACCTCAACAGGGTGGCAGGGAGCTGGGTCTGGGTGCTTTGGCTCAGCTGTATAATCATAGCAGAGTATTCACAGCCACACTACCCAGGGCTCATTTTGGCTCTGAACAAAGGGTACATGCAGTATCAACAGGGCATAAACTCATATATCTGGTCCCCCTGCCCAGAACTGCTCCAGGCCAGTAAACCAGGGCCCAAGGTGACGTAAACACCTACCCAGCTTCTACCTGCCTTCTAAAACTACTTGGCATACACAACCTCCACAGAGTTTGCTTATACAGAAGACTTTCTGTAAAAGAAACAAGAGAGAGACCATGTAGAGAAGGCTAGAAAGCCACAGGAGCTATCTAGGAACTGCAGGAATTCTCCAGGGTCAGAGGGGCTGGTGAGCACCATTGTATTTGCCCTCATCCATCTCAATAGATGGGCAGAAGTACTATCCAGGTGTTCTGGCCTACCTGCAAGGTCACTGCAGCCCATACTCAGACACATTGCCAGAGTCCACTTCATCCCCAAAGAGAGCAAGAAGGGTTAATGGGGCATTACTGGGCTCACCTGGCCTCCCTCTCTGGAATTGTTCAGTAGATCAACATACATGGATGCTGTAGGCACTCACTTGGCTGCACCAGCCTTCCAAAACTGTCCACCAGACACATCCTATGCAGAGTTTATTCCATTATAAGTTTACGTTTTCAAGACCAGAAGAGATAGCTACTTTGTCTAATTCAAATAAGCAAACTTAGAAAATGAAACAAAATAAAAAGACAGAATATCTCTCTAATAAAGGTACAAGAAAAATCCCCACGGGGGAAAATCCTAAAGAAATGGAGATGAGTAACTTGTACAATAAAGAATTTAAAGAAACAGTCATAAGGATGTTAACCAAAATTGAGATTAAAATAAAGAAAGTTAGAAAAGACTTCAACTAAGAGTTAGAAAGCATAATAAAGAACCAAGCAGAACTAAGGAATATACAATAACTTAATTTAAAAAATACACTAGAAGGAATCAACATCATATTACCTAACACAAAAGAATGAAACAGTGCCCTGAAAGACAGACTAGTGCAAATCAACCAATTAGAACATCAAAAGGAAAAAAAAATTAATAGTTTAGGAAGGTTTGGGACAATGTCAAATGTGCAAACATTCACATTATAGGGATGCCAGTAAAAGAAGAAAGATAGAAAGGAACAGAACTTTTTTGAATAAAGAATGGCTGAAAACTCCAAATCTGGAAAAGGAAACAAACATCCAAGTCCAATAAGCATAGAGAGTTAAAAAAGATGAACCCAAAGACCCACACCAAGACATATTGTGATTAAAATGGTAATAGTTAAAGATAAAAACTCAATTTTGAAGGCAGCAAGAGGAAAATAACTAGTTATATACAAAGGCAACCCCATATTTCTATTTGTTGATTTCTTGGCAGCAGCTCTATAGGCCAGAAGGTAGTGACAGGATATCTCTAGTGTTGAAGGAAAGGAAACTGCACCTAGGATAATCTACTTAGCAAGGTTATTACTCAGAATTGAAGGAAAGAGAGTTTCCTGGACAAACAAAAAATAAAGAAGTTCATCATCATTAATCCAACTTTACAAGAAATGTTAAGGGTCTTCTTTGTGGAAAACAGAAAAAACCATAATCTGAAAAGTGGAGGCAAGGATATACAGTAGGGTAAAAGCAGTGTCCTCAGTAAGTGCTGTTGGGAAAACTAAACAGATAGAAGCAAAAAATGAAATTGGATGCCTTTTTTACACCATTTACAAAAATACATTCAAAATAAAGATTAAAAAGTAAGATCTAAAACCATAAAATGTTTAGAAGAAAATATAGGCAGAAATCTTTTTTTAAATATATATATATATATATTGATTTTAGAAAAAGAGAAGAGGAGAGAGAGAAAAAATGAAAAAGTCAATATATTGTTCCACTTATTTATGCATTCATTAGTTGATGTGCCCTCACTAAGGACTGAACCCACAACTTTGGATATTAGGACAACACTCTAACCAACTGAGCTACATGGCCAGGAAAGCAGCATAATTTTGGCATTGGTCTGAGCAATATATTTTTGCATATGTTTCCTCAAGAAAGGTCAATAAAATAAAAAAAATTAACAAATGAGACCATATCAAATTTTGCACAGTGAACAAAACCAATAAATAAAAAATTACAATGTACTGAATGGGAGAAGATTTTGCAAATGATACATTCAACAAGGAGTTAATATCTGAAACATATAAGGAACCCATACACTTAACACCAACCGCCCCCCAAAAAACCCAAACAATTCAATGAAAAAATGGGCTGAAGACCTGAATAGACATTTCTTGAAAGAAAACATACAAATGGCCAAACATGTGAAAATGCTGAACATCACTAATCACCAGGAACATGCAAGTGAAAACTATATGAGATGTTACCTCATGTATGTGAGAATGGTTATCATAAAAATAACCAACAAATAATTGCTGGCAAAGATGTGGAGAAAAAGAACTGTTGTGCACTATTGGTGGGATTGTAAATTGTTGCAGCCTCTGTGGAAACGCAGTATGGTGATTTCTGAAAAAATTAAAAACAGAGTTGCCATATGACCCAGCCATTCCACTTCTAGGTATTTATCTGAAGAAAACAAAACACTAATTAAGAAACATATATAAACCCCTATGTTCTTTTCATCATTATTTACAATAATTAAGATATTGAAGCAAACTAGGTGTCCATCAATGAATAAATGGATAAAGAAGATGGAGTATATATACACCATGGAATATTAGTCAGCAAAAAGAAAAGAATATTTTGCTATTTGTGACAACATGGATGGATCTAGAGTGTATTATATAGGTAAAATGAGTCACACAGAGAAAGCTAAATACCATGTGATTTCACTAATGTGTGAAATCTAAAATAAAACAAAATGGAAACAGACCTACAAATTAAAGACTAAATTAAAAAAAAATTAATGTTTGACAAAGGAAAAGGGTATGAGTGGAAGTTTAAAAAATATATAAATGTGCTATAGCTTCTTGTTTTATGTAGGAAAAGAAAGGAAGGAAGGAAGGAAGGAAGGAAGGAAGGAAGGAAGGAAGGAAGGAAGGAAGGAAGGAAGGAAGGAAGGAAAGACTACAGGTTTTCCCTTTGTGCTTAGTATCCCTAAACTTACTCAATATAAAAATTGTGTTATGATTTCTGTGTAGCATGAACATATGACTATGTGTTTAAATGAGGGTCATTTGCCTGTTTCTTTGCCATCTATTTAAAATGAGGAAGGACTCCACAAACCTTAAGAATATACATGAAAACTCCATCTTTCCTGTATGCATGCCTGAAATGTGTCCAAACAATCTTGGGTGTGGAACTTGAAACTGTAAGGGTCTCCCATGTGCCATAGCAACAAATCACAATGATCTCTGAACCATAATGCATGTCAGCGATGATATTGAGACACTTTTTCATATGTAGATAGATGATAAGCTCAACTCCAGCTACTCTGACCAGTACATTATTATAGAATCTCACATCTTCACTGCCACTATATCAACTTCAATGCTATAATAGCTCCATTGTATTAAACATACAATTACTTTTATAGTTACTACTTGCAGTGATTAGAAACATGTGAGTTAAGTGAGCCTGAAATTATACATAAATCCAAACTTTGACATACTAAACCTTTGTTACAATACTTTTTCTTGCTGGATCTCTCCATTGAAATAACATTAATTATTAATAACTGATTATTAAAGTAGTAGATATATATTTAGAGAAAAAGAAAAATAGCAAAGAGGAAATTAAAAATTACCCTTGGTTGTTACATGAAAATGTAATTATAGAATATAAAAAATTTAAAATCCTTTATTTATAAAATAGGTTTTTTTTTAGTTCTTTTTCTCTTTTATATTCTTTTTTTCTAGATCACTCCAATGCCCTTCCCACCCGCCCAGAGCTGTCAGCCTGCTCTCTATCTACTCTTTGTCTTTATTTTGCTTGTTAGTTTAGTTCTTTAGATTTCACAAATGAATTAAATCATATGGTGTTTGTCTTTCTCTGTCTGGCTTATTTCACTTAGCATAATGTTCCCCAGGTCCATCCATGCTGTTACAAAGGGTAAAATTTTCTTCTTTTTTATGGCCAAGTAGTATTCCATTGTGTAAATGTATCAATTCTTATAAATTTTAACATTTTCTTTTTTTTTTAAAGATTTTATTTATTTATCTTCAGAGGGGAAGGGAAGGAGAGAGGGAGAGAAATATCAATGTATGGTTGCTTCCTGTGCATTCCCTGCTGGGAACTGGCCTGCAACCCAGGCATGTGCCCTGACTGGGAATCGAACCGTGATCTCTTGGTTCACAGGCTCGCGCTTAATCCACTAAGCTACACCAGCCAGGGCAAATTTTAATATATTCTTATGAGAATTTCCCTACTATCCTATTTAATAAATAATATTTTATTTAATCATGTTTTACTGTAGGGTATTTAAGCTGGGTCAGTATATTATAAATAAGATTATACTGAAATAGTGGTCTGTGTTTTAACAGATATTTGACATGCAGTCTAGAATTGAAACTATTGGAAGTTCTTTTAAACTTTCAGTAAAAACTCCACCCAGAAAGGTAAATATAAAACAGTTTGCATTTCTTTTCACTCACACAGCACTGGGTACTACCATATCTTATAGCACTCTATAGTTTAAGTAAAAAACACATTAATTTACAAATATTTTACTAGCATTAAGTTTTTGTTTGATTATAAATTTGCTTATTTTGCCCTGGCTGGTGTAGCTTAGTGGGTTAAGCGCGGGCCTGTGAACCAAGAGATCACGGTTCGATTCCCAGTCAGGGCACATGCCTGGGTTGCAGGCCAGTTCCCAGCAGGGAATGCACAGGAAGCAACCATACATTGATATTTCTCTCCCTCTCTCCTTCCCTTCCCCTCTGAAGATAAATAAATAAAATCTTAAATAAATAAATAAATTTGCTTATTTTATTTTGTAAATTATGTGTTCTTTGCCTACTGTGATAAAATTTAGTCTATTACTCACTATTTTATACAAATCCTTTCTTGTTATGACTTAAAAATACTTTCCCCACTTTTTAGATTTCTTCGTAATTTTATGTATTTATTTATTATTTTTTAAAATTGTATTTATTTATTTTTAGAGAGAGGGGAAGGAAGGAAAAAAGAGAAAGAGAGAGACATTGATATGTGAGAGAAACATTTGGTGATTGCCTCTCATCTGTGCCCTGACCAGGGACCGAACCCAGAGCCCAGGAATGTGCACTGATTGGGACAACACACAACCAACTAAGTCACACTGGTTAGGGCTTATTTGTGTATTTATTCTGTTTGGAAATCTGTTACATATAACCAAGTGCATTGAAATTTTATTTGGACTTTTCCACTTACATTTATAATCTCTAGGCAAGATTAGGTAAATATTTAAAAATTTTCTTCCAAGTGTTGTATTAATTATTTTTTTTCATTTAATTTTATTATATGGAAAGTACCCTAATGCTTTCTATTATGTACTACTCACAAGACCTCAACTGAAATGGATTTGTACTTTGTGCAGTAAAAATTTAATCATACTTCAGTTTTCTTAACAAGAAATTAATTTTTAATTGTGACTCTAGTATGACAAATGAAGTGATTTAATGTATTAAAGATATACTTGAAGAAATGTACTATATTAATTAAAAATGGGTACAAAGGGAATAAGAGTCATGTGGTTAACTGAAAATATTTATAATAGAGAGATATCTACATCTTTCTTTAATAATAATAATGATATTTAGGCATTGTCAGTCTTCTCAGTCTCTCACTTGTATAAATTTTTATTGCTATTTCAGGGCACAAGTCCATTCATGTTAAGAATATGTGTTGACCACATAAGGAGAAAAGGAGCAACCTGCTCTTCATCTGTTTACCAGTTTATTGTGCAAAAGAGCCATTTTCCACGCCTACTGCCTTAGAAGCCCCAGGACTGGAGCTTCCTTCTACAGGCTTACTCAATGGCTTGTGTCAAGAAAGCTGAAAGCAACTACAAAATGTTGCTCATGCTTAGGAGAATAAAGAGTAGAACTTAGGCGTTTTTGGGTATAATTTACAATGAACAATTCACTGAACAATCTTACATAATTTAAATACATCCTTGCACCAAACGTAGCAATGAATGTTGCATACTCAGTGGGTATGGCCATTTCTGGTTCATAGCAAGAAGCATTATTACTAAGGTACACCTAGTACAACTTCCATAAAACATACACAATACCATTGCAAAACCAAGAAAACAGGAAACACAAATGAAGATCATTAATCATTTCTATTGTGTTTTAGAAGTAGAAATTTTCTATGTAATTTTTGGTATGATAAATATATGATCATTGAACTGTGACTACATTAATGTGTTGCATTATGAAAATATAATCAACCAATTTTAAACATTTGGTTTTAGCTATATAAGACTATTTTTGTATATTGTTTTCTTATTCAACATTTTATTATGAGTATTTTTCCTACTATCCCATTTAACATATAATATTCTCTTTTTTTATTCATCAACCAAGGATATGTTTATTGATATTAGAGAAAAGGAAAGTGAGAGAAAGAGACAGAGAGAAAAACACTGATGTGAGAGAGAAACATCCACCCATTGCCTCCTGTAGGTGCTCCAACCTGGGATCAAACATGCAACTTAAGGGTGTGCCCTGACCGGGAATTAAACCCATAACCTTTTGGTGTACAGGATGATGGTCAAAGCAACAGAGCCACCTGATGAAGTATATGATATTCTTTTAATTTTATTCTGTTATTGGCCATTAATTATTTCTAAATGTTGTATATTATAAATAAGATTATACTAAATTTTTCCTCATCTAAAATGAATCCTAAAATTTGCAGAATAATCTGGGATAAACTTAATTTTTGTTTGCCATTTTTAAATATCTCTGACATATACAAAAATATTTCTTAAATAGTATATACAATCATTTAAGCTCCCTGTGTAGGGTACAGGATATTTGTTTTCTTTAAAGAAAAAATAATTATTCTTTTTTAATTGAAAAGTTGTGCTTTGTTATCAAAGTTAAAAAATTCTGTTCTTGAAAAAACACCATTAAGCAAGTGAAAATTTAAACCACTGACTTTAAGAAATTATTTTACTATATATCTGCAAAACTTTGATCCAGACGTATAAATAACTCTTAACTTCAACAGTAAAAAAACAAACTTAAAAATAGGTAAGACTCGAAAAGACAGTTCACAAAAATATACAAGTGGCATTAAGCACACAACTAGATGCTTATCATTAGTTTTTACAGAAATGCAAATTGAAACCATGAGATACCATCATGCATCTATTTAAATGCTTAAAATGAAAAAGACTGATAATACCAAGTGTTGGCAAGGAGGTGGAACAACTGGAAACCTCATATATTGCTGGTGGGAGAATTATTTGGCATTGCTTATAAAGTTAAACAGATGCTTACCATACAACTCAGGAATTTCTCTAGTAAATAGTTACTTAAGAAAAATGATAAGATGTTTGTATACAAATGTTCACAACAGTTGTATGTAATAAGCAAAACCTGGGAATAACCAAAACATTTATCAACTGGTGAAAAAAGAGAATTCTTATATTACCTTGATTTGTTCTTATATTCACATATTAGATTTGTACAAATCATAGTATTCTTTCACAGTGTTATTTGCTAAATTACATTACAAATAACATGTTATTTTCAAAACAGTTTTGAAGACTGTGTCTTTTAAAATAATCTTCCCAATTATGCCATTTTGTCCAATATTAGTTTAAGAAGTTTTGATTACTTCCAAGCCTACTTACTTACATTAATATTTTGACATTGTCTAATTTGAATTCTTCAGGCGGATTTTATCCAAGGTCAATTGTCATCTAGACATAGAAATAAAAGAAAAAAAGCAACCAGTACTAAAAATTTCTAAGCACCACAACTGACTTACTTTCATTGTGAAATGGGTTCAATTATTATCATGCTACGTGCCCCAAATTAATCAATATTAATTATTTCTTCAAGAGAAGATATAAATCAATATTAGGATTCTCAGGAGATTTAACAGATCTCAATAAAAAATGTCTGGGCATATGTGCACATTGTAGCAAAAGCCAGCTGAGAAATGTATCATTTGTTTGAAAAGTTGGGGGCAAATGCCCTTTCAAAAATCTCTATATTATGTCACTTTGTAGACTAAGAAAGAAAAATGCTGAGATGTCACTTGTTAAAATATTTCTATTAGAAAATAAATAAATTATCAACTTTGAAAAAATATGTTAACTTCTGTTTCACATTTCTATCTTCTATTAATTCATTTAGCATATAAATGCTACAAGTATCTGGAACTCCCCAAAAAGTATGAAGGGGGCAGAGGGTTGAGAGAGAGAGAGCTCATGAGCCTGGATTAGATGTTTCCCCTATGTTATATTTTCCTTTCCCATCATATTCTTCTCATCATTCCACAGCTTGTTTACTTCACTGGATCCTTCATTTGATTTGGGTCTTGTTTAACATGTTCCTGTTTCTATTCAATTTGCCTTGTACAGTGCTTGGTCACAGTAGGTGCTCCACAGTAGGTGTTCCCTGTGTGTCATGGAATAAATAAAAGGAAGAAAGGACAGACAGAAGGAAAGGATGGACAGAAGTAAGGAGAAAAGGAACAAAGGACCAGTCCAGCAGAAATCTTAATTTCCAGCATCTAGCTTTCATTTCCATCACATGAAAAGTAAAGAAGAAGAGGAGAGGGAGGAGGAGGAGAAACTAGCATATTCAGTCTTCCAAGTGTAGGTTTATCTTTTGCTTTAGAATGTGGAAATTCCTGGGCCTCAAACATAATGGTATTCAAACAAAATTTTAAAACTGCCTCCTAGGGTGTTTCTATCAATACTGTGAAAACAGGGAATACTATTATTTTACATTATACTTTATAGTCCAGGGTTGTCAAACTCATTTTCACCAGGGGCCACATCAGCTTCGAGGTTGCCTTCAAAGGGCTGAAATAATTTTAGGACTGTATAATGTAATTACTCCTTAACTGTTAAGGAGTTGAAATTATATTCGGCCCTTTGAAGGCAACTGCAAGGCTGATGTGGCCTCCGGTGGAAATGAGTTTGACACCCCTGCTTTATACCAACCTATCAAATATAGATTTTGTGTTAGTTATTAATACATACAACCAAGAAATTGAATGGGTACTCAAACTGAAACCTTGAAGCAAGACAGTGTTCATAGCAGTGTTATTTACAATAGCCAAGTGCTAGAAGCAGCCTAAGTGCCCATCAGTAAATGAGTGGATCAAAAAACTGTGGTACATTTACACAATGAAATACTATGCAGCAGAAAGAAAGATCTCTTACCTTTTGCACAGCATGGATGGAATGGGAAAGTATCATACTAAGTGAAATAAGCCAGGCAGTGAAAGACAAATACCATATGATCTCACCTATAAGTGGAACCTAATCAACAAGTGAGCAAAATATAACCAGAGACATGGAAATAAAGAACACTTACAGTGACCAGAGAGGAGGGGAGGGAGATAACAGGGAAAGAAGGGGAAGGGTCGAGTAAAGGAACATGTATAAAGGACCCATGGACAAGGACAAGGGGGTGGGGGAGGATTGAATGTGGAAGGTGGGGGGTGGGTAGGGTGGGGGAGAGTACAAATGTAATTGAACAACAATAAAATAATTAATAATAAAAAAGACATTGTGAAGTGACAGGGAATTATCCAGTACCAACAAAGCATTTAATCTCTATTAGCGAAGTCATCTGCAAACTGAGAAGTGTTTGTTTTTTCCCTTTCTCATATGTTGCTACATATGAGAAAACTGATCATAAAGGACCTGAGCTATCAAATGTCCCAGACAGAAACCAGTGGAAACACAGTCCATTCCAGAAAGTGTGGCCAGTACAGGTGCCACATTAGAGATCCACATTTTGAAGAAAATACTCCTAGACTTCTCCTTTTCCCCTCCCTGTCCTCCCAACAACAATAGTTTAAAAAAATAAATTCTCTATGTGCATATCCAGTTAGATCAGAATTTTTAAAAGTAAAATCCTGGTGTGTTCTATGACAGCATTTGAAAGCATATTTCCAAAAAGACTAAGACAAATTCATACATCAAAAGCCTGTGATATACAATAGAAATACATTAATTTCAACATAAAAACTGTATAATTCTTCTTTCAAAGTTGCAGTTTAAATATACAGTGGAATTTCTTCATTGTGTGTATTAATAAATAACTTGAATCTATTCCATAATTGATGAGCTATTATACCTATATTGTAAAATGACTATTTTTCATTCAAGATTAGGAAGAAGGAAAGTGGAAAAACTAATTATGTTGCTAATGCAAATGGCACTGTGTCCATCACTTGCCATTTGTATATAGATTAATCCTGAGGAAAAAGGACAGACCCTCCACAGGATCTCTCCTTTCATTCTCTTGCACCACTTAACTACCATCAAGTAGCCTTTTTAGAAACTTTTTAGCAGATGAAAAATATTGCTTTAAATCTATAATCAAACTTAAACATGTCATTTATATTATTTCTCCTTGCTGTAATAATACCACTTGAACCTATTATATTATGGCAATGTTATGTTCTTACATTGTTCAGTTTTTTCCTTTTATAAATCTTTTTCTGAACTGCAATGGTATGAATTATCAACTCTGAGTTGCCAGTACTTTTTGTGTCCGTGTGAATTTAATCAAAACATTTGACCTGGTTGGTGAGGTAATGTTAAATAAAAAGGAGCTTAGGTTATGTTTTATGTCAACAAAATACACTATTTAGAGGTAGCATTTGTATTATACATAGCCATCATGAATTCTAAGTATTAAGTATATTCATAAAACAGGTAAAATAGAATGATTATTTCTAGCACTGAAAAAAAGCGGTACAGATTTTTCACTTAGAATAGTTATCTGTACAGTTCTTTCCTACATCCATTTCCTCAAATGCAGTCAAAGTGTGACTTGATCAGTAAAACTCCCAGGTATCGTACTGGCCCACAGATACTCTTCTAAGGTGGGGCATGCCTGAAGCCTGATTTAGCTGCTTGCCTAGGCATCCTCCTTAAGGCAACTTTAAAATATCACTTAGTACTCTATATCTCATAATGTTTCAATAAACAGCAATCAAATCATGCTCATAGCACCTTTTCACGATCAGGAAGTCCAGCCTCCAATTCACACCACCTCGTTTGTACAACCACCTTCTCTGGAATTCTGTTCACCCCATTTTTTAATGAGGATCCTGGGACTCTAAAGTGGTCCTCTAGAAAGGTAGAGATGTGGACCCCCTCATTAGGCCTCTTGCCCTGTGCGCTTTCCATTCTATCGCAGATGCCTCATGTCATTAACACTTAGAACTTTAAAAAACATCTCCAAAATTATACCAAATGTAGGTCAAAATATGGCTATAACTGTGTCTTCAACATCGTTAAATTCGGTTATCTGTCATCGCCCCTGTACTTTTGGAACAAGTTTATTCCACTTCTAAATTCCAACCAGTAAGTGTTGGCTTTTATAAAGAGTTTTTCCCCATTATGCAGTATGTTTTAAACTACAGTCTTTCTGAGTCTTCTTCTACGAGCTACTTACTGATGACCTAGACTGTTTAGGGAAAGCCTATCTTCCAAGTATTTTAATCCAAATGTCATTTACAAGGCAATAAACATATAAATAGATAAGTAGGTGGGTAGACACACACAAAAAAACAGAATTCAACTTCCAAGAGAAGCATCCATCAAAGTCCTGGGACAAGGAAATTACTGATTTTGAAATGTTATACCTAGTGCCAGTTCAGAATAATTAACTAATGATTAAATAATAAATGGGTTAGGTATTCTTTCCACCCATAACCACTTGCAAAATATTTCTAAGGGAGCTCATTTATTTTTAATATAAACCTTTTCAGACTACATAAGTACAAACTAGACCAGTGCCCCCTGCCCCACATATGCACAAACCAGGACAATTTTGACCCACAGGGGACATTTAATGTTGCCTGGAGTTGTTTTGGATCATCATTGCTCTGTGAGGGATGCTGCTAGCATCTTGTGGGTAGGACCAGGGATGCTGCTAAACATCCTACAATTCACAGGAAAGTCTCTCACAATGAAAAGGTTTCTGGCTCAGAATGTCAACGGGGATGAGGTTGAGATATTCTGCAGTACATAGAGCATTCAGAATGTCAGAAGCAAATAATGGAAAGGGCAGCAACCAGAAAACACTCAGTAACTGTGAGACAGCAAAAACTGTGAGGATGTGTGAGTGAAAACTGTTGGTGGCAAACATGGAAAGGTTAAGGATACAATTAAACATTTGTATCATCACAATCTGATGCCAATTTCTCAGGTAGCTCATGTCATGAAATATTGCATTTGCTCATCATAGTTGCCAAACCCCCTTCCGAAGCTCTCATTCTTTCTCCAAAATGAGTATTGTCCACCCTTTCTTGGTTCACTCTTGTCACTCTTCTGACAATCACAGGCTAACAGGGAAAATATACCAGCTCAAAAGGTTTTCTGCCATTGAAGCCCTAACCTTTGGAGTGTTCTTCCACACTCAGTGATGTCCAAAGAAGTAGGAACCTTCCTACTTGTCTGCTCACTCCTTTATGCTCCCCACTGATGGCACATTCCTGGTGCTCTCCAGGCCCTCATTCTCTACTGGGGGCATTACCTTCATTTTTCTCTGAACACACTTTAACACAGAAGAAGTTTGCACCTTATTTTCTTTGTGATTTACTCTTCCCAAGCCAATCACCAACTACTTTTTACCCCGTGCTCAAAGCAGGGCAATTATTACAATGTCCCCATTATTCTATTTTTAAGACACTAGCTCTGCTATCCCAGTGCCGTCACCTTCTATATTCTGTTACTCATAGATGTTTTCCTAACACTTTACCCTTCTGAGTAATCTGGCTTAGCATGAGTTAGTTGTTTCACACCATTATACAAGCATGCCAGTTGGTTCTGTTTTCTTTGAACCGCATGCCTTGACCCAATAAACACTTGCCAACCTGTTTTAACAGCCTTCAAAGCCATAAAATGGGGTCTGAAGATACAGAGATTACCTGGAAGATCTCAAGTGTGTAATTCTTTAGGAAGTATATAATTTCTTTGGTTTCAAGTTTAGAAAAACAGTGATTTATCATGTTTCATATTTCTATCAATAGGCTTAACTCATGTGGTTTGCATCTTAGCCAGACTGTAAAAAGGAAGTGAAATGTCAAGTTGTTTATTTCTGCATGATTTTCTTATCTCAAAATAGCACTGAGTTTGCTCAATCAGAGCTGTGTTCAATAATATCAGTAGAATTTCTTTGCCAGTCACCACTCTCTTTCCAACAATGACAAATTCTGGGAAAGGAAGAGTTAAACATTTTGACAATTGTGTCAAAATAAAACAAAAGTCAAAAATTAACTGAAACAGCAGTTCTCTCTTCGTGTGAAATAAAGAATCTATTCTCCTGACCTCATCTCACATGCCATCTTCTTTTAAAAGCTGTTTCATTGCAGATAAAAGGCAAAGATAGGAAGCTGCACAAAAGACACCTAGAAAAAAAAATCCTCCTTCCTGATCATAAGCTTCCACTTAGTACAAGAAGAAATCTGCCTGCTGATGTCAGCACAGCAGTGTTGGACTCCGTGTGCTCTCTCTGTCCTGAGATCTCTGATCAAAGTTCTTTATGTGAAGGTAAGTGGACAAGTCAAAGGGTTCTATTTTACCTTAGAGACTTTCAGTTTGATTTCAAAGACTGAAGTCATACTTTCTAGAACTTTGGCAATTGCATGTGTGTATTTGTTTTTTAATTAGCTATCAGTATAAAGCAGTGCAAATCATTGATTTTATTAGGTGTCCAAAAGTGACTCATTCCTGACACTATACTCTAAACAGCCTGCCCTTCTTGGACCCATATTTTAAAACAGCCTGTGTTCATTCAGCACAAAAATTGAATTCAGAGTGAAGTTAGTTTGGGGAAAACTCATAAATTTATTTATTATTTATAAAGCTTGTATGAAGTGGTCATCATGCCTTAAAACTTCTTGAACACATGTTTACAACATTGATTTGGCATTCATTTGATTATCTACTTTTTTAGGACATCTTTGTAATTGCTACCTTGGATCTTTATATAACTTTTCTATTTTTTCCTATTTTTTTAAGTTTTAAGTTGGTGTTACTTGATTCTTTAAGTAAATTACAATATCTTTTAAGCATCTATTACACAGTTTTCACAGCCAATGGAATGTAAGCTCCATGAAGGAGCAACTGTGTATTGTTCACTCTATCAGGGTGCCCAGAAGAACACCTGAGAGGGAGTAGACACAAAGTATTCAATAAATGTTCATTGAATGACTTTCAGATAGTCTCATTGTGCCTAAATGTAAGCCTAGCTCATGGCAAAGCCCATGTGATCAACGTCATTGTTGACTCAACAAGTTCACTTAACTATAAAATATAGTATTATGTATCATTATTAATTGAGCACTAATACATAGAGGTATGCTCTAAAACAAACCTAGAGGTTAGAGTTTATTCCCCAATTTCACAGGTGACAAAACTGATGCAGAATATAGTAGGTAAGGTGCTGTCTGACTCAAATATGGAGCCTGGATTTGACACAAGTCAGTCTGATTCCATAGTTGGGCAGCCTCAGTTAGTGTGACTCCACAGTCTCACATTCCACATAGTGCTGCACTGTCACCTTTTCATGTAAGTTCATTTTTAATTAAACTATATCCTACTCAGTTATGTCATTTCACTTTTTCAAAGTGTTTAAAAAGCAAAACATTGGATTTCTGCTTTATCTTTCTAGTGTAAATATTCTGATTTTCATTTGGTGGATAATGAAAGTGAAACAAAAAGAGAATACATTTTCCTCAAAAACAACAGAGCCAAGTGATTTTGAAATTACTATTCCCTAACCCTGTTCTCAGAACAGCTGAAGCATATCTCAAAATACATGAGAATTATTAAAACTCATATTCTCATTAGTTTATAGTAAAGCCAGCACTCCAAAGTTAGAATTCAATGAAATACAAACAATAATAAAAATAACAATGGTCATGTTTGAATGTAAGATGGCAAATGATAGTCTACTTTTTTGCACAGGTGATTTTATTGAACGTTAGTGCCCACTATAAGAGACAAACATTTTTCCACATCTTGAATAAAGATCTGACTTAGAAAGTTAAGGTCACAGAGCTAGTTTTTAATAGAGACACGATTCACACTCTCGCTGGTCTGAATTTAATATGGGTGTGCTTACCTATCGCACTGCACCTCCTTCCTTCCTGGGAACTCATTTTGCAGTACAAATCGTATGGGACAGCTGGTCAAATGTAGATGGAAGCATGCATGGGCCAGCAAGTCACAATTAATCACAGTGTTTATTAAGCACCACCAGTGAATATAAAAGAACAAATAAAAGTGTAGTTCCAGCTCATATGCATTAATTAGAGACAACTCACAGGGAAAGTGGCCTTTGGGTTCACTCAGGCTCTGACATTACTGAGTATCTACCGTGTTGTAGTCTGTCCTCCAATCATGGATACAACAGTGAATAAATCAGCGTGGGTACTTAAAAGAGGGGTAGGATTTAGATACAGTCAATGGAGAAGAGAGAGAATTCCAGATGTAGGGAAAAGGAGACTAATAATTGAGTTTAGAATGCCATATTTTGGGATTATGAGGAATCAGGATGATCTGCAGTGTTCATATTTGAAAGAAGTAGAAAATCAGATTGGTTAGACAAGATAAGGTTAGATTACCATCCCGAAAATCAAGCAGAGCAATTTGACAGGATTGGCAACTGATGGCTCTCAAGATGAAGTTTTAAGGAAGATTTTCTTGGTGACATTAAAAGTCAGCGACACCAGGAACAGAGCTCTGTTAGTTATGAAGTGTATTCCAATCTAGGGTCAGATGTGCTGCCATAGTGCCACGAGGTCATAGAAGCTGAAGTGTATTCTAATGTGAGGTGATGATTTGGGGACAGTGGGAACTGAAAGGAAGAGATAGATGCCAGAGGGGTTAAATACAAAAACTAAGAGGTAAAGTTTATTGTTGTTGTTGTTTGTTTCCTTTTTTTTTACCACTAAAGGAAACTTCTGCCTAAGTACCTGAACTAATGAAGCAGCCTAAGTGTCTCATTCATTCCAGAAATTAGGACAGGAATAGCAATATTTCTAAGCCAACAGAGCAGCCTGGAAGTATGCTGGAGAGCAGAGGCACAAACCCTTGGGCAGGAGAACGCCACCAGCTTTGGCTCAGCAGCAGCGGAGCCTAACTAACTGAGACAGGAACCCCAGGAATGCAGACAACTGGCTCTGGTGACCTTATTTCCAGAATAAAAGGAGATTTTGTTTCCTGATTTTTTAATACATTTACACATACAAAGGTATAAAACTAAATCACATTAAGTTAAATGTTTGGTAGTTATCTGTTATCATTATAATATATTTTAATTTTGTTTGTTCTAGAAGTTACATGATACATGGAAAACATTTCTTTGGTATCTTACTAAACTTTAAATAAATCTTTTGATTTGTTTCCTATTTTGTAAAAATATGATATTCCTTCAAAAATATTGGCCCACATCACATATTTATATGTAACCACACAATTTCACAGAAGCAACCCAAAATACTGATAAAACTGCTTTCAAAACAGTCATGATTATTTATAGCTATTGCAGTAAATTTTAATTATATTTCAAAAGTCAAGAAAAGATAATTTAAAGATGAGGGTGTGTATAGATTTGTTGCACATATAAGATTAATTATTATATAAAGTTTAATACAAAATAATGACTTAAAAACGTATTGTATACACAAAAACAAATTAAAATGGATTAAAACCTTAAAAACATAAACCTGAAACTAAAATATATAAAGATAAAAAGTTACCTGACATTGACAATGATATTTTTTTGGATATGACAAAAAAACACAGGCAATGAAAGTTAATATAGACAAGTGAGACTATATCAAACTAAAAAGCTTTTACAACAGAGAAAACAATCAACAGAATGAATAGAAGAAAATAATAGCAAATCACATATCTGAAAAGATGTCAACGTCCAAATTGTATAAGGGACTCCTACAACTCAATAGAATAAACAAATACCTGATTAAAAATGAACAAAAGACTTGTATAGATATCTCTCCAAAGGAGATATACAAATACCCAACAGGTACATGAAAAGATGCTTAAAATCACTAATCATCAGAAAAATGCATTCCAAAACCACATGAGCTGTCACTTGACACCTATTAGAATGACCATTAAAAAAAAATGTTGGTGAGTTGTGGAGAAATTGGAACCCTTGAACACTGTTGATGGGAATTTGAAGTGGTACATAAAAAACAATATGGAGTTTCTTCAAAAAATTAAAACTAGACCTACCATATGAATTAGCAATCCCACTTACAGATTTTTATCCAGGAGAACTGAAATCAGGGTCTCAGACATTAGCCTTCATGTGTTTATTGCAACTGAACAATAGCTGAGATGTGGAAATAACCTAAGTGTCCATATGTTCATTGTTGGGTTAATGGGTAATTACAATCTATATATTTACAGTAAAGTATTAGTTGCCATAAAAAAGTAAGAGTAAATCCTGCAATATGTGACAATATGGATGAACTCGAGGACATTTTTCTGTTAAATAAGTCAGTCACAAAAAATTAAATATTGTCTGATTCCACTTATCTGAGGTATTTAAAATAGTCAAATTCACAGAAACAGAAAGTACAATGGTTGCCAGAGGCTGGAGGGAAAGTGCAATAAGAAGTTATTGAATGAGAAGTATCGGCTAAGCATGATGACAAAGTTTCAGAGATCATTGTGCCTGTAACTAACAATATTATACTGTGCACCTAAAGTTGTGTTCAGAGGGTAGAGCTCATGTTGTGTGTTCTTACCGCCCACAGAAAGCACATTGCAGAGTGTTTAATTTATTTTCCTTGAGCAGCAGTACTTAAAGCATCAAAGGTATTTACCATAACCTGAAAGAAAAAAAGCAACTACTGGTCAAATTTTCATCCTCTTTTTATCACTGCTCTTGTGCATTACTGAATCGTGTTCGCAAAGCTACATGAGAGTGCAATGTTCTCACTACGCTTGGTTGCTGAATAAATTCTGTCCAGCTTAATACTCTTGATGGGCAACATCTGGACTGGCTCACAAGCGTTGACTGGTTATCAATAGCTTCAATTTGCACTGTGAATCTACACCATCACATAACATGATCAAATGTGAGGGGTGGGTGGTAAGCAACAAAAATCTGCCATGTTCTCCAGTTTCTACAGCCTTTTCTGGATTGCTACCCAAGCAAGTGCTCAGTATTCAATTTATAGAAATAATATTTATGACCACTTACTAAATTAACACTATGTGTTTTACATAAATAGTTATTTCACACTATACCAATATGGCAACTGAAGACCAGAATGATTGAGAAGACCAACTGGGCAGAATTAAAACTATATCTATTATTTAGTATTTGAGTGTGAGTTTCATTAGTAATAAAGGCCAATTTATCAAGTTATTTTTCATAAAAAATAAGAATAGAAATGATAGTTGACATTTCAGTTTAACATTTGAATTTAAAGAAAAATTGTATTTAGTGTCTGATTAAGTTTTACAGATTAATTGTATTGTTAAAGATCAGGCATTTTATTAGATTATCACTTACAAGGCTGTTTTCATTTTTTTGTTGGAAATCTTGAACATAAAAATGCAAAAAATTATAAATATGAAAAATATTTAGTTAAGACTTTATTATGACCACAGATCAGTGTTCTTTTAAAAAATCATGAGTTTCTTGAAACATATAGAGGAAACAAAATTGCAGAAAAAATTAGGAGTTAAGAAAAGTAGTGCAGTAAAGTAGCAGAAAACCTAATTATTAGCGTCATAAATTGACCTCAGATAAATTTCATTGGTGGACTTAGATTGCTGCCCTGTATCATCTTTGAATTATTAGGAAACACATGTAAGAACACTAACTAAAATCATTTAATGTGGCATCAATGATCTAGATTCACGATGAGTGCTCTTCTATGTCTACTTTAAACATTACCTGAAATCGAGAATTTCAATGGATTTTCATGTCGAAGATAAATTTTTGCTTAAACATACCCACTATGATACAGTTTATCTTCTATTATTGTATTGCATGTTTTATTTTGCTTATTGTGTTTATATAGTTTATGGTATCATGTGGCATATGTTTTATACAATGATTTGCACACGTAATAAGATAATATTGTAATTTCTAAATGACTTATTTGAATTTAAAAAGAAAATGTCACCGTCCTCTCTGCTTTAGTGTTCACTATCAACACGTGCTAGCAGGAAATTCTGTTCTCAGAAAGTAAACCCACTGCATGAGCAAAACAAATATTCTAAACTAGATAATGCATACAGGCTGGGTTTTAACACTAGTCCACATCAATCTAAGGTAATTGTTTTAAATGTTGTAAATATTCATTTGATACCTTTACCATAGCATAAACAATTTCTTACCACTCTCATACACTTCTGAGGATTCCAGAATACCATAAAGATTTATTTACTTCCTGTAAAACAACAGGGGTCCTTAATCCTGTCAACAGATTACGAACCTGGTTTCTCTTAGGGAGGAGAGAGGGACCAGGATCCCAGTCACCGTGTTGTTTGTGAAATGCTGCCATCTATGGGAGAGCAGTGGGCATTACGCCCAGGGCCCGTTTATCGAAACCACAGGGCAAGCCAACTGCTGCACAACGTGGTTAGCTCAGTAAATGAAGCTGTTCTCAGTCAATAAACAAAAATAAAAATTATAGCATTGCTTAGAAAATATATTTTAGAAACTCCAAGCTGGTGCTGTTCGTCACCACAGCTATTCCTTGGGGAAAATAAAGTTAGTTCTATAGTAGTTACTGAGCAGTTTCTTTATTTTCCCCCCAAACACATACACCTCCATATTTACACTTTTATCTGAGGTGTTGCAAGTTTATTAGAACAATACCACCTTCCACACACTTGCAAACATATATGCTAATTAAATTAATTAAGAGTTTTTTAAAATTGCCCAGTCTGAATTATAGCGTAAAACCGAATACGCAACCTGCTCCAGACTTTCCTGTATATAATTGAATCCTATGAGACAATGCAACATATTTCCATTCAAAATAACTCAAAGAATACCGATTTGGCAGCTTCCTCTGCTCATTAATTTGCAGTCCACGCATTATTACCATAACACAGTCCTTGTGCATTTATTGACAGCCTTTGGCCAAGCGCTGCCAACAACGTCATTTCGTGCTCAGGCCAGCCCTACGAAGCCGATATTGTCTTTCTCATCTTTATTTCACAAAAGGGCAGATAAAAATTTAGAAAAGTTGAGTCACTGTCCTTAGGATATACAGATAAGCAAGCAATCTCTGCTAAGCTGTGCCGGCAGGTGTCCACTCTTCTAAGCCTTCCTTCTGGTCTAGCAACAATGACTCAGACTTTGTCCTTTGTGTTTGATTTCATTTCGTATCTATATGGTTTGGAGCAACTCATTTAACTTTGTTTTGTCTCAGTTTTCTGATCTTTACAGCAAAATATTTAAAGTATATATTCTCTGTTGCTTTCAAACTTTAAATCATATAATTTGTCTTCTTTGTTTAAAGATGACAAAATTAAAGAGTCACAGATTATGATTTGGAGAGAACACTGAAGGTTCTTTAATTCAACTCTCCTATTTTAGACATGAAAGAACTAAGCTACAGAAAAAAAATCAAATAGTGGAGAGGCACTGTCCCTCCCAGAACTATTCCCTGGGCACTAAAACCTTTAAGGGGCTCAATTTCATTTTGCTCCTGGCCCTTTGGCTCTCACCTGACCGGTTGTGTGAAAAAATAGAGAACAAAGAAGCTTGAGTGTCTTGAGTAGGCAAAGAAGTCATATGGTAGTGGTTACTCATGTAGTGCAGACTAGGAGGGAACCAGGAATCACTAGACTAATAAGGCATTCTTGGTGATGAAGCTTGGAGTCCCAAAAGCTGGCCCCCAAATGGGACTAGAAGCTTGCCAATGGGATGAACAAGCAGGCATTTCTCCAAACTACCGCCATGATAGTGAGAAGAACATTGCTTCTCCATTATGATTTACACATTCTTGGGTACCCGCAATGTAACAGCTTTGCCATTAGTAGAACTTAGAAAATATTTGTCAAATAAATGAATTATATACAATTCCATTTCTTTTAGGAGTGGAAAGCTGCAAAGAACATTGATTCAAATAATCTAGTGAAGAACAAACGGTAGCTTATTTACAATACTATACATTTTATTGAGTTCACTAGAGAACTGATTCCTCAAGACAAAAGAAGTAAACCAAATTCCAGAGATGAATACATCCATCCAAAAAGAGGCAGGCTACCTCACTTTAGCTGAAACATGAGAGAAAGAGATGACCAGCATAGAAATGTGGACACAAGAAATAAGCAAAAATTTCAATGAATCCTTAAACGTCCCGAGTGGGCTAGTGTATTAGTTTGGAATAGCTATAGGTCTCAGGCACAAAGAAAGTTTTCAATACTTGCAAGATTTTTTCCATTGGCCTCTACAGGTGCTCAGGAAAACAATGGGGACTTAGCAGAACGCCAGAGAAATCTTTCAGTAGCACAGGTGAAGCTGGTGATTAGCATCAGTGGGGCACATGACAGAATGCCTGCCCACTTTTTTGGACATTACCCTCGGAGCAAACATCTTACACTCCTGACAGAGAAGAAAAAGAAAATCCAACAGACTCTGGGGAAGTGGAAGTGAACTCTCAGAACTCAAACACAAGTCCACTGTTACTAGGAAAAGCTTGAATTCTGTACCCCTGGGGAGTAGAGATGACTTCAGACCCAGGATTTTACGCTGATTTCATGCAGAAGCCTGATACCACTAGGGGAGAGACAAGCAACTTTCACCCAAGATTATCAATTACTGTGAAGGATCTGAGGTTTTACCTACTCACAAGCTAACAAGGTGACCTGACACAATTTCATAAATGCTAGCAGAGTAGCATGAAGCTCCTATAACACAGACATAGGACAGCTTAATACTCACACCAATAGTGGTAATCATAATATTATCACTTTTTCCTCGCCAGGTCCCTGGGCCCCCATTCCTATAGTGTAGTATGATGAAGGTTAGGTGATGCCCACACATGCAGTGGGCTGTCTTGCAAAAATGAGCATTCTTATTTAGTAGTAAATTTAATATTTTCTAGTAAACAGCAAGAGGACCTACCTGACTTTTGCCCCAGAAGGAGGCTTTATTATAATGGACAGAAAACAAATCTGCTCTCTGCTCTGGGGAAAGACTATCTTTTTTTTTTTTTTACAAGATTTCTCACTTTAAAAAAATTATTGAAAAATAGTCCAGAAATAAAAAACACCATCACTGACTCTGCTGTTCAGATGCACAAGAGACTGATGAAAAATTGTGTCTCAAATAATCCCAGCCACAGATACAAGACAGAGTTCACTGCCATGGGGAGCAAAATACCCTACCACAGAGGCACAGAGAGTCCTACCTGAGGTTGCTTCTGGACCAGAACAGCAAGGAAACCCTTCAACTGTATCATGAGCCATATACTGACTATCCAGCACAGCACTAGAGCCCTCAGAGTGTCAAGAACATGGAGAGATAACTCCTCTCTCTGGGCACAGGTGTGGGGGGAGGGTCAAAAGCTGAGGAGAGGAAATGATTACTGAGAAAAACTTGGGAGCACAGACTCTATTTTAAGTAGCTGGAGGAATTGGAGGTTCATAGTGCATTTAAGATAACCATAGTAACCAAAGGCCATCCCAGATTGGCTCAACCCCACACACTAACTGCCTAACAAGAGAAGCGGAACCATTGCTAAGATTAAAAATGACTTGCCTCTATTTATACTGTTCTATATTTTATATTGGACACTCAATAAAAAATATGTAAGACAATACAGGAAAAGTTTTCAGAAATGAAGCAATCAACATCACAAGAAACAGAGCTAAGCTACTGGAATTAATTGAAAGAAGCATTAAAGTAATTATCACTTAGTATTAAGGAATCTAGTAGAAAAGGTGGATCTGATGAAAGAACAAATGGGAAATTTCTGCAGCTGGAGACACTAACATTAAAATTCTATAATTTTTTAAAATTCCATATCAGATATTAAAAAGTAAATTCTTAGCAAACTCATGAAGTAGAATGGATGCAGATCAATAAAGACTCAGTGAGTTTGAACTTAGATCAACAGAAATTTTTCAAATGAAAACATAAAGAGTTTTTTAAGTATAAAATATCCCAAAATGAATAAAAGAACACAATATCAAATGGTATATGCGTGAGAGTAAAGTCCACAGGAGAAGACAGAGATTACAGGGCAGAAATAATACTTGAAGAAATAATAGCTGAGAATTCTATATAAAAGAAACAAACATCTAATTATACTTCAAAAAACTTAGAAGACTTCAAACAATAAAAATAAAACAAGCACTCATCTAGACACATCATAGTAAAACTGAAATATAAAGATGAGTACAGAAATCTTGAAGGCAGCAAATAAAAAAGAAATATTACATACAAGAGAAGAAAGATAAAAACTAGAGCAGACATCCCTTAGAAATAATGCATGCTAGGAAGATGGAGAATTCAGTTAGCATGTCTGCACATCAAGTAGCATCAAAGGACATTTCTTCAGGCAGGAGTGTGACGTTAGATGAAAACTTAAAACTCACAAAGAGATGAAGATTCCTGGAAATGTTGAAAATAAAGACTCAACAATCACTTAAAAGTATATTGTAGATAATAACAGGAACCTAAACAACAAAACAAAGAAGCAAGTGAAATATAACAAAAGACACTGAAACAGAGTTGTCAGTGACCAGAGGGGAGAGGGGAGGGAATTTCAGGGGAGAAGGGAAGGGTTTACAGGAACAAATATAGAGGACACATGGACAAAACTAGGGGTGTTGGAAAGGGGAGGGAGGAGGGGAGGAATGGGTGGGTGGGCTGGAAAGGGAATAAAGGATAGAAACTGTACTGAATAAACTAAAATAAAAATTAAAA
>CM052542.1:82287831-82325264 GCA_028533065.1 Trachops cirrhosus | reverse complement strand
ATTTCAGAAAGATTTTTAGAATGGAAATTTTCCAATAAACCAAATATTCATATACCTAGGCATATCACATTAAAATTGCTAAAGCCAAAATTGAAGAGAAAATACAAATGGCAGTTGGCAATTACTATGAACTTGACCAGGTGATACTAATAAACAAAAAATTAAATACTAAGGGAGTAAAATCATGTATCTGCACTCCAAGGTGGCCAAATATCTTGGGAAAAAGTTTCCAAATAATCAACTGCTGTTCCAAAATTCATGTTCTTTTACACATTTACTCCAGGATGCTACGAGAAATATCTCTAGGCATGGAAAAACACGCTTCTATCAGACCTGCTTCATGCTCGACATCTATCACTCCAATAACCTCTTTTGTAGCTTACACAGTTCTAGCCTCATTTCTGGGACTCTTTTCTAAATCATACATCTGTTCACACCATCCCAGTTTCTAAAGGCTTCAGACAGCTTCCACGATCAGCAGGCACTCTTTCAGACAGCACATGGGCACTTTGAAGAGTCACAGTGGTCCCAGCCTTTCTTTCCAGGCAACTCTTCAAGGCAATGTCCTCAGAGCAACCTGCTTGCCATCAGCCAGCCCCTGCTGTGTTTACACGAGCTAGTGGAAATGGTTAATGGCCCCAAGCTCTCCCACTTCTGTGCACATCCGCATACTCATGACAGATTTGGTAAGATTAAATACACTTAAGTCTGTGAAACACTCAGAATAATAGTTGGTATATAATAAGTATGAAATTCTAAATTTTGTATTATTTTGCATTTGTTTACTAACTTGTATTTTTTTTCCTCTGGAACATTGTTTTCTCTATACTGCACCTGGCATAAATTTGCTTTCAAAATATTTTTTAATTGAAAGACAAAATCAGAATATCCAGCAATAAGAGGTTAAGAAATACAGTTTAACTTGTTATGGATTTTTTTAATATATAATGTTACATGTGAATTAGATTTCCATAGAAATGTAAAAAAGGTAGTCAATAAGCAATATTTTAAGTTCTTATGGTTGAATGTAAAATGTATGTTTGATAAAATTTATGCATACAGTATAAATTAATGCAGTATGATACTGCATTAGAACTATGCATAAAAGGAAATCAATTGAAAAGAATTAAACTTAACAAATAGTGGCTTTTTAGGTCTTCCTACAAATTTCTGCTCATGTTTTACTGAACTTAAACATGAATTCATTTTTTTCTCTTTCCTAATTCATCTGTTGTGCACCTGTTGATTTAGAAATGAAAAATGGGCCCTGGCTGATGTAGCTCAGTGGATTGAGTATGGGCTAGGAACCAAAGGGTCACCAGTTCAATTTCCAGTCAAGGCACATGCCTGGGTTGGAGGCCAGGTGCCCAGTAGGGGGCCCATGACAGACAACCACACATTGACATTTTCCTCTCTTTCTCCTTCTCTTCCCCTCTCTCTAAAAAATAATAATAATAAATAAATAAAATCTTTTAAAAATAAAAATAAAAGTATAACTAAATATAGTTTTAAATATGAAAAACAATTTATTTCACATCCAGAATTTCAATCCCAGCCTTTCAAAAATCTTTTTTCTTTATTTGATAGCTAGAACACTATCATATGTACTTAAATCCCTAAAAGATACCTTGAACTTAACATGTCTAAAACTGAAATGTTGATCTTTCCTATTTATTTCACCACCAGGGTCTGCATCTTTTGCAGCCTTCCCCTTTCATCCATTCTCTCAAAAGATATGTTTGTATATATTTGTTTATTATATTGATAGTCATGAGTTTCAAAGACAAAATACTTAAAAATCAGGTAATTTTTGAAGACTAAGCATGTCATTATGAGATCATAACTACTCTAAATCACATCATAGAGATGTTTGTAGGAGAGATAAAAAATGTTTTTGAGAAAAATATATTTATCATTTTAAATGTTCCATACAGACACTTTTCAGAGCACTTCCTGAAGTGGGGCTGGAGGGTGAAAAGGGGCTGTGGAGATCCCCAAAGTCCCAGTAGAAGAAACAGCTCCTCCTTGTGTTTCTCATAAATCCATTGACCCATTGATCTAACAAAAATTGCTTGAGCACTTTATAAGGCATATTTGTCTTAATACTGGGAAAACAAGGAAGAAACACACAAAGTTCTTTCCTTCATAGAGCTTATATTCTAGTGAGAAACAGAGCCACTAATTGAATACAATGAAAATAATTTATAGGAGGCAGTAAAAACGGTATGAAAATAGTATTTAGATATCACCGAGGATAAACACTTTGAGCAGAGACCTAAATATTTCATCAGAAATTAAATTTTTATATGAGAATTTGAAATACTGTTGAATTCATCTACATGGCTTGATAAGTTAAGCAGGCCCACTGGTTTGCTGTTGGTGATGAAAACACTCAATATGAGCTTTCAAGACCTTAGATTTGCCAGTTTATGACATGATTGTGTGGAATAATTTTCTATTTTGCTTTAGGGAAGTAAAGTTTGCATTTAACTCAGACTCATCTGAGCTATGTTGGCCTAGGTGATACTGCTCACCATTTCATTGGAAATGACAAAGTGACTATTTTATTGGAAGATTTGTAAGAAACACAGATTGTTTCACTTCGCTCAAAAGTAGCCTTTCATTTCATCTGATTTGGAAGAAATCAAATGAAATTGGTCAAAGAAGCTCAAAGCAATATAATAGCAATTTATAAGTTGAAGAAATAAAAAAGTATTTTTTCAAGCACGTGCTTAGTAAAGTACTTATCTAACTGTGATGTCAGAATATTAGGCATCTAAGGTGGATTTTTGAATTAAATTTGTAAACATTTGCATTCCATACCCTATTTAAGTGAGAGAGGATAGCTCAAACACCAAAATAAGAAAAATTAGAGAAAAAACATGAAAAGTATAATGTCAAAGTCTGAACATATACATTATCTATCTACCTATCCTCACATTCAATAGCATACATAAATATGTACAAAACATAATATCTGTTGCATGTTCATTTATTAAGCGCATATGTTTTTATGCCACACTGTTACAGATAACTAGAATGTATCAGTGGACAAAATAATCTTTGTTCTCATAAAGTTTACATTAGAGGAGAAAATAGACACTAATAGACACAATAAATCCATTATTTAGCATATTTAATGACAGCCAAAATAGGGAAAAAAAAGTAGAACAAGGAAGGAAGATCAAGAGTGCTGATGTGAATGAAGGGGTATATTTTCAAACAGGGTAAAGAATAGTGAAATATGTCAGAACTATGCAACTAGACACATTGAATGTGTCACATTTTGTATGGTATGGATGTGCATTTATATGTGAAATGTATTTATATTTGAGGTTCATGTATGTATATATCAACATTTCTATTGATTTTTTCCTATGAGCAGTGGTAATATTTTTCACATTTTTCTAAATAAAATATTCCTGATATTCACTTGAAAACATTTAATTTCAACTTCTTGTGGATAAGTGGAATAAAATATACATAAATAAATATTTGTGCAAAGGCCTTGTAATCAAATGTACGTGCCTTTGGAATTCAGATGTTGCCCACCCATATTTAGAGACAATAGTCAAGAAGCTGCCTGTCAGGTAGAAAGAAAGCTGTGTAAAGATTTTTCAAGGCCATTTTATTGACTCATTTCCTTCACTTGTCTCTGTGTAGGAGATAAATATAAATGATAGAAATGTAGAAAGATAACATCAAATTGGCATATTATGTGTCTAGCAAACATGACTAAAAAGTGTTTATACTATAACTGAGTCAAATAAATTAATATGTCTTTGGTTGGAAGTTTTTAATCTTGGACTTCTCTTCATTGCTTCTTTTATGTTGGTTAACTATTGCTTGCATTGAATATATAACACACACTGACACTAAATATCAGTTGTAGGTAAATCCAATTAAACCCAGAAGCAAAACAGCTGGATTTGCAGTCCTTGCATAAATTATTTTTCTTTCATTTGTTTGTTTATTTTTTCATTGAGCATGTTAACATGAAAATTTTGAGCTATAATTATCCTCATTCCTTATTACTATCAGAAGTCTAAAATGAATCTCTTAAAAATGCTGTTGAAGCTTTCCTTTCATGTTCTTAATATGAATGTTATGATTAAATTGGTAAACAAATATGCTCATATCATACACAATTTCATTTTTGTGAAAGGTTATCAGAAGCACATTTAAAGTGGCATTTCTCCTAACGGCTAAGAAGCTATGTTATTTATGACAATTTAGAGTCCTTTACTTTTCCCCTCTATCCAGAATTAAAAAGCCAGTAAATAAAATATAAGCATTTAACTAGCCAGCTATTCAAGATAATGGGTTTGTTGCTATTAAAGTACAGAGTAGAGACATCCATGAGCTGAGAGGTGTTTTGTCTTTTTCACTAAGAGCCACAAATAGGCATCTCTTACTTTGTAAATATTTGGATAAAAATTGTTATTATTATGATGTCCTTAATTGCATGATAAACAAAAATGTATATTTGGTGTGTTGAAAGAGAATTAAATGTCAATTACACTTTTTATCTCATGATAGGCTTTATAAAAGTCTCTATGATGGTCAAGGGATTATATTTGCTTAAAATCGATGGGTAAGAGATTTTAATTTAATTTGTAATGAAGCTCAATTTATTTCATCCCCTTTTCTGAAATGGTTAAGAGCAAATGTTCTCTAAGATAAAGCAAGACCTATTTACTTTCCAACACTGGCTTCATTCTCTCACCTTAGAATTGTCAAGTCTCTATGTTTACCACTCTGAATCATCACTCATAAACCTTACTCGACCAAAGTCAGGGCTATACATGGAAAAGCTCACCTTATACCAGAACCGCAAACTCATGACATGTCTGCCTTTGTCCTGCTTCCCTAGAGATACTGTTAGAACTCTGGCAATGTAGTGGTTTCTCTTATTAAAGTCAGCATTTAACACATTTTAACTATAAAAGTCTGCCTCTACTGAGTAGAAATGATACTGAATATACCAACGTAAGACATTTATATAAGAAAAAGATAAAATTTTTAAGATTTTACTTTTTAAAACAGTTATTTTACATATCCATTTTATTTTTTAAAGCTTTTATTTTTATTATTGTTACCCAATACAGTTGCCCCAGTTTTTTCTCCTTTGCCCTCCTCTGCCTAGCCCAGCCCACCCTCCTACCTTCAAACCCCACAATGTTGTCCATGTCCATGTGCCATTCATGCATGTTCTTTGACTGATCTCTTCCTCTTCTTCCCACCATTTTCCTCCTCCTGTCTCCCCTCTGGTCACTGTCAGTCTTTTCCATGTTTCCATGTCTCTGGTTCTATTTTGCTCATTGGTTTATTTTGTTGATTATATTCCTCTTGTAAATGAGATTATATAATATTTGTTTTTCCCTGACTGGCTTATTTTACTTAAGGTAATACTCTCCAGTTCTATCTATATTGTTGCAACAGGCAGGAATTCTTTCTTTCTGCTGTGTAGTATTCCATTGTGTAAGTGGATTTTTAATACACTCATCTACTGATGGGCATTTGGGTTGTTTCTAGCACTTGGCTATTGTAAAGGATGCTGTTATAAACATAGAGGTTCATGGGTTCTTTTGAATTGGTGTTTCAAGATTCTTAGGGTATACTCCCAGTAGTGAATCACTGGGTCAAAAGGCAGTTCCATTTTTAATTTTTTAAGGAAATTATGTACTGTTTTCCACAATGACTGCACCAGTCTGCATTTCCACCAGCAGGTTTCCTTTTCTCCATATCCTAGCCAGCATTTGTTGTTTGTTGATTTACCATTCTGATTGGTGTGAGGTGATATCTCATTGTGGTATTAATTTGCATCTCTCTGGTGGCTAGTGATGTTGAGCATCTTTTTATATGCCTATGGGCCCTCTGTATGACCTCCCTGGAGAATTGTTTTTCATATCTTTGCCCATTTTTTTAAATTAGATTGTCTTCCTGGTGTTGAGTAGTATGAGTTCTTTATATATTTTGGAGATTAAACCTTTGTCCAAGGTATGATTTGCAAATGTTTTCTCATATAGTTGGTTCCCTTTTTATTTTGATGAGGGTGTTTAGCCATGTAGAAGCTTTTTAATTTGATGTAGTCCCATTTGTTATTTTTTCCTTTATTTCTCTTGCCTTAGATGATATATTAACAAAAATGTTGCTATGTGAGTTATCCGAATTTTTCTGCCTATGTTTTCAGCTAGAACTTTTATGGTATTATAACTTATACTTAAGTCCTTCACCCATTTTCAGTTTACTCTGGTGTATGGTGTAGGTTGATGGTTTAGTTTCATTTTTTTGCAGGTAGCTGTCCAGTTCTCCTGGCACCACTTATCAAAGAGAGTATCTTAACTCCATTTGATGCTCTTTTTCCGTTTGTCAAAATTTTAGAACAGTTTTAAGTTCACATCAATATTGAGTAAAAGTTACAGATATTTCCCCTACCCTTCTTGTTCCCAATCATGCAAAACCCTCATCATCTTTCAGCAGAGCCACTTGAGAGGAACTCAAAAAACCCCCTGAATTTATTTATAAAAAAACTATGTATTTATTCTTACATGTTTCAACTTCAGACTCCTTTAAACTACTCTCCATTTGATGCAATGCGCCTATTGAGATGCTTTTTTTTCCATGGCTCAAAACAGTTTTTGAATTCATTGATTTTGATACCTTTTAGTGTTTCTGCTGTTTTTTGCTTCACCTCTTCTACATCAGCAAAATGTTTCTCTTTGAGGACTTTTTTCTTCCAGGGAAACAAACAAACAAAAAATGTCATTCAGGGAGAGATTTGTGAATAGGGAGGGTGGGGTATGGGGCTCACGCCATTTTTGGTCAAAAACTGCTGAACACCGGTGTGGTGTGGGCAGGTGTACTCGTAAATAACTCATCATGAAATGGGCAAACACGTTGAAAGAGTCTTCAAAAAAATTCACTGAAGCCTAACACAGCCTCTTACAACAATGTCTAGCTGTATACTGATACAGATGTGTTCCTAGAACACTCACCTAATAGGGGGAAGGCTGTACTACAAGGGGCCCACTGTCCAGAAAATCATTTTTTTCATGGTCCCCCGCCTCTTACATTTAGTAAAATGAATGATTTGAAACTAAACTGATACATTATAATCAAAGCCAACTGATCACATTACTATTCACACTTGGTGTTGTACATTCTATGGGTTTAGATAAATGTGTAATGACATATATTCATCATTATGGCATCATAGAGAGTATTTTCCTGCTCTAAAAGATTATTTGTCCTCTGTCTATTCATTCATCCCCTTAACCCAAAACCTCTGTCAACCACTAACTTTTTACTGTCTCCATGGTTTGCATTTACCATAAAGTCATTTAGTTGGAATGATATAGCTATGGGGCCTTCTTGGATAGGCTTCTTTCAGTCAATATGTTACATTTATGTTTTCTCAAATCTTTTCATGGCTTGATAGTTCATTCCTTTTTAATATTGAATAGTAGTCCATTGTCTAGTTGTACCACAGTTTATTTATCCATTCACCTACTACAGGATATTTTGGTTGCTTCTAAGTTTTGACAATTATAGATAAAGCTGATATAAAACATCTATGTGCAGGTTTTTCTGTGGAAATAAGTTTTCAATTCCTATGCACAAATACTATAACTCACAATTGCTTGATAATATGCTAAAACTATGTTTAGTTTTGTAGGAAACCACTAAACTGTCTTCCAAAATAGCTTTAAATTTTACACTCTAACCAGCATTTTCCTCCATGTCCTCACCAGGATTTGGTATTGTTAGTGTTCCAGATTTTGCCCATTCAGATAGGTGTGTAGTGGTCAGGATGTAATCTTAAAAGCTTTTAAAATATCAAGGATTATATTATAACAGTATTAGAAAAATAATTATTAGTTTTTTAATTACCTTAAGATATTATAGCATCAATTTTAAATAATTTTTAATTTTTCAAAACTACCTTAAAATATTATATTATCAATTTTAGAATAAAGAAAACTATTTGGAAATTAACACAGCTACATATAAACCTATTTACCACATAGTAAGTCTGAAATTATTTGGTAAAATAGAAAATAAATTATAACCTAGTTGTTAAATCTTCAACAGATAATATTCTAGAAATCTATTTTTTTATTCCACCAGTGAAATAAGGGAAGTGAAACTCGCTTAAAAGCTTTTGAGAAAGAGGAATAATTAACTAACCTTTCCCTACCACAAGTGTGTTGTCTGTGGGTCCCTGCCACAACCAATGGTGCACATTTTTTCTCTTTTTTATTTATACTAATTCTCATGTTAATATCTAAACAGAAATGAAAAGTAAGTATTTACATGTCAAACATTGTGATATTTAGATTTTTTGCATATTTTTCAAATATACTTTATTCTCAAACTCTTTTCAAAAAGAAAAAAACACTTTTTGCAGGAAGAAAATGATTATTTAATTTGGCATAAAATAGAAATTTCCAGCTGAGCCACATTAAAAAATCCTTACTATTGCCTCAAAGGTAGAAAACTTTTACCAATTATGTATTTGTGTGTGTGTGTATAGAACAGAAATGACCAGCTTTCCCTGAAAAATGTTAAAGTGGATATACATATAAATTTTGACCATGCAAAGTTTTTATAAAATGTCTTCTACCCATTTCTACAAGGTTAGTCTCAGTTTGATTTTCATGATGATTATTATGTAGTTTTCAGAAAGTATTACTAGTAAATTAAGAATTAAAGGACAAGACAAAATATCAATTTATGTTATTTTTTTTAAATGTAATGACTAGAATACAATATCAACAAATGTTAATTATCCTGTTTGACAATGGACTTAGTTCCAGACAATTTTCACATTAAACCTTACAACCAGATAGAACATTTCACAGGGAGATAGAAACTATATAATACAAGAGTGAAATGAAAACGCAAAAATAAAAAATAACATATTAAAGATGAAAAATTCCTTTTACAAACTACTTAGTAAACTTGATAGAAAAGTAAAGAATCAGTGGACTTGAGATATGTCAATAAAAACTGTTCAAATTGATATAAAACAGGAAAAACATGACTGAAAATATAAAGATGAAAGTGAAATGAGAACATAAACATAAGTACAAAATGAAAATGCATACTCCCCAAGTGCTATACTACAATAAGAAATAGTCTAACACACAAAAAAATAAGCTTCAGAATTGGTGGAGTAAAGAAAGCATTTTTTTATGGCTGGTACATTGGTTTTTAATTCATAAAAGAAATTACAAAGCCAATGGCTTAGGTGGACAGCAGCTTGGGGGCGGGCGGAGGAAAGGAAACATGAAGGCTCCCCAGTGACATCCCTTGGACCGGATGACCTGGTCTCAATTGCACACTCTCTAGGGGAAGGCAGAGCTATCAAAACAGAACCAGTGACAGCAGTCACAAAGCAGCCCACACAGATCTGTGGTCAGTCTGCTTCATGCTATTGGCCACATCCAGCCACAGGTGCTCACATGTCCCTGGTCACCTGGGTCTGCCCCTAGAAATCAAAGATGGGATCATTTAATGGCAATACAGATCTGGAAAAATTAAAATCTCAGCTAGAAAAAAACATCTGATTTGGAGACTCTGGGAGGATGAAGAGAATTAGGGGCTGTTCGGGGGCTACCAGGTAGGCACCTTAATTGTGGGTGAATTGTGTGTGATTGTGTTTTCAGGATCACTGGTGGGATACATGGGGTCTCGTTGGTGATCAGACAGGGACTCCCAAGAGGCTCGCTGACCTTGCCTGAGGCCAGGCTGGACTACAGAGATACCTGGTTGTGAACAGGGAAGTCTCCTCCACTCCTTCCTTCTAACGCCTTCCATAGGATTTCCTCAATTTGTGCTTCCCTTTGGTTAGAGAATAAAAAAGAGGAAGGGAGAAAAAGGACATTACTGGTACTTCAAGTTTCACTTCTTACATGTAAAAATTTTGGGTGTCATTATCTCTATCATTATAAGAAGAAAGGTTACAATAACTGAAAATAATCAACTTTTCCTGGATCCATGACAGAACAAAACACAGGAACACTGCCACCCCCAAATCAAAAAAGACAGGTGAAGAAAGAGCATACAGCAAAGATAAGCTTATCTGGAAAAGAAATTGCTGGAGCTACAAACAGTTGGAAATATTCATCATATGGTAATTTTTACAAATCGTTGTGGACCAAGTTTGGACTTACTTGAGGGTAAGAATTTTTTTTTAAGATTTTAGTTATTTTAGAGACAGAAAGGGAGGGAGAATGAGAGGGAAAGAAACACTGATGTGTGAGAGAAACATTCATTGGTTGCCTCTTGCACGCCCCCAACAGGAAACCTGGCCCACAACCCAGGCACGTGCCCTGACAGGGAATTGAAACAGCAACCTCTGTCTGTAGGCGAGCTCAGCCCACTGAGCCACACTAGCCAGGACAAGAGTGAGACATTTTCAAGGGCTGCAGTCTTAGGGTCCTAAACCTCTTTTGTGGTTTTTGACTTCTAGAAACCCACCAAATTCTCAAACTGAAGAGCTAAGAAAAATGTTCTCATAGTTCTGATAGGAGGAGGGAAAGTAATTTTGTAAAAAATGAGTTGAAGAATGATTAAATAAAAGTAAAATAAAATAATATAATTCTTTATCCTTACATGATATAAAAGATAACTATTTAAAATAATAACACTCTGATATGTGTGATTATAGCAAATGGATTCTGTGGAGTCAGGGTATGGTTAACCCTTTTCAGGCTGATCATAGGCATTCACACCTTTTTCAGACTTGACCACAGTCCTTTACAGAAGCTTTTCCAGGCAAGCCTTAGAGGGCAAAGCTTCCCTCCCCACACTAGAATTGGTCCACAGCCAATGGTTGCAAACTGTAAAGAGGGTTTCCATTAAGGACTCAGAACCCTCTGGCTGGTCATGCTTTTACATATTTCCTTTCCTATCTCTGTTGCTTTTTATCTAAAGCCTTGGGCCAAGATCTTATTCAGGCACCTGTAGTGGAAAAGTACCTTTATGAAGTGGGAGGAAAGAAAGGGGAAATTTGAAGGCACTTTTCCTTATTCTGACGCAGTACATTTTTACTCCTCTGCCTCCCTCATCATACCTCCCACAACCCAAAGATCCACAATACTGCTAGAGCCTTTTATTCGAGTTCCCTCTACAGTGAGATGAACCCCACATCTGTGCTGGTCCTCCTAACCTTTGACTGGTATGCTGTGCCAAACAGGAAAAATTGATCAGGGGGTGTTAGAGCAGTCTTCAGTTTTGGCCTCTTGTTTACAACCACCTCAGAAGTGAATAAAGTCTTAACTCATTTATCTTTTGTTTGTTGTTTTAATTGGCTAATCCAGCATCTGGCAGCTCAGTTCCCTCCCAGGTCAACTGAGTTCCTAATGAATACAAAATGAATGACACAAATATTTTAAGGACAAAGACAGAATAATTGGAAAACTCTGTTATAAGCTACTTTTATTTCACATGAAAAAGTATAGTGTTATTTGAAGTTTAAATTAGATTATTTAAAATGCACATGGTGATAGATGCTAAAATCCTCAACAAAATATTGGCAAACTGATCCAGCAATACATTAAAAAGATCATACACCAAAATCAAGTGAGGTTAATACCAGGGGTGCAAGGATGGTACAATATTTGCAAATCAATAAATGTAATACATCACATAAACAAAAGACAAAAATCACATGATTATATCAATAGATGTGGAAAAAGCATTTGATAAAATCCGGCACCCATTTATAAGAAAAACACTCAGCAAAGTGGGAGTAAAAGGAGCATTCCTCAACATAATAAAGGCCATATATGAGAGACCTACAACCAACATCATACTCAATGGGCATAAAAGCTTTCTCCCTAAGATCAGGCACAAGACAAGGGTGTCCCCTTTCACCACTTCTATTGAACATGGTATTGAAAGTGCTAGCCACAGCAATCAGATAAGAAAAAGAAACAAAGGCATCCAAATTGGAAAGGAGAAAACAAAACTGTCATTGTTTGCAGATGACATGATCATGTACACAGAAAACCCTATAGACTCCACCACAAAACTACTCAACCTAATAAATGAATTTGGCAAAACAGAGGGATACAAAGTCAATATTCATCAATCAAAGGCATTTTTGTATACCAACAATGAAATATTAGAAACAGAAATTAGGAAAAAATCCCCCTTGATATAGCAACAAGAAAAATAAAGTATCTAGGAATAAACCTAACAAAAAAGGTAAAAAATCTGTACTCAGAAAACTGCACAACACTGAAGAAAGAAATTAAGGAAAACACGAACAAATGAAAGCATATATCATGTTCATGTTCAAGAATTAACATCATCAAAATGTCCATACTACCCAAAGCAATTTATAGATTCAGTGCAATCCCTATTAAAATACTAATGACACATTTCACAGATATAGAACAAACATTTCAAAACTTTGTATGGAACCACAAATGACCCCAAATAGCCACAGCAATTTTGAGTAAGAAGAACAAAGTAGGAAGGAATCACAATACCTGACATCAAAATATATTACAAGGCCACTGTAATCAAAACAGTCTGGTACTAACATAAGAATAGACACATAGATCAATGAAACAGAACAGAGAAAACAGAAATAAACCCAAGTCTCTATGGTCAATTAATATTTGATAAAGGGGAGAGTAGCATAAAATGGAGTAAAAATAGCCTCTTCAACAAATGGTGTTGGGAGATCTGGACAGCTACCTACAAAAAAATGAAAGTCAACCACCAACTTAGACCATACAGAAAAATAAACTCAAGAAGGATAAAAGACTTAAATATGTCTTGACACCATAAAAGTCTAAGAGGAGTATATAGGCAGGAAAATCTCAGATATTCCATTCAGCAATGTTTTCACCAATATGCCCCCTAGAGCAAATAACATAAAGGAAAGAATAAACAAATGGGACTTCATCAAAATAAAAAGCTACTGCACGACTAAAGAAAACATCAGCAAAATGAAAAGGAACCCAACTGTATGGGAAAATATATTTGCAAATGATACCTCAGACAAGGGTTTGATCTCCAAAATATATAAAGAACTCACATGACTTCACTCCAAGAAGATAAACAAGCCAATTAAAAAATGGGCAAAGGACCTGAGCAGTCACTTCTCAAGGAGGACATACAGAGGGCTACCAAAGACATATGAAAGGATGCTCAGCATCACTAGCCATCAGAGAGATGTGAATTAAAACTACAATGTGATACCACTTCATACTGGTCAGAATGGCCATTATAATCAAATCAACAAACAACAAGTGTTGGAGAGGATGTGGAGAAAAGCGAAGCCTAGTGCACTGTTGGTGAGTATGCAGAATGATGCAGCCACTGTGGAATCTATGGAATTTCCTCAGATTACTGAAAATGGAACTGCCTTTTGATTCCACAATTCCACTGTTGGAACCATACCCTAAGAATCCTGAAACACCATTTCAAAAGAATCTCTGTACCCCAATGTTCATAGCAACACAATTTACAAAAGCCAAGTTCTGGAAGCAACCTAAGTGCCCATCAGTAAATGAGTGGATCAAAAAAATGAGATACATTTACACAATGGAATAGCACACAACAGAAAGAAAGGAGCTCCTATGCTTCTCAACAGTGTGGATGGAACTGGAGAGCATTATGCTAAGTGAAATAAGCCAGGTGGTATAAGACAAATACCATATGATCTCACCTATAAGTGGAACCTAATCAACAAAATAAAGAAGCAAACAAAATATAACAAGAAACAGTGAAATTAAGAATAAACTGACAGTAACCAGAGAGGAGAGAGGTGGATACAACAGGGGGTAAAGGGGGAATGGGTCATTAAGGAACATATATGATGGACACATGGACAAAGCCAAAGGGGGATAGGATTGAGGGTGGGAATTTGGGATGGTTGGGATTGGGGGCAGTGGTGGGGGGAAAATGTAGACAACTGTACTTGAGCAACAGTAAAAAAGGATAAAATGCATGTTGCAAACTCTACGACATTTGATAAAAGTATTTTAAAGGTAGTATAATAATATGCTAAAAGAGGATAAAATCAAATCATATAAAGTATCAATTAAAATCACAATAGACATTGAAAAAGTGGAGGAAGAAACAAAACATGATTGCAACAAATACAAGGGAGTTATGTATGATAGGTATTAATTCTATCAATTTTACCTATAAATGGTCAACATACACCAATTAAAAAGCATAAATTTTCAAAAAAATAGAAAAAACAAGACATAACTATATGTTGTATAGAAAGAAAAACATATTAAATATAAATACAAATTTTTCCTTTTTAAAAATTAAAATAAAAAAGAAAAGGAATGAGAAAGATATATCATGTTAACACTAACAAAAAGATATAGTAAAATATAAATTTTGTACAAAATAAATTTCAGAGCAAGAAAGAGTATGAGAGATAAATAGGTAACTACATAATAATCAAGAGGTCAATTCTCAAAAAAAATTAATGTGTATGCACATAGTAGCAGAGCATCAAAATATGTGAGGCAACCCTGGTCAGGTTGCTCAGTATGTTGGAGCATCACTCCACACACTGAAAGGTAACCAACCTGGAGGCAGCTGTGTTAGAGTCAACCTCTAAGGCAGGCAACCAATTGCTTCTGTTTCACATTGCTGTTTTTTTCTCTTTCTCTCTCATCCTTCCTCTCTCTTCAAAAATCAATAAATACATATCCTTGGGTGAGCATTTAAAAAAAAGTGAGGCATATTCACTATTTTAGTTGCAGACTCCTCTATTGGTATCTGAAAAATTAAGCAGGCAGAAAAGCAATAAGGATATATGCCTTGAATAGCACTGTCAATCAACTTAGTCTAAATGATATTTATAGAATAATAAATATAACATGATTATGACAGTTTCACTGGTAAATTCTACCAAATATTTAAGGAAAAATAATACTTATGCAATCTCTTTGAGAAAATACAAGCAGAGGGAACTCTTCTTAACTCACTCTATGAGGTCAATAATATCTTAATACCAGCACCAGAGAAATATTTTGTATCACAAGAAAGGAAAGTTATAAATCAATATCTCCCATGAATAATGATGCAAAAAACTCCTCAAGAAAATATTAGCAAATGGAACCCACCAACGTATAAAAATGATGATACACTTTGACCAAGGAGGATTTATCTTACAATATAAAATTGCATTAACAGCAATATTAATGTAATATACCACAGTAATAGAATAAAGGTAGATTCATATTGTGATCAAAATTGATTCAGAAAAATAATTTGACACACACAAAAGTCTTTTATAATAAAAACATTCAACCAATTAGGAATAGATATGAACAACCAGATAAAGGACATCTATCTGCACACACTCACAACTAACCTCCTACTAAATAGTGAAAGACTGAATGTTCTTTCCTTAATATCAGAAACAACATAAAAATGTTTGCTCTAATAATTTCTATCCAACTGTGTACTTGAGTCTCTCACCAGGGCAATTAAGCAATTGAAAAACAAAAGAAATCTAGATTGAAAAAGAAAAAGTAAAATTATTTTTAATTACCAAATACTCCTGTAAAATCCTATTAGAACTAATAAATTAGTTCAGAAAAGAAATTCAGACACATAATCAATATATAAATCAATTGTATTTTATGCACTAGCAATGAATAATCAAAAAATAAAATTAAAATAATTTTATTTGCAAAAACATCATAAAAGTTAAAACATGCATCAATCTAACAAAAAGTATTAAAAGACAAACATTATAAACTACAAAATATGGTAAAATAAATTTTAATGATCTAAATGGAAAGATATATCATATTCATCAAACAGAATATACAATAGCATTAAAATAGAAATATCCCCAAATAATGGACAGATTCAATGGAATCCTTATTAAAACTCCAGCTGTTCTTTTTTGTGGAAATTGACAAACTGAAGCCAAACCTTATATGTAGCTTATAATAGCCAACATTATTCTGATAAAAACCAATTTGGTGCACTCACATTTTCTGATTTCAAAAATTAGCACAAAGTTATAGTAATCAACACAGCATATTTCTGGTATAAAGTAATAGAATTAGGAGTACAGAAATAAACCTTTTAAGTATGGCAAATTAATTTTTCTCAAGGGTCCAAGGCAATACAATGGAGAAAGAATGGTCTTTTCAATAAATTGTGCTTAGATAACAAGAAATCCTCATACAAAGAGGTGAAGTTGCCCCTGGCTGGTGTAGCTCAGTGGATTGCGTGCAAGCCGGCAAACCAAAGGGTTGCTGGTTCAATTCCCAGTCAGGGCACATGCCCGGCTTGTGGGCCTGGTCCCCAGTGGGGGATGTGAGAGACACAGCCACACATTGATGTTTCTCTCCCTGTCTCCTTTCCTTCCCCTCTCTATAAAAATAAAAATAAATAAAATTTAAAAAATCAGGTGAAGTTGAATAGCTGCCTCACATTGTACCAAAAAAAATTACTTTTAAATTAATCAGAGACCCAAATATAAGATCTAATTCTATAAAATTCTTACAAGTAAATATAAATTTTTGTGATCTTAGGTAGAAAATAATTACTTAAATAGGGCACCAAATGCATGCTGACAAAAGAAAAATAAATACTAAGAATGGGATCAAAAGTCAAAGCTTTATTCTGCAAGTGATATTGCCAGGAAAGTGAAATGAGGGAGTGATGTTATCAAGATGATTATGTAGTTTGTTCCTGACTTCAGTCCATCTCACAGACAAGACACCGTTGGAAAAACCTCAGAACTGGGGTCAGAGACTGGGCCCCAGAAACCAAGAAGGATCACATTAGAATGATTAAAGGGGCAGGTACATGCTGACCAGATAGCACCAACCCCAGTCCAGCAAAGCACAACACCGAAAGGGTCCCCCTGAGCCTATAATTCTTCCAGTGAGAAAGAAGACAAAGAGCCTAATGCTGACATCTAGGTCTCCCATCCTTCCCCAGTGCTTACCAGGAAGTCCACTTGAGTCTTACATTACGGGAGAAATCTGCAGAGTTTAATTGCAAAGGATTAGATAAAAACAGAAAAGGGGAGTAAGGTTTACAGCAATCAAATTTTGTAAGGCTGTATCCTGTTAATAATTATCCCAAAGCAGTGAGTTAGATCCACGGCTCTGTCCATTTGCACAACCAAGCCTGTGCCCTGCCTGGTCAGTGCTAACAGATTTGGGCTCCCACTTTCCAGTTCACTCAAAGGAAAAAAGTTAATGGGCTTGTGGGACATCATCAAAACAAATAAGTACACATTATGGTAATCCCAGAAAGTGAAGAGAAAGGGGCAGAGAATCTATATATTAAAAGCAATAATAGCTGAAAACTTGGTAAACAAGTTGAGAGAAATGGACATCCAAATTTATGAAGTCGAGAGAATTCCAAAGAGGTTAAAACTAAAAGAGCTACACTGAAACACATTTTCATTAAACTGTCAAATGTCAAAGACAAAAAGAGACTTTTGAAAGCAGCTAGAGCAAAGTAACTCATCACATACAAGGGAATGCCAATAAGACTATACTCAGATTTCTCAACAAAGACTTTGCATAACAGAAGAGAGTGGGGTTGATAGATTCAAAGTATCAAAAGGCAAATACTTTCAAAAAAAGAATACTATACCCAGAAAAGCTTTCTTTCAGAAATGGAACATAAGGACTTAACAACACAAACAAAAGGTGAGGGAATTCACCACTATTAGAACTACTTTACAAAAAAAAACAAAGGATGCTCTTAAAACAGAAATAAAAGGATATTAATTAACACTGCAAAAACACAAGAATGTGTAAAACTTGCTGGAAATTTTTCCATGAACATGGAATGTCTCTTTGTCATTTGTGTCTTATTTATTTTTTAAAATAAATATCTCACAGTTTTCAGTATACAGATCTTTTACCTCCTCAATTAAATTTACCCTTAGGTAAATACCTTTAGGTATTTTACTCTTTATGATGTTATTAATATTAAACTTCAAAATTTCTCTTTCTGATATGCCATTGTTAATGTATAAAACACAATTGATATTTGCATATTGATTGTATATCCTGCAATTTACTGAATGTATTAATTATGAGAGTTATTTAATAGTGTCTTTAGAGTTTCTTGTATATAATTTTATGTCACCTGAAAAGACAAACAATGTTATTTTCCCTTTCCAACATGGATGCCTTTAATTCATTTTTAATTACCTAAATTATTATTTGAGTAAGAGTTATGAGAAGGGGCACCCTTTTCTTGTTTGTGGTCTTAGAGAAAATCTTTCAGATGTCATCATTGGGTATGAAGTAACTGTGGGCTTTTCATATGTGGCTTTTGTGAGGTTGAAGGGCATTCTTTATATACCCAGTTTGTTGACAGTCTATCGTGAATAGATGTTGAATTTTGTCAAATGCTTTTTCTGCATCTAAGGTGATTATGTAATTTTTATCTTTCATTTTATCAATTTGACATATTATATTTATTGATTTGCATATGTTGAGGTAACAATTTATAGTAAAATTGTGGAGAAAAGAGAATCCTGTATACTGTTGGTTGGAATGTAAATTTGTATACCCACTAAGTAAAAAAATATAGAAAACAAAAAAATTAAACAAGCTCCTACCCTTTGCAACACATGGATGGAGCTGGAAAGCATTATGCTAAGCAAAATAAGCCAGGCAGTGAGAGACAAATACCATAGAATCTCGCCTTTACAGGAAGGAACCTAAACAACAAGACAAAGAAACAAGCAAAATATAGCCAAAGACACTGAAATAGAGGACAGGCTGACAGTGACCAGAGGGGAGAGGGGAGGGAATTTCAGGGGAGAATGGGAAGGGTTTACAGGAACAAATGTAAAGGACACATGGACAAAAACTAGGGGGCTTGGAAATGGGAGGGAGGAGGGGAGGAATGGGTGGGTTGGCTGAAATGGGAGTAAAGGATAGAAACTGTACTTTAATAATGATTAAAAAATAAATTAAAAAACTAAAAAAAGACTACCATATGACCCAACAAATTTACTTCTGCATATATATTCTGAGAAAATGAAGACAATTTCTCTAAGAGATATCTGCACCCTATCTCAATTAAAACATTATTTACAAATAGCCAAGATATATAAAAATCTCTATGTCAACTGGCAGATAAATTGATAAAGAAAATGTTAGATAGATGATAGATAGATGATAGATGGATGATAGATTATTTAGCCATAAAAAATTCTGTCATTTGGCCCTGGCTGGTGTAGCTCAGTGGATTGAGCATGGGCCTGTGAACTAAAAGATCGAGGTTCGATTCCCAGTCAGGGCACATGCCTGGGTTGCAGGCCAGTTCCCAGCAGGGGACCCACAAGAGGCAACCATACATTGATATTTCTCTCCCTCTCTCCTTCCTTTCCCCTCTAAAGATAAATAAATAAAATCTTTTAAAAAATTCTGTCATTTGAAAAATCATGTATACATCTTAAGGACATTTTGTTGAATGAAATAGACAGAGAAAGACAAATACTGTATAATCTCACATACATGTGGAATTTAGGAAAACAAACTGATAAAAACAGGATAGACTGGTGGTTTCCAGGGGTGGGGGTGGGAGAGAATAGGATAAATAGATGAAGGTGGTCAAAAGGTACAACCTTCCAGTTACAAGATGAATAAATTCTGGGGATAAAATGTACAGCAGAATCAGTATAGTTAGCAACGTTGTGTTGTACATTTGAAAGTGGCTAAGAGAGTAGATTTTAAAAGTTCTCAGCACAAAAATAAAATTGTTAACTATGCAAGTGTTGGATGTGTTAACCAACCATTTGCAAAATGTGCAAATAAAAGGTCACTACATTTTGCTCATTAAACTCACACAATGAATGTTATGTTATTTGTATGTCAATAAAGGTAGAAAAAAGAAAGTGCAAAAACAACCCACAGATTGATAGTTGCAAGTCATATACCTGGTAAGGGATTTGTATCTAAAAATCTATAAAGAACTCTTGCAATTCAATTAGAAATCAAACAAACATCTCAATTAAAAATGAGCAATGGCCCTGGCCTAGTAGCTCAGTTGGGGAGAAGATTGTCCCAAAATGCCAAGGCTGTGGTTCCATCCCAAGTCAGGGCACATACAAGAATCAGTCAATGAGTGCATAAATAAGTGAAACAACAAATCAATGTTTCTCTCTCTCCCCTACCTCTCTCTCTCTAAAAATTAATAAATAAAAAATTCAAAAAGTGGTCAATGTATTTTAATAGCTATTATCTAAAGAAGATATACAAATAATCAATATGCTGATGAAAAGATGTACATCATTAGCCATGAGGAAAATACAAATCAAAACACTATCAGATACCACTTTGCACTCATTGCACTCATTACACTGACAGTAATCAGAAGCAAAAATAAAATGGTAAGCATTGGTGAAGATATGGACAAATTAAAACTCTTACACATTGTTGTTGGAAATGTTCAATGTTGATGAGGTTTCAGGAAACAATTTTTCAGTTTCTCAAAATGTTAAACATAAAATTATATATTATAGGACACAGCAATTCATTCCTAACTATATACACAAAAGATGGGAACATACATCCACACAAAAACTTGTGTACAATGTTCATACAAGCATTAATAACCTAAGGTGCACACAGTCCAAACACCTATCAACTGATAAATGAAGTAAATATGATATATCCTGATATTAGAATATTATTCTATAATAAAATAAAGTATTGATATATAATGCAACACAGATGAACCTCTAACATTCTATGCTAAATAAAAAAAGTTAGTCACAATGGATCACATGTTGCATTATTTCACTTAAATGATATGTCCAGAACTAGCAAGTCTAAAATAAAAGAAAACAGTGTTTGCCCAAGGGCAGGTTCTGTGTGTTTAGCAAAAATATGTAGTGATTACTAGTTATGTATTTCTTCTGGAAAGAATGACAATATTCTAAAATTAGACATAATCTTGTTAATTTACCTGTAAAAGTTACAGAGTATATTATACTTTATATAGGTGAATTGTATGGTATATGAATTCTATTTCAATAAAACTGTTTAAAAGTGGCCATTGAGGCCCCTGGCTGGCATAGCTCAGTGGATTGAGCATGGGCCTGACAACCAAAGGGTAGCTGGTTCAATTCCCAGTCTTGGGCACATGTTTGGGTTGCAGGCCAAGTCTCTAGTAGGGGGGCACATGAGAGGCAACCACACACTGATGTTTCTCTCCCTCTCTCCTTGTCTTCCCATCTCTCTAAAAATAAATAAATAAATACAATGTTTCAAAAAATGGCCAATGAGCACAGTAAAAGATGCTTAACATTACCAATCATTAAAGAGCCATATATATATTGCATTATTTATATATATATATACAAATTAAAGCCACAGTGGAATAACAATAAAATCTACCAAATTAGCTAAAGATAAAAAGGGTTTTGGAGAGAATGTGGAGCAATTAGATCTCTTGCATGTTTCTACTGAAGTGTAAAATGATATAGCCACCTTTGAAAACAATGTGGCAGTACTTTTTAAAGTTTAGTACTCCAGAAATACTTTTTCTGGGTATTTATCCAAGAGAGAGGAAAGTATATGTCCAAACAAAAACACGCATATAAATAATCAAAGAATCATCATTACTATCAAAATTGGAAAGTACCCCAAGGATCATCAAGCAATAAAAAAATAAATTGTGGTGTAACTAAAACATGGAATGTTATTCAGAAACAAAAAGTAATGTAAAATTAGTACATGTGAAAACATGGTTGAATTATATAAACATCATGCTAAGTGAAATAAGTTGAACATAAAAGACTAATACTGTATAGTTATATTGATATGAAATTGTGGAACAAGCAAACTATATATAGAGAAAGGAGATAATTCCTCACTGGGGATCCGAAGTGGAAAAGGGGGATGAAGTGCTTACAAAGGTGCAGAGGAAAGCCGTAGAATGAGGGAAGCATTTTACATGTTGATTGTGGAGGTGTTTAAGTGATTGTATGACTTAACAAAATTCATCAAAATGTACACATACTATTAATTAAATTAAACATATGTAAAAATACATTAATAAATCAAAAAGTGAATAAATAAAATATGATGTATATGACTTTACATGTATCTTTCCAGTTCATCGAGTTTACCTTCTATGTGAAATAATAGCACATGATCTGGTTGATGGAAGATATCTCTCTTCCACTTGCAATATTCAAAGTACTGCATCTTTTCTTAACATATAGATATCTAATGTCAAAAAGTACACAAACTCTTTCAATTACTTCTATGTATCATCCTACCTTAACTCATGGTCACAAATTAGGAAGTCCAAGGCCAAACCATTTAGCTTTACATAGAAGTAGTCAATATAATTCATGATTTAGCAAGGTAATGTAACAGACATTGTAAGAAATATAAATATTAAACAATAGAGCTCTTGTCCAGATGATCTGTTAATTTAATGCCTGCACATAAATGTGTCCAGCTACTTATACATTGCAGCATATAATAGCATATGCAAATACACTCAAGATATTAACTAATTTACATCTGTAAAGTAGAGGTGACAAAATTTGAATTGTGATTGGATCTAGAGGTGTTGGTAGAATTTACTTGTTAAACAAAGATGATCATTCTAGATAGTGAAAACATTGTAATAAAAATCCCAAGTCTTTACAGTATTTCTCTAGGTGATGATGTTTTGTTTGCTGTAAGTGAAGTAGAATAAGAGAAAATGAATAAATATGGAAGATGGCTTAACACATAAAAATAGAGTTGGTGGTTTTGGTAAAAACCAAGAAGCTTTTGAAGAAGTATAGGCATGCTGAACATTATCATCTGTATTCTCAGAAAATAAGAGGGATAATTGCAGCAAAAAAAAACAGTTAAAGAAAACAATTAGGAGATTTGAATAAGGAGATATACCATAGAAATAGGCAGTTTATCAACTAATTAAAGAGAAATTTTGGAAATAGAACCAACAGGTGTTGAGTCCTGATTAGACATAAAGGTACAAGCTAGAAGAAAGTTAATGAATATTACAGTTATTACTGACCTAGATGAGAGTAAATGGCAGTACAATTACCAAATAGAAGACAAGAGACAAAAGTTAATATTGAGTTAAATTGTTGCTATGCTGAATTTGAGATGTTTGGAGGTATAGTAACATTTCAAAATACTTTCTTATATTTAAAAGTAGTTAAATTTCTTAGGTATTTCATTTATTTTGAAGCAGTTGTGAATGGGATTGTTTTCTTAATTTCCCTCCTGATAGTTCATTATTGGCATATACAAATGAAACTGATTTTGGATATTAATTTTGTAACCTGCTACTTCACTGAATTCATTGATCAATTTTAGCACTTTCTGAGTGAAATCTTTAAGGTTCTTTATGTACAGTTTCATGCCATGTGCAAATAAAGACAGTTTTATTTCTTCATTTCAAATTTAGATGCCTTTTATTTCTCCTTCTTGTCTGACTGCTATGGCTAGAACTTCCAGTACTATGTTGAATAAAAGAGATGAAGGTGGACATCCCTGTTTTATTCCCAGTCTTAAGGGAAATGTTTGTATTTTTTGCCAGTTGAGTATGATTCTGGCAGTGGGTTTGTCATATGTGGCCTTTACTATGTTTTGGTATGTTCCCTTTATTACCACTTTGCTGAGAGTTTTTATCATAAATGCTGGATTTTATCAAATGCTTTTTCTGCAACCATGATATGATCATGTGGTTTTTATCCTTCATTCTGTTTATGTGGTGTATCACAATCATCGGTGTGTGAATGTTGTACCAAACTTTATATTCCCAGAATAAATCTGACTAGATCATGTTGAATGATCTTTTTGAGGTATTGCTGTAATTGGTTTCCTAATATTTTGTTAATAATTTTAGCATCTATGTACTCAGAGATAATGGCTTGTAATTTTCCCTATTTTAGTGTATTTTCCTGATTTTGGAATTAGGATAACACTGGCCTCAAAAAAAAGAACCTTGAGCCCTGGCTGGTGTAGCTTAGTGGATTAAGCGTGGGCCTGTGAACCAAGAGATCACGGTTGGATCCCCAGTCAGGGCACATGCCTGGGTTGCAGGCCAGTTCCGAGCAGGGAATGCACAGGAAGCAACCATACATTGATATTTCTCTCCCTCTCTCCTTCCCCTCTAAAGATAAATAAATAAAATCTTTAAAAAATAGTGATTAAGATAAAGAATATTTTTTTAAAAAAAGAGCTTTGCAGTCTGCCCTTTTCTAGAATTTTTTTAGTTAATTTGAGGAGAGGTGTTAGTTTTTCTCAGAATATTAGGTAAAATTCACATGTGAAGCTATCCTGTCCAGGACTTTTGTTTGTTGGGAGTTTTTTGATACTGCTTCAATTTCACTAGGTGTAATCTGTCTACACAGATTCTCTGATTCTTCCTGATTTAGTTTTGGATGAATGTCTGTTTCTAGGAATTTATGCATTTTATGCAGGTTGCCTGATTTTTTAGAATATAGTTGTTCATAATATTTTCTTAAAATTACTTGTATTTCTCTGGTATCAGTTGTTATTTCTCCTCTTTCATTTCTGATTTTATTTATTTGAGTCCTTTCTCTTTTTTTCTAGATGATTCTGGTGAAAGGTTTGCCAACCTTTTTTATCTGTTCAAAGAACCAGCTTGTGGATTTATTTATCTTTAAATCATTTTATTTTGCTCAATTTTTTTGATCTGATTGTTATTATTTCTTTCCTTTTACATACATTGGGCTTTGTCTGTTGTTCTTTTCCAAGTTCCTTTAAGGATAAAGTTAAATTGTTTATTTGAGGTTTTTCTTATTTTTAAGATAGGCTTGTAATGCTATGAATTTTTCTCTTAGGATTGCTTTCTCAGTGTCCCACAGATTTGGGGTTGTTATGTTTTCATTTTCATTTGTTTCAAGGTATCTTTTGATTGTTCTCATGATCTCGTTTTTGATCCATTCATTGTTCAATAATGTGTTATTTAGCTTCCATGTCTTTGGTATATTTCAGGTTTTTTCTAGTGGTTGATTTCTAGTTTCATAGCATTGTGGTCAGAGAAGATGCTTGATATGATTTCAATCTTCCTAAATGTATTGAGCCTTGTTTTGTGTCCTAACATCTGGTCTATCCTAGAAAACATTGCAAGTGCACTTGAGAAGAGTGTATATTCTGCTACTCTGAGATGAAATGCTCTGTAGAAATCAATTAAACTCATTTATTCTAGTGGGTCATTTAAGCCTGCTGTCTCCTCCTTGATTTTCTGCCTGGAAGATCTATTAATTGAAGTCAATTGGATGTTCAAAGCTCCTATGACTATATTTCTGTTTATTCCTCTATGTCCATTAAGATTTGCTTTACATGTTTAGGTGCTCCTATATAGAGTGAATAAATGTTTATTAGGATTATATACCCTTGTTGTATTGTTCCCTTTATCATTATGTACAATGTAAGAGACCTGTACTCAAAAAATTATAGGACACTGAAAGAAGAAGTTGAAGAATATACAAAAGGTGAAAGCACATACCATGTTCATGGATAGGAAAAATTAACATCATTGAAGTGTCCATGTTACCCAAAGCAATCTTTAGATTCAACTCAAATCCATTCAAGATACCAATGAATTATTTCACAGAACTAGACCAAATATTTCAAAAATTTATATAGAACCACAAAAGGCCCCCTAGCAATGGTGGTCATGAGAAAGAAGAAAAAAGTTGGAGGAATCACACTACCAAGTATCAAATTATAATTTAAGGCCTTGGTAATTAAAACAGCATGGTACTGGCATAGAAGTAGACCCACTGAAAAGATAGAGCCCCCAGAAATAAACCCACTCATTTATGCTCATTTATATTTGACAGAGGACATACAGTGGGCTAAATAAAGATAGTTTATTCAAAAAATGTTGTTGGAAAAACTGGTCAAGTATGTGCAGCAAAATGAAACTAGACCACCTTCTTATAAGACATACAACAATAAATTCAAAATGAATTAAAGATTTAAATGTTAGATCCCAAAACATAAAATTCCTAGAAGAAAATATATGCAGTAATACCTCAGACATTGCTCATAGCAATATGTTATCAGATCTATCTGCCCAGGCAAGGAAAACAAAAGTAAAAAAAATAAATAAATGGGACTATATCAAACTAAAAGGTTTTTACACAGCAAAGGAAAACATCAACAAAATAAAAAGACAACCCACAGAATGGAAGAACACATTTGCTGATATATCTGATAAGGGATTAATATCCAAAATTTGCAAAGAACTTATCAAATTTAACACTGTAAAAAATACAATCCAAATAAAAAATGGGCAAAGGACTTGAATAGACATTTCTCTGAAGAGGACATACAGATAGCCAATAGACATGTGGAAGAATGCTCAATGTCATTAATCATCAGAGAAATGCAAATTAAAGCCAAAATGTGATATCATCTCACACCTGTCAGAATGGCCATCGTTCATAAATCAACAAACAATAATTACTGGTGAGGATGTGGGGAAAGAGGAACACTGCACTGTTGGTGGGAATGCAGACTGGTGCAGCCACTGTAGAAAACAATAGGGAGATACCTCAAAAAATTAAAAATGAAACTGCACTATGATACAATCATTCTACTCCTGAAGGTTTATCTGAGGAAACCTGAAAAACTAATTTGAAACAACATAAGCAAGCCTATGTTCATTGCAGTATTATTTACAATCGCCATGATATGGAATCAGCCTAAGTGTCCATCAATAGATAGTGGATCAAACAATTATGTGTCATTTACACATTGGAATACTACTTGACCACAAAAAAGAAGAAATTTTTACCCTTTGCAACAACATAGATGTATCTGGAGAACATTATGCTAGGTGAAATAAGCCAGTCATAGAAAGACAAATACCATATGATTTCATTCATATGTGGAATCTAATGAACAAACTGAACTAACAAGCAAAATAAAGAAAGACACTTAGAGAGTAGGCTGGCAGTTCTGTTTGTTGGAGGTTAGAGGGTAGAGGGAATGAGAAAAATGTAAAAAGGTCTCATGGACATGGACAACAGTGTGGTGATTTGAGGGAGGGCATAAGTGTATAAATAACAACGGAAACTATAAAATAAAAAGGTCAAGTTAAGTCTAAAAATATTTATGTACAAACCATGCACAGATCAGTGGCAGTTGAATTTATGTCAGTGGATCTCTTGACTGTCATTTGCCACATGAGGAGACTAAAACAAAAATGATGAATCTGAGAGGCAGATCAGGACAAAGCAAGAACCAGAGAAAGAGACTTAGGAAGTCAGAAATAAGAGGAATCTCAATTGTAAATAATGTTATGGAAGAAAGAGGAACATTTTGTGCAAGAAGTCTTGTTTAATAGTCTGTATGTTACAGAAAGCAAAGTGAAAAAAATGAATGGAAAAAAGATAATTAATTTATCAATTAGGACATTTCCGGTCTGATTAAAGAGATAAAGTATATACATATGAAAATTAAATAGTGAGATGAGAAATGAATTTTTTAATTACATCTCATATCATCCTATAGAGTTGTAGCTCCTAGCTTTAGACCAAGCTCTGACCTCAGCAAGTTTCTATTAAATAACAATATATTGCCTACTTTCTAAAGAGTGGTAATTTTAGACATTATCTTATTTCTAGTAACAACACCAAGATTAATATCATGAACTTAAAATTGAGATACAGTGCTTTTAGTTACTTTTCCCATTGATTAGATATTCACTGTGATTAAAGATCTCTGATTAAAAATTTTCCTTAAGCAAAAGTTACAGACATTTATAATAACTAATAAATCAAAAAGGTTTTCTGTGTATACTTTCAAACTTAGGATTCCCCTTAAAATGAGAAAAATGCTAACAACCTCCTCAAGTATTTTGTAAGACTGTTTTTAAAGAAAAGGGAAGGAGGGGAGAAAGAGAGAAAGGGAATCATTGATGTAAGAGAAAAACATCATTTTGCTGCCTTCAGCACATACCTGGATCATGGACAAACCTGCAGCTCAAGCATGTACCTTCACCAGACAGCCAACTGACAAACTTTTTGTTTGTGGGATGATGACCAACCAACAGAACCACACTGGTCAGGGCTTCTCAAACATATGATTTTTTTTTTCATTTTTAGTTTTTTTATTGTATTTTTCCATTAGCATTTAGAACCTTATATCCTTCTACCCTCTGCAATCACCACACTGTTTGCAATCAACCAGGAGCCATTTTTTCCTTTTTGGTCAATCCCTCCACTCCCTAACCTCTCCCACCAGAGCTGTCAGCTTCTCTTTATGAGCCTGTTGCTATTTTCCTTCTTAGTTCATTTTATTTATTAGATTCCACATATGAGTGAAATCATATGGTATTTGTCTTTCTCTGACTGGCTTATTTCACCTAGCATAATGTTCTCCAGATCCATCCATATTATTGCAAAGGGTAAAAATTTCTTCTCTTTTGTGGCCAAGTACTATTCCATTGTGTAAATGATCCAAAGTTGTTTGATCTCCTCATCTATTGATGGATACTTAGGCTGCTTCCATATCACAGCGATTGCAAATAAAGCATCGATGAACACAGACATGCTTATGTTCTTTCAAATTAGTGTTTCGAGTTCCTTTGGATATAACCCCAAAAGTGAGATCACTTGGTCAAAAGGCAGATCCATTTTTAATTTTTTGAGGTATCTCCCTATTGCTTTCTACAGTGGCTGCACCAGTCTGCATTTCCACCAACAGTGCAAAAGTGTTCCCCTATCTCCACATCCTTGTCAGCTCTTGTTGTTCATTGATCTATTGATAATAGCCACTCTGACAGGTGTGAGATAATATCTGATTGTGGTTTTAATTTACATTTCTCTGATCACTAGAGACATTTTGCATATTTTCACATGTATATTGGCCATCTGCATTTCTTCTTCAGAGAAATGTTTATTCAGGTCCTTTGCGCATTTTTAATTTGTTTGTTTGTTCTGGTGTTCAGTTTTATAAGTTCTTTATAAATTTTGTATATTAGCCCCTTATTAGGTGTATCAGTGAATATATTCTCCCATTCTGTAAGCTGTCCCTTTATTTTGTTGATGTTTTCTTTGCTGTGTAAAAACTTTTTAGTTTGATGGAGTCCCATTTTTTTATTCTTTATTTTTGTTTTTCTTGCCTTGGGAGATATATCTGATAACCTTTTGCTATGAACAATGTCTGAGATTTTACTGCTTATATTTTCTTCTATGATTTGTTATGATTTCAGGTCTAACACTTAAGTGTTTAATCCATTTTGACTTTTTTTTTGTATGTCTTATAAGATGGTGGTCTAGTTTCATTTTTCTGCACATATCTGATCAGTTTTTCCAACACCATTTTTAAATTGTGTTGGAAAACACCTTTTACTATTTTTAGCCCATTGTGTGTGCTTGATTCCCCTGTTGAATATTAATTGACTGTAAAGGTGTGGGTTTGTTTCTGGGTTCTTTATCATGTTCCATTGTTCTATGTCTCTGTTTTTATGCCAGTACCATGCTGTTTGATAACTCCTGTATTATGGTGTACTTTCTTTTTTCTTTTTTTAATATATTTTATTGATTATGTTATTACAGTTGTCCCATTTTCCCCCTTCACTCCCCTCAACCCTGCACACCCTCTCCCACCCACATCTGTCCCTTTAGTTCATGTCCATATATCATACATATAAGTCCTTTGGCTTCTACATTTCCCATACTATTCTCACTCTCCCCCTGTCTATTTTCTACCTATCATCAATGCTACTTATTCTCTGTACCTTTCCCCTTTCTCTCCCCCTCCCACTCCTCTGTTGATAACTCTCCATGTGATCTCCATTTCTGTGGTTCTGTTCCTGTTCTAGTTGTTTGCTTAGTTTGTTTTAGATCTGGTTGTTAATAATTGTGAGTTTGCTGTCATTTTACTATACATATTTTTTATCTTCTTTCAATCCCTTTAACATTTCATATAATAAGGGTTTGGTAATGATGAACTCCTTTAACTTCACCTTATCTGAGAAGCACTTTATCTGCCCTTCCATTCTAAATGAAAGCTTTGCTGGATAGAGTAATTTTGGATGTAGGTTCTTGCCTTTCATGACTTGGAATATTTCTTTCCAGCCCCTTCTTGTCTTTAAGGATTCTTTTGAGAAATCAACTGACAGTCCAATGGGAACTCCTTTGTAGGTAACTGCCTCCTTTTCTCTTGCTACTTCTAAGATTCTCTCCTTATCTTTAATTGTGGGTAGTGTAATTATGATGTGCCTTGGTGTGTTCTTCCTTGGGTTCAACTTCTTTGGGACTCTGGTCTTCTTGAAAGTCTATTTCCTTTGCCAGATTGGGGATGTTCTCCTTTATTATTTGTTCCAATAGGTTTCCCACTTGTTGCTCTTCCTCTTCTCCTTCTGGTACACCTACAAGTTGGAGTTGGAATGTTTAAAGATGTCCTGGAGATTCCAAAGTCTCTCCTCATTTTTTTTCAATTCTTGTTTCTTCACTATTTTCTGACTGGATGTTTCTTTCTTCCTTCTGGTCCCCACCGTTGATCTGAGTCCTAGCTTCCTTCCCATCACTATTGGTACCCTGTACATTTTCTTTTTTTTCCCTTAGCATAGCCTTCATTTTTTCATCTAATTTGCAACCAAATTCAATCAATTCTGTGAGCATCCTGATTACCAGTGTTTTGAACTGTGCATCTGATAGGTTGGCTATCTCTTCGTTGCTTAGTTGTATTTTTTCTGGAGCTTTGATCTGTTCTTTCATTTGAGCCATTTTTTTTTTGTTTTGATGCACCTGTTATATAGTAAGGGGTGGAGCCTTAGGTATTCACTCAGGCTGGGTAACCAACTTTGCTGGATTGTGATGCTGTATTTGGGGAAGTGGTCTGAGAGGGAACAATGGTGCTTGCTCCACTCTCTGCTGGATTTCAGTCACTTCCCTCTCTACCCACAAGCAAACTGTGCTCTTTCAGGTGCTGATTCCTGGGCGGGTGTGTTTGTGTACATTCTACAACCCTGTGGGTCTCTCCAACAAACCCTGTGGGTCTCTCATGTGAGGTTGGGAGTTTCTCCCGCTGCTGCCTTAACCCCCACAGGTGTTTTCAATCAGTGGTTTGAGGCTTTATTTCCCCACGCTGGCACCTTGGTTTGTGCGGCCTGTCCTGCTCCCCCTTTGTTTTGCCTGGTTTATCTGTGCATGAATATAGGACTGCCTGTTCCACAATTTGCTGCCTCACTGAGTCCACCAGCTGCCACCTTGCACACCCAGGTCAGCTAGCCGAGGCCATGCGTGAGTCCTCTCTGCACGCCCATCTCTACCACTCCTACTGGTCTGGATGAATGTGTCTTCTTTGACTCCTTGGTTGTCGGACTTCCATACAATTAGATTTTCTGTCAGTTCTGGTTGTTTTTAGTTTTTAAATAGGTAGCATGAGTCCTCCAACTTTGTGCTTCCTTTTCAGGACCACTGTTGCTAGAGATGTCCTTTGTGGTTCCATATAAATTTTTGAAATACTTGTTCTAGTTCTGTGAAATACATCACTGGAATATTGATAGGAATTGCACTGAATCTATAGATGCTTTGGGTAGTATGGATATTTTAATGATGTTAATTCTTTCTATCCATTAATATGGTATGTATTTCCACTTGTTTGTATTTCCTTCAATTTCTTTCTTCAGTGTTTTATAATTTTCCTAGTACAGTTCTTTTACATCCCTAATAGGTTTACTTCTAAGTATTTTATTCATTTTGTAGCAGTTTCAAATGGGATTGTTTTCTTAATCTTTCTGTTAGTTCACAATATATTGGCATATGAAAATGAAACTGATTTTTGGATATTAATTTTGTATTCTGCTACTTTGCTCAATCCATTTATTTGCTCTAGTAGTTTCTTGGTGGAATCTTTGTGATTTTCTGTGTATGGTATCTTGTCATTTGTACATAAAATCATTGATAAAAATCTCTCATCCATATGATAAAAACTCTCACCAAAGTGGGAATAGAAGGAAATACCTAAATATTATAAATGCCATATATGACAAAATCACTGCCAGCATCATACTCAATCTTAAGCAGTTCTCTTAAGATTGGGAACAAGACAAGCATGACCATTTTCACCTCTTTTATACAACGTAGTACTGGAAGTCCTAGCCACAGCAATCAAGAAGAAATCAAAGATATCCAAAAAAGAAAGGAAGAATTAAAACTGTCCTCAAATATTCTTAAAGACTGCAGTCTGATCTGTTTTTTAATATGTCTACATTATATGCTTATAAACAATGATTACTCCTAGAAAGAAAGAAAGATAAGAAAAACACACTCCAGGGAGCTAACTTACAAAGTAATGGTTCCACAAATTCTAATGTGCTCTCTCTGTCATTTGGCTATCTGACATAATTCTTCTCACAGCAATGATATTTATTCTGATGAATTTATAAATGAACTTGTCATGTTAGACTTCCCTTTTCTCTTTAACTAGTTACACTGCACATTGATTAAATATAGAAAGTGTCCTATACTCATTTATATATTAAAGTTGCAAAAACACATGTGCTCTGTGATATCATTTCATTTATGTGCATACTATTAGTCTTTGAAATATAAGATTTAAATGATTAAAATTTTGTTGTTAATGTGTTCTAAAATAATCAAACTTTTATTAATAAATATAATAAAATATTAAAATTTTAATATTTAAAATTTACTATAATAAACATATACTTTTATTAGGAACATTCAAAATTTTTAAAATGAAATTTATTATATTTATTTGAAGCTATATTTACTGGTCTACAGAATGAAGAGGCATAGGTAGAAATGCATCACTTCCTTGCTCAACCAAAAAAAGTATAAAAATGAATTTAAAAATAATAAACAACCATGAATAACAGAAAATCAAACTGCATGGAACTCCAACAACCAAGTAGTTAAAGAAACATTCATCCAGACCTGTAGAAGGGACAGAGAGGACATATAGCAAGGAGTAGGACTGCTCAGGCAAGGCAGAGTCAAAACCTCTAACCATAAAATCCTGTGAGGGTTGCAAAGGAAGGAGAAACTCCTGGTCTCACAGGAGAGTTCATTGGAAAGTGGGGCTAGAGTGGAGCAAAGGAGCCACATTGTTCCCTCTCTGACCCTTCCCCACTAACAGCACCACAGCACAGCAAAGAGGGTTGCCCTTCCCTGGTGAATACCTAAGTTTTCACCCCTTGTAACATAACAGGTGTGCTGAGATAAAGAAATATGGCCAAAAAGAAAGAACAGATCAAAACTCCAGAAAAAGAGCTAAGCAATGAGAAGACTGACAACCGATCTGATTCAGAGTTCAAATCAGGATGCTCACAGAACTGATTGAGCTCAGTTGCAAAATGAGAGAAGAAATGAATGCTATACAAAGTGAAATAAAGCAAAATATATAGGAAGCCAACAGTAAAGGGAAGGAAACCAGGACTCAAATCAATGATTTGGAGCAAAAGAAAGAAATAAACATCCAACCAGAACAGAATGAAGAAACAAGAATTCAAAAAAATGCTGAGAGGCTTAAGAACTTCTAGGACAACTTTAGACTTTCCAACATCTGAATTATAGGGGTGCCAGAAGGAGAAGAACAACAGCAAGAAATTGAAACCTTATTTGAAAAAAATAATGAAGGAAAACTTCCCCAATCTGGCAAAGGAAATAGACCTCCAGGAAGTCCAGGAAGCTCAGAGACTCCCAAAGAAATTGGACCCAAGGAGGAACACACCAAGGCACATCATAATTACATTACCCAAGATTAAAGATGAGGAGAGAATCTTAAAAGGAGCAAGAGGAAAGAAGAGAGTTACCTACAAAAGAGTTCCCATAACACTATCAGCTGATTTCCCAAAAGAATCCTTAAAGACAAGAAGGGGCTGGAAAGAAATATTCCAAGTCATGAAAGGCAAGGACCTACATCCAAAATTACTCTATCTAGCAAAGCTATCATTTAGAATGGAAGGGCAGATAAAGTGTTTCTCAGATAAGGTCAAGTTAAAGGAATTCATCATTACCAAGCCCTTATTATATGAAGTGTTAAAGGGACTTATCTAAGAAATAGAAGAATATAAAAAACTATAAAAAGTAAAATGACAACAAACTCACAACTATCAACTGAACATAAAAAACGAAAGCTAAGCAAACAACTAGAATAGGAACAGAATTACAGAAATGGAGATCACAGGGAGGGTTATCAGAGGGGAGGGGGAGAGGGAGGATGATGGGGAAAGGTACAGGGAATAAGAAGCACAAATGGTAGGTACAAAATAGACAGGGGGAGGTTAAGAATAGTATAGGAAATGGAGAAGCCAAAGAACTTATATGTACAACCCATGGATGTTAACTAAGGGGAGAGGGATACTGGAGGGTGGGCTTCTGCAGAGTGGAGGGGGAAAAAAAGGAGAAAAAAATTGGGACAATTGTAACAGCATAATCAATAAAATATACTTAAAAAAGAAAAAATATAGACAGTATGTATCTATTATCTAATATAAAAAAACTCTAAGTCTCAAAATGGCCAATTGATAAAGAATTTGCCTCCCTTTGCTATCACAAATAAGGAAAGAGAGAAAGTAAGTGGGGAGAAGGAGGTAAAAGAGAAAAATAATTTGAAAATAATAGTTTAGGGAATAAAAATGTATAAATAAATAATGGAAAAATCAATGAGAATGCTGGCTGTGGACATCAGCGAAATTGCCACAAATTTCTAGGAGCTTAGCACATTATAAATTAAATAGAAGGCACAACATAGAGAGGGCTGCCTCAAAAAGTAAAATAATATGGAAAAAACCTGGGAAGCCCCAGTCATAAAATCAACAGAAAGGACCCAGGAACAGACATGAAAAATAAGGATGAAAACAAGATATTCCAACATGTGTTTAAGAAAATTTGACCCTACCTATCCTATAAAAATCCTCACCCACTCACCTACTCTAGTGTACAGAATATAAGAAGATCAGAATTAGTCGCAGAAAAAAAAATTAGAAATCTCTTCCCTAAAGCTACTGAACAGACTAAATAGAACTGTAAACATTAGTCTAGGTGGCAGAAGTATTTTTCCCCTTGTCCCTCCCTGCTCACAAAATAAAAGCTAAATACTGGCCAAATGATGGACATAATTAGAGAGATAACAATCAGAACTTTTACTGCCTCAATTTAAAACATAAATGGAAAATCAAGGAAGATATGCTGTTGCAAGAAAGAGAATGATCAAATAAATAGAAAAACTAACCCAAAAGTAAACATGACAATTTAGAAACATTTTTAAAAGTTTTAAATACACTAATTAATGTAATTAAAGAGAAGTCAAGAAGACATTTCATTCATAAATGGATGTATGAAAAAGAAACAGTAAGAGAATATTTTGTATTTTATTTTATATTTTTGAATATAAAACAATAAAAATAAAAATGAATTAATAGACTGCATAATAATATAGAGAAAGTCCCCAATGTCATGCAAAAGAAACTTTGAGAAAAATAAAAAGATGAGCCGTAGAAAATTAAGCTATGAAAGGCCAAAATCAAATTAATAAATCCAGAAATAGAGAAAGAAGAAAAAGAAAATTGTGAAAGAAAAAATAGCAAAAAAATCAGACTGAATAGTAGGCAGAATCCATTCAAAACCACAGGAATTTTTCCACATTTAGATATGCTGGACTTAGACTGTACTGAATGAACCACCTTGCTGAAAATAACAGTAAAACCTGGATTAAAAGGAGTCACCTCAAGGAACTACACAAGAACAGAGGCAGGTATTTTCTAGCAGATAATCCATGCTTCCCAGAAGGAAGAAGACAGATGGATGTACAAATAATTCCCTTCCTTGAGGAGTTTAGTCCTTTGGTCAAACAATAGTGGAATGCAATGCATATGGAAAACTCCAAAATCTCTCTGGCTGAGGAAAAAAATAGCCCTCGATGTTACAAATATTGAAGAGAATGGAGGAAATCTCAAAAGGGAAAGGGATGAAGCCAGAATCCTCAAATTCTGTTTATTCACATGCTGACATATCTGAACTGTGCATGGAAGAAACAGAATCACAGTCGCTGAAAGGGAAAAAAATGAACTCTGATTGATGTTGCTATTCTGCAGGTTGCTTTCCTGAATACTTAACATAAGCAGACAGATACTGGAGAAGTGGCTAGGTGAAAGGGCTGATGAGGAACTTGGTTTCTCTATCTGCAATTTCACCTTGAGGCTAACTGCAGTCCGCTGAACACACAGCACAGGCAGCAGCACATGTAGAGAGGCTCCAGCCCACCTGGTCAGGTGAACTAGAAAAAAGAAGCAGGAAACCTGAATGCTGAAGAGACTGGGGCATCCTGATAGGGAAAGAGCCAGAGGAAAAATCCTTAAAAAAGTTCAATCTCAGACATGAAAACTACTTGCTGAAACAAAACAAAAAATCAGATGTTATTGAAAAATAGCAGAATCCAGTATCCTCTTTACTTAGTATTGATAATGTGTATAATATAATCCAAAGTTAGCTATGTGAAGAACTACAAAAAATACAAAAAGATAAGAAAATCAACCAAATAAACCAGATGTTGCAACACAAATTTAAAAGCAGCTAGTTTAAACTATCCTCAGTGAAGTAAAATAAAACATGTTTTCAATTCATGAAAATATCAGTAGAAAGAACCAAATAAAACTTATAGTAATAATAATAACAATTTTGAAATGAAAATTTACTGTTTTAATTTAGCCAAATGAGTATGACAAAGTATGAATGAAATTAAAGATAGAAAAGTTAAAAATGATCTAAAGTGAAAAGCAGAAGACAAAACTGAAAACAAATGAACATCTCAAAGACCTGTTAGGTAATATCAAGTGGACAAATGTATGTGTAATGGGAAACCAGAGAGAACAGAACATACATAAGAAAAAAAAATCTCGAGGAAGAAGTAATTGAAAATATCTGAAATTCGCAGATACAAGAAGCTAAACAAAGAATGAGCCAAATGAACACCAAAAAGGCTCACACAGAGTCACACTGAATAAAACTGTTCAAAGTAAAAGATAAACAATGAATTTTGAAATTGATATGTAAAAGACAATTTATTATATATAGAGAAATAGCAGTCTAATGAAAGCTTAATTTTTTAAAGTATGAGTTTTCTTATTAGGTTGACAAAAACATCACATATTTATCCTTCCTGTGGCACTCTGTTCTGAACAATACATTGAAAGTTTAGAATTTGCAATCAAATTATTATTAGAACATGATTAGATATTATGAGGAAAGATAAATCCCTTTTGTTTCTATCCTACCAAGCTAAATGCTCTTATATTGCCAATTTTAATTTTTTCAAATTCTATGAACATTGGGGTGCATAGGTTCTTTTGGATGAGTGTTTCAGGATTCTTAGGATATAGTCCCAGCAGTGGAATTGCTGGATAGAAGGGCAGGTCCATTTTTAGTTTTCTGAGGAAGTTCCATACTGTTTTCCACAGTGGTCGTA
>CM052542.1:82240064-82287331 GCA_028533065.1 Trachops cirrhosus | reverse complement strand
CAGACTCATCAAGAAAAAAAGAGAGAAGACCCAAATAAACACAATCAGAAATGAAAGAGGAGAGATTACAATGAATACCACAGAAATAGAAAGGATAGTAAGAAATTACTATAAAGAACTGTATGCCAAGAAGTTTGAAAACCTAGGTGAAATGGACAAATTCCTAGAAAAATATAATCTTCCAAAACTCAATGAAGAAGAAACAGGAAGCCTGAACAGATCAATAACAGTAGATGAAATTGAAGCAGTAATCAAAAAACTCCCAACACACAAAAGCCCGGGACCAGATGGTTTCACAGGAGATTTCTACAAAGTATTTAAGGAAGAGCTAACCCCTATTCTTCACAGACTATTCCAAAAAATACAAAAAGATGGAAGACTCCCAAACTCTTTTTATGAGGCCAGTATCATTCTAATCCCAAAACCTGATAAAGACACAGCAAAGAAAGAAAACTTCAGGCCAATATCGCTGATGAACATAGATGCTAAAATCCTCAACAAAATATTGTTTTTTAATTTTAGTCATTTTACTTTTTATTTTCTTCTTGGTTTTATTGACCAGAATCTTCAGGAGAGTGATAAATGACAAATGGGATTTGTAATGTGCTTACCTTTAATATAGCTGCTTCTCACATTCTGCCATTAAGTACAATGATACCAATTGATGTTTAGTAAATATATTTTACACAGATTATGAAACATTGCTCTTCAAAACACTGTATTGGATGGTCTTTTTTATGAACAAGGTAATTTATGTATTATTTGTTTTCTACATTTTGCAACTATTTCTATTGGTTTAATGTCTATTTAACCATTACTGTGATTTAGGTTGAACCATTTCAGCTTTGCTGGTACAATTTTTAACAGGTCACACTTTATTATTTGAAATCACCTCCAAAATTTCCGCTGATCTCATAAAATGAGGCATGTAAATTTATTTACTTGGTATGTAGTCACAGATAGTTTGTAATAGGAACTGTTCATGGCTTGAAAATTTTGTGAAATTCCCCTGTAAAATACCTCATTGCTTATAGGGATTTGGGGGCAGGGTGTGTTTTGAGAGCCATATTCATTTCTTAAATATATATTTGAGTATTCAGTTTTCTTTTTTCTTTTATTATTTTGGTAAGTTTTATTTTTCTAGAAAATTTTCATTTCATGTATGCTTTTAAATGCATTGGCACATGGTTTTTCAAAGTATTACATATTTTTAATCTCTATCACAATTATAACTATTTCTATTTTCTCATGGAATACATTTATTTCATTCATGTTCTCAATTAGTGCTCCCAATTTTTCTAATTCTAGTCCTTTCAAAGAATTATCTTTTGCATTCTTGATAAGTTTTAATATATATATGTTCCCAATTTAATATTAATTTATTTTAATGTTACTTAAAGTTTATTTGAATTAGTTAATTTTTGCTTTTTATAATTTTCTTCTAATACATATACCAGCATAAAATATTTCAGTATTTTAATTAAATAGATTGAGCATAAAAATTTCTATGTAAGTGCTTTTTCTGGTTATCACCAAGTTTTGAGTGACATGCTTTTGTTGTCAGTCTTTAATATTTCATAATTATTGCACATTTTATACTTAATTGTAAAAATTATTAAGAATGATGTTTTCCAATTTTCAAACATAATACTACATTTCAACTACTTATTTAAAGTAGATTTCTAATTTTATTTTATGGTGACCAGAGATGTGATCTACAGAATGTAAATCTGATGGAGACTTGATACGTGGCAGTTACATGGCAATTTTTGTACATGACTCCACGTGCAGATGAAAAGAATGAACTTCCCCTGGATATGAGTTTACATAGGTCTATTAGAATAGGCTTTTTCATCATGGGAATTGAATTTTTCAGTTATATTTCATTTAAGTTATCTTACAAAAAAAGTACCAAAACTTCTCATTTTGATTATGACTTTTTCAATTTTCTTTATTAATTTTTACTTTATAGTTATATACCACTTAATGATAGGGAGGGCTCCTGGGCTGTAAGCCTGTGTAGTGTGTTACAATATGAAATAAAGGTGATCAAATCAGACAAAGATAAAATGGTGCAGTCAAGAGACATGGAAAAAAGATGCATGAGGCTGTTGGTTGTAGAACATGGCATTCTGTTTTACAGAGAAGATTTATATGAGTAAAAGAAGCACATTCTAAAATAATTTTTAAGAGTATATTGTAGTAAATATACAAACCTGTAATATAGTTGCCCACTATCATTATCAAGTATTATGTAGTATACATAAATTGTATGTGCTATACTTTTACGCAGCTGGCAGTGCAGTAGGTTTGTTTACATCATCATCACCACAAACATGTGAGCAATGGGTTGTGCTACATCATGATGACTATGATTCCACTGGGTGAGAGAAACTTACCAGTTCCTTTATAATCTGATGTAATCACCATGGTATATAGGGTATATAGTCAATCATTGACCGAAACATCATTATGTGGCATATAACTACATATATCATTAAGACTATTTTATTTGATTATTTTTAATTCTTTTAGTACTGTAGTTTGGGGCTGCATTTTTTTCTTTTTAAGTGATTTTTGTTTTTTAAATAATGATTTTATTTTCAATTATACTTCATTAATTGTGTTATAACAGTTGTCCTAATTTTTCTGCCATTGCCCCTCTTCATCCAGCAGTCCCCTCTCCCTCAGAAAATCCTCACTCCGTTGTTCATGTCCATGGGTCATGCACAGGTCCTTTGGCTATTCCATTTCCTATTCTGTATTTTACATCCCCATGGCTATTCTGTAACAACCTATTTGTACTTCTTAATCCCTTTACTTTTCACCCATTCTTGCATACCCTCTTCCCATCTGGCAGCCATCAAAACATCCTTCATATCCATGATTCTGTAGGGGTGCCAGAAGAAAAGAAAGAGCAAGAAATTTGAAAAATATTTGAAAAAAAAATAATGAAAGAAAATTTCCTTAATTTGGTGAAGGAAATAGACATGCAAGTCCAGGAAGGGCAGAGAGCCTCCCAAACAAGATGGATGCAAAGAGGCCCACTTTAAGATACATCATAATTAAAATACCAAAGGTTAAAGATAAAGAGAGAATCTTAAAAGCAGCTAGAGAGAAACGGTTAGTTAACTACAGGGGAGTTCCCATAAGACTGTCAGCTGAATTCTCAAAGGAAACTTTGCAGGCTAGAAGGGATTGGCAAGAAATATTCAAAGCCGTGAAAAGCAGGGATCTACAGCCAAGATTGCTCTACTTAGCAAAGATATCATTTAGCATTGAAGGGTATATAAAGAGCTTCCCAGACAAGAAAACACTAAAGGAGTTCATCATCCCCAAACCATTATTATATGAAATGTTAAAGGGACTTATTTGAGAAAAAGAAGATCAAAACTATGAACAATAAAATGGCAATAAATACTTAACTGTCAAAAATTGAATCTAAAAAACAAAGTAAACAAGAAGCAAAAAAAAATTATTGCTTTCTGTACTGTTTCCCCATAGTTATTGCAACCAATCACCAAACACATGGTGGCTTAAAACAATTTATTCTCTCACAGTTCTGGAAAACAGAAGTCCAAAATGAGTACCACTGGGGGGTCAAAATCAAGGCGTTGGCAGGGCCACACTGCCTTCTTGGCTCTAGGGGAGAATATATTTCTTGCAATTTCTGGTGGCTGCCAGCATTCTTTTGTAGGACTCTAATTTCTGCCTCTGTGATCACACCAACGTCTCCTTTTCCATCTGTTTGAATCCCCTCTACATTTTTCTTTACAGACACTCATGGCAGTATTTAGGGCTCACTGGGTTAATCTCTCCATCTCAAGATCATTAACTAATTGCATTTGCAAAGTCTGTTTTACCATGTAAAATAGTATCACAAGTCCAGGGATTAGGTCCTGTATATTTTTGGAGAAGATTGTCAGCCTACAGTTTCTTTGATTTTTCAAAATTCTAATTCTGTCACTTATCAGAATTATTTGCTTTATCAGCTCACCTTTGATTTGTATTTTGTTGATACAGCTTTCTCATACCTTTATTTCAATTTTACTGTCATTTTATTTTAGACATAGCTCTTGCAAGAGTGTTTTCAATTCTATTAATGTCTCTATTTTATTTGCTCATATATAATATATACACATGCACACATTTTTATCTATGTACATTTATTATGATTGCTGTTGTTTTTACACTTATGAATTGTCTTGATTTCCTTTTGTTTTTCCCCTCCCAATCTTTCTTCTGCAACTCCCCATCCTCACTTTTTCTGGCTTAATTGAATTCTGACTCCAACTTTATTTTTCCTGCACTCATTTGAAACTTATATGTTGTATGTTAATTTTTCAGGGAAATATGTCATTGTTTTTAACTTTTCTCTTCTAAAATCTAGAGTTAATCAGTATCTACATCACTACCAGAATCAGAACAAAAATTTTGACATATTTTCATTGTTCTCTTCTCATTTCCCTCTCATGCTGTACTAAATTAGCCAAAATACTAGAATTTCTGAGATCTAAATTGTATTTGTTTCCTGATTAGTTGATATTCATATTCAAGTTGTATTTCCATTTTAATTTTTTAATTTAATTTTTTATTATAGTTGGCATACAGTATATATTAGTTTCAGGTGTATAACATAGTGATTAGCATATTTTTATTTTTAAAATATGTGTGTGGCATATTTTCTGGCTTCCTATATGTTGAAGTAACACTTTTTGATAATTTTTAAAATGAAATAAATTATTTCTGCCATAAAGATTGTTGGAAAATTGTCTCTTCTCAAAAATTTGAAATAATCCTGTATTATTTTTATTCAAAAGAATCATAATTCTAGTCAGTTGCTTTGTATATGGTGGAAGGTTTTGCATGTTTTTGTCATTTTATTTTTTTCCTACCTTAAAATATTTAGGATTTGTTCTTTAATGAACACTTACCTGACACAGTATCTGCCATATGTGTGCACATAAAGTTGTGAAATTTTTAATTTGCCCTTATAGTTTTTATTTTTAGCTATCTTGATCTCTTTTACTTTCTATTCTTAGGTAAGCATGTGTACTGTAAAACTGATACATTGTATTTCATCACTTTAGTGTCTATCCTTTATTATTCTTAATAAGGGAGATTTTCTCAGGTGTTTATTTAATACGGTTTGCTTTTCTATAGTTACTTTTTTTCTTTGTACCTCCAACGTGAATTTAAGTTCCACTATTACAATTTTGGCTCCTTTAAGTATGTTCATTCTGAGCCCTTCTTATGTGGACCCATTGTTGTCATCTTTTCCCCATTGTTCTCTTCTGTGTTTAGCACTATCTGCTCCAGGAATTTTTTAGATATTGTAGCATTTGTTGAAAATACCTTCAAAATTTTTATCTGGTTGATTCAATGAATCTTTTTCAGATTGCTTGTTCTTTGAGACTTTAAAATGGTGATCCCTTTTCTGTTATTTTTATTACTGTGAGTTTTTCTTTTCCAACACATATGCTTAGATGAGAAAAAAATCTATCTGGACACATCATTTACCATAGACTGTACACACGTTGTTCCCTCAGTTTTATTGCAGGTCTATGGTGGTTAGTTGAATGTGCCTTAGATATTCAAACAGAGATGTGATTATTACGAATAATTCCAAGTAAAAGTATCAAGTTTTAGTTCAACTTTGTGGATTCACCTGGGGTCATCTGAAACTATTGTCAAAGCCTGTGGGACTGTGAATCAGTAGATTAAGAAACAAACAACAAGTAATTTACAATCACCATCATAGTGAGAACAGAGCTTCTGTTATCTCTAAATCCCCATTTGGTCAGCATTTTAATTATGAAGACTAAAATCTCCTGGAGATATTCTTGCCCTTTTCAGATCTACCATCTTTTTAAATTTTCTAGCAATTTTTCTCTATGATTGGATGTAAAAATGGAGTCAGTGGAAACAATACCCCATCCTTCTCAATGAGTGGTACTCACATCCAAAAAAAAATCTTTTGGCTCTCTGTCTTGACGATTTTTACATAAAGACGGGAGAGGCTCTAGTAGCACTGAATTCTTGTAGTCATGATTCCTCTTGCCTCAGATGTTCTGTGTGTACTGGAAAAATTCCTGTCCTCCAGTAGATTTACCCACGTAACCCTTAAATGCCTTTTAGATCTTTGCTTAGGTCTTACCATAACCTTCTGCAGACAATATTTTTGAATTTCCTTATAGCATATTAAGAGTTCCCTATTTGCTACCATGGTAACCTATGATTATTCCTAATGCAGTCCTTAGCATACTTCATTGAAAATTCCTCAGTAATTGTCAGTGTTCAATTCAGTGAAAATGACTGAAATTTCATTGCAGTACTAATAGCAATAATCTATGTTCAGTAAACAGAAATTAATTGAATGGATGAAAGAGCTATTAGCTAGATGTCAGATTTCATTTTAAATCCCAATATCAGCAACTAATGTCAATCTCTAAGAATGTGGGATATAATGAAGGCTAGGGACTCAGAAATTTCCAAGGTCAGTCAGAGGTGTGGGTTGAAGAGGATGATGGAGATATGGGGATGGGAAGGTCTGCTGCTTCAGCTAACATCTCATTTGCATTGAGAATCCTATTGTTCTTATGCCAAAGCCCCCAGACTCCACCCATACCTTATGTGCAATGGTTACAAAACCAGAGCAAAAGTCTGAAACTGAGAACCAGACATTAGGAAACTAAGATAAAGTGCACTGGGTTCTAAAAACCTGGAAGACACATTTTCTTGAACTAGTTCACTCACTACTTAAAGAAATGAGTTTGTGGCTTCGAGCTACAGGTAAACAGCTAGGCTTCATGAATTACAGGTGTACATACTGTTCCTTAGGGCCCAGAATTTAAATTCATACCACTGAACAGTTTTTAAAGGCTTTAACACATTATTTTGTTTGTATGCAAATGAGGGTTGCTAATTTCAAATGAGTCTTAACTATTTATTTAAGTAGTCCCAAAGGATCTCTGCCTGAAAACAATTTGCCAGCAGTTATTTCAAGTACTTTACTCAATCGGAAAATAATAAACTGTGTTTTAAATTAATTTAGTAACTTGAGTTACCAATTCCAGCAGATCTCTATACTTAATCTGAATCAGAGAGTTTACTGCTATTGTGGAATTAATCTCTTTTTTAACCTGATTTTAAAGTGAAAATGAAAATATCTTAGACTTAACAAGTAAGGTTGTTAATATGCTTATTTGGATATGAGGTAAATACAGAATAAGTATTTAGGAACCTTGCCCCGGTTGGGAGAACTGCTATTTCAACCCACAACTTAGGATATAACCGCAGCGACTCTAAATGATCTTGTTTTCATAGTTGCCACGCCACATAATTCCAGGTGCTTCCCATTCACTTCATAAGGTCATTCAGTAACCCCAATTGGCTGACCATGTTTAAAACAATTGAAATATTTACTGTTCCCATGTAATACCATTTGTAACAGAGAAGACTGCATTACTATTCTGAACTTGACTAAGGTCCTCTACATTATTCTCAGCATTCTGAGATAACAGAATAGTTTTCCTTTTCCAAAAAGAAGGGAAACACCATACCATTGAAATCAATCTTATTGATCATACCTGCATTCTAAATTTAGGATTTTTTAATTAGAATCATAGATCTACAAGGAGAAGAAATTTTAGAGTTAATTTAGCACAATCCTTAATTTTGCACTTGACAATGTTGCAAGCTGGAGTCTAAAATGACTGGGTAAAATTTACACAGCTAGGTACCAGCAGAACCAGAACACACACACACACACACACACACACACACACACACAAATTGGTCTATTAACTCATTCTAGATTTTTCCATAACACCTGCTTTGCATACTATTTGCAAATCATATAAACATTTTACAAATATTTTTTCAAGTAATTACTGAGTTAAAGCTGTCTTCATAAGCCTATTTAACTTCAGTAAAATAAATATAGTTTATAGCTAATTATAAAAAAAGTTATTTTTCTGGATAGTGCCTAGCAAATAGTAAGTGCTCAATAAATTTATATTGATGATATGAGAGTAGAGATAATACTATTCAGTATAAAAGTGTCCAAAATTGTGTAGGTGGTTTTATTACCATTAAATCCCTAGTAAAGAAAATACGTAAAGAGAAAGACTTATATTTATAAAGAAAAAATATGTGAATGAAAATTTAATGGTAAAATCTTCCATGAGGACACTGACTGTATATTATGTAATATATGTGGGGTTTTTGCCTGATTTGTACAAAGTAGTAATGTGATTTCAGCTAAATTGCTTAATTTATCAGTTTCCTCATTTTCAAAATGCAAATATTAAAAATACTGATCTCCTAGGCTTGCATAGTCTTTACATCCATCCAATGAGCAACGTGAAAATGAAGACCATATAGACAATCTCAGGAGAGTTTTCTGGGCCAGACATAAAGTGCGATACATCACTACTCCCCACATTCCATCTGTGAGGAGTTTATCATATGTATCACAGGACCCTGCGTAGGTACAAAGGAAGCTGAAACTAACAGGATGCAAATTTTATTTAAGGTTTCTTTAGGGTATATTAGTGAGGGTATATTATGTTAATTTATAATAGCCAACACAAAGGTTTCAACGTTTCAGCGTAATTAAGAGTTATCTCTTGCTAGTGTCACTTTCCAATGACTTGGGGTAAGGAAGAATTGCTTTCTCATCTGTACATTTATTAAGGGACCTCAGCTTCTTCCAATTAGTAATGCTCTTGAAGAGGAGTGGCACTAAAACTATAAGATGCATCAGAATCACATGCGGGGCTTGCAAAAGCAGATTTTTGGACCTATGCCCAAAGTTTCCAATTCCAAAGTTTTGGGTTGAAGTCCAAGAATTTTCATTTATAATTGTTTCCCGGATGATGCTTGTGCTGTGATAGTATAAATTTGGGGATCACAATTTTATATCTTTTGTGTTTATCTTTGTTAACTACACCCAGACCCTATTGTCTTCTATAGTCATCTACCACACAGCAGCAAAAGACAGAGAAGGTCTTGGGGATACATGTAGGGCAGACCTGAAAGTGGCATGTCTGACTCTTCCCACATTCCCTCAGTGTTCTCTTATGTGACCCCAGCCTAGATGCAAACATCAAAGGTGCTGAAACTAGCAAGATGCTGAGGCAGGTGGAAGCCCACAAATGTTAGTGAGCATTAACAGCCCTGGTCACAACTAGTGTGTACACATCATTAAATTATTTGTAATGATAATAATTTATTAAGGTTCCCTTTAATATTGATATAATTAAAGAAGAAATATAATTTATAAAGCTATTTAATTGTCATTAGAATTCATTTATCATCTATTAAGTAAGGAAATAATAAATTAGAAATGTCATTGATTACCTGAAGAAGTACATTGATAATATTGAGATAAACATTGATGTTTATCCATTTTAAAATATTCTTTGAGATAAAAAATTTTAGCCCTGACCAGTGTGGCTCAGTTGGTTGGGCGTCATCCCACAAAGTGAAAGGTTGCTGGTTCAGTCAGGGCACATGGCTGGGTTGTGGGTTCAGTCCTGTAATTGAACTCAGGTTCATCTGTCTGCCGCTACATAAGCCAATACTCCAGAGGCAGGTGCTGTCGATGATGTAGAGGCAGCTGATGTAAAGGAAAGAAGTTTATTTGCAGATGTTGGCCATATGAAAGATGGGGGACTCATGTCTCAAAACCCATGTCTTGGGAAGATGGAACATTCATGTCACAAAGTCCATCTCTACCTTTCAGTGGAGGCAGAGGATTTTATGAGGAGGGAGAGGGGAACAGAACAGAGAGATCAAGGGAGGGGGTTGTGAAGTTCTCTCTACATGCTGACTAGCACAGTCCATTCCAGTAAGGCAGGTGGTGGATTCGTGTACGTCACCCTGGTTTAGTCATCCTGGCTTCATGCCATCCCAGCTTCACATCATCCTGGCTCCATGGATGAAGGTCAGCAAATCTCCCAGAGCTGGGATGCTTGAATGTTGAAGCCTGTATCTGTGTCTTTTTTAATTAGTTCCTAGGATTCTTATACTGTACAAACATGTTGTTCATCTACAAGCGACATATTAGAGTCAGAACTTACAGAAACAATGTCAAAAGAGTGGCAGGGTGAGCTACAATTTCCCACCATTATTATTTTCCACTGTTACACATAGTTGGGGTGCCAAGGAGAGGCAACCGATCAATGTTTCTTTCTCACATAGATGTTTCTCTCCTTTCTTTCACCCTCCCTTCCTCTCTCTTTCTAAAAATAAATGAATAAAATCTTCTTTAAAGTGTTAAAAAAGGTAAAGAAAAGAAATTGCACTTTCCATGTCAATAACAAAATAGTCCAACTTGAATTCAGTAGTTCCCTCAAGTGACTTTCATGACAGAGAGATCCATGTGTGAAATTAAACAGCATGTGTCATTTGTTGAGGTTTTTTCTGTGGGTTGTATTTTTCTTAGTGTAATCTGAGCAGTTTCAGCTGAGCTTTCACTGCTCCATTTATAACTTTTCCTATATTTATTTATTCAGAAATATATTATTCTTCATGTCATAGTGCCAAGAAATCTGGTTAGTAAAAATGCCAGATTCTTTTATTTGATTTTATTTGATTTCATTAGGGACCATCAGCCTAGCTGCTTAAGTGCCTGACTACCGTTTGCAGTTAAACATTCATTAAGGAATCCCCAGTGGGTTCATTTGTTTCACTGAGGTCCAATTACAGTGCCACAAAAGCAGTTTTTGTAGCAATTAGCTGATTTTTCCTGTTTATGTTCTGTCTCTTTAGGAAGAGGACTAGCTTGTGGAGGTCAGATTTTTAATTAGGCACGATTTAGGGCCAATAAGAAAACTGATAATTTACTAAATGGCTGTGGTAGACTTAACAGCTCAAAGAAGAGGTAAATAACACAACAGGAACCCCAGGACCCTGTTTTCCTGGTGTGCACAGCTCAGGGCCATACAATGTAAGGAATAGATTACGTGTTAAATGGTTGTTATTGATGCTAATGTGCCATGCAGGGCACCAGTGTCTTAACCTCAGGTGGCATCAGGATTAGTCATTGGCAGTGACTCTATTCCTGGTAGCATTTCATGAACAAGAGGGCTTCGCTTGAATTTTTTCCCCCAAATTTGGTCTGAGAAAGTAACATTTGATAAAATGGTACAAGAATATATAATTATCTTAAAACAGTAGGGTGTGGTCTGTAAAATTACCCTGACATTAGCTGTAAGATTAGCATTCAAAGTGTTATATGTACACTCTTATGGGCTAAGTTATGTGTCCCCAAAATCATATGTTAAATTCCTAACCTCTGGTACCTCTGAATGTGATTGTATTTGGACTTAAGATCTTTAATGATGTAGTTAAATGAGGTTATTTGGGGGAGGGCCTAGTCCAATATAATTAATGTCCTTCTCAGAAGAGATTAGGACACAGATTCACACAGAGGGAAAACCATGTGAAGACACAGGGAGAAGAGAGCTATCCACAGGCCAAGAACAGAGGTCTCACCAAACCAATCCTTGTAACATCTAGATCTTGGCCTTCTGGCCTCCTGTGCTGTGAAGAAATAAATATCTGTTGTTTAAGCCATTCAGGCTGTGGTACAGTAGTTCCCTTATTTGAGGGGGTTATGTTCCAAGACTCCAAGTGGATTCCTGAAACCATTAATGGTACATAATCATATATGTATTTTTTTGTCCATACTTCCACCCACAAATTGAATTTAACTAGGGGTTTTTCATGCACTGTGTGATAACTTTTTCAGTCTGAGTTGCTACAGCAAAACTAGCATAAATGTCTTTTTTCTTCCTCACAGTTTAATGGATAGATATTTTGTCACCATAGATCTCAGCAACTTCCCCATGTTTTTTTTCCTTCTCTTACTAAGTCAATAATTTTCACCTTTTTACTTAAAGGAAGCACTTTAAGACTTCTCTTTGACATATCCAAATTGCCAGCATCACTACTTTTGCACTTTGCGACCATTATTGACTAAAATAATGGCTACTTGAACACAGTACCATGTTCCTGTGACAGCTGATTTGACAATCAAGATTGCCACCAATTGACTAATGGGCATGGAGCATATACAATAGACATTCTGGACAAAGGGATGATTCACATTCCAGGTGGGATGGAGTGGAACAGCTAGAAAATCATCACGCTATAAAGTACAACAAACAACCTAAAAACTTATGAATTGTTTATTTCTAGAATTTTCTGTTTAATAATTTTGAATTGCTGTTGCTTGCAGGTAAATGAAGCTGTTGTCAGGGAGACCTGAATTAGGGGGCTTCTTCTCTTCAGTTCTTGTCACACTCGCAAGAATGAATTCAGGCGAGAGACAGAAAGTATAGCGGAAATGAGGTAGCAAGTTTATTTTTGAAATACAGTTGAGCACAAAGCTACAAGAGGGCACCAAGCTACTCTGAGATCATCACCCATCAGGATTTTAGGGGTTCTAGGCTTGTAGCCAGCCTCCAAGCTCCTCCTCCTCCCTCTTTCTCCAGGCCTCAGGATTAACATACAGTTTCAAAGCTTTCCTTTCCCTGATAGTGGAAAGGATACACACAGAATTTCAAAATCTCCCCTTCTTTTGCACTTATCGTGGTCTCTCTCATGACCTTCAGAATACCTGGCAATCTTATCTGACTGGGCTCAGGGCTGCTGAATTAATGGATGAGACATGTCTCCCTCCTGTCCCTGCCTTGATTTGCTATCTCTACTGCCTAACAAAACCAGGGAAAGTGAAACTGTTGATAAGGGGGAACTACTGTGCTTTGTTACAGCAGCCCTAGACCAAACAGATGAATTTGAATAATCATATTTTGATAACAAACATATATGGTTCTATTTAGTCTCATCAATATTCCCAAGTCTATGGCATTACAAGATGGTTCCAAAAAAGATAAAATGATTTGTATTCAGATTTTGCTATCCCTAAGAACAAGGGAACATTCTCCTAAAATTCAATATCTAATAATTACTTCGGTGGTCTTAAGAAAACCAACAATGCTGTGTATAAAAGAAGTTCTGCTAGCTATAGGTGCTTCACCTCCAAACTATGTATGGTAAAAGGAAGACATTTTTGGAAATTCAAGGAGAAAAAAACAAATTAAAACATAGAGAGCCAGGTGGAAGATTTAGACAGGCATTAACCTGTAAGAAGCCACATACATTATTACATATACATTTATTAAAATGAAATAATAAAAACAGTAAATGCTACTAGTGATATATCTATTAAATTAGTGTTAAGGTTACAGTGAAACACATTTTCATTCACTAAATCTTTTTTCTATCTTTCCTATAGTTTCAACAACATGCTTACAAATTTGTTTTCATTTATTAAGATAATATGCCTTCTTTAGGATCTTTTTTGATCTCTGGGAATTTGTGAAAACCTCTGTTGGGCTTCGTAATTTGGGGTTTTCAATTTCCACATCCTGGTTCCTTGATCCTGAGACCAAAAATGATTTTGATCTTTGAGAAGTTTTAGGGAGCATCTATTAATTTACTGATTGTAGATGAGTAATTAATCCTCACATCTCTTATCAGGCCCATGATAACTTTATGCTGAAGCTCATCCTGACCAGACCTCTCACGCAGCCTCAGCCCACCCCCTCCGCATGAGACTAACTGTACTTCCTCCAAGCTCTCTTCCCCAGAATTCATTATAGATGTAAAAAGAGCTCTACTTCTATCATTTCCTCTCATCACCTCTCTCTTCACTTCCCAATATCTAGCTCCTTTCATCTATTACAGGGTTTGACTTAGTTCCTTAATACCAGCCTTAAAACTTGTACAGAGAAAGAGTGGGTACAAAATGTTAATTCACACATGCAGGAATTCTACTAAGAAGACCTGTGTGAGTTTCAGTAAGAATGCACGTTTGTGTGTGTCTCTATATCTCAGGATATTTGTTATTCCTTCCTCTTACATGTGGAATTGTTTTTGCTAAGTAGTCTCTTCAAGAAAGAAATTTTTATCTTGTATCCTCAGGACAAAGTCATTTCATGGCTGTCTCTTTTTCACAGTGTGACCACATGGCAAACCAAAGCATGATCATCTTCCCCCTAAAGGAATTAGAGCAGTAATTAACTAACTCAGAGGGATACAAAACAAAGAAAAACCTAGAAATCTTTTACCTATTTACTCATTCTGTTTACAAATTTTAACATGTTACATCTTTTAATATATATCTGGAAAACATAGAAAGTGTTGAGGAGAAGGGAGTATTTGACAGTTTTTTTAAAAATATTTTCTGAGTAAAACAAACTACAGATTTAAACTTTATCTAATTCTCTTACTAGGTGACTATTGAAACTAAACAAAAAAATGCTAAGAACACTTGGAAAATTACACACCACTTAGTGCAGTGTTAGAAACTCAATGACTACTTATGGATTGACTTAAATTGTTCTAACAGAAAAGAGAAACTCATCCAGATCAGAATATTTGATATACAAGGTCTGTCTGGAAAAAACCCAACCATTGTTAATATAATGAGAATGATTTAGGCAACATTGGCAGACAAAGACAGTGGAGTGGAATGCATGTGCCTGAACAATGATGATTTCATTGTACTAGTCAGTGGGGGCAGTGATGCCATTGAGTGAGAATGTGTACTGTGTGGCCATCCCATTCAAAATGACTGAGCAATAGAGCACCAAATCTGTGTCAAATTTTGTGTTAAGCTTGAGCATTTCTCTGAGGACACTATTTGGATGATTCAGAAGGCCACAGCTACAGGCAACTGATGATTGGCAGCTTCATTATGACCATATGCCCTCTCATGCATCACATCTCACGTAATTTTTTTTTTGAAACATCAAATCACTCAGGTGACTCAGTCCCTGTACAGCACAGATTTCACACCCTGTGACTTCTGGCTTTTCCCAAAACTAAAATCACCTTTGAAAGGGTAGAGATTTCAGGCCATCGATAAGATTCAGAAAAATACAAGGGGCCAGCTGATAGATATTGGGAGAACTGTGTGGGGTCCTAAGGTGCCTACTCTGAGGCATCATTGTCCTGTGTATAATGTTTCTTGTATCTTTTATCTTTTTCAATAAACATCTTGATTTTTCATAGTTGCATGGCTGGATACTTTCTGGACAGACCTTGTAAAGCTAAGAAATGGAATTACTATTTTGGAGTAGTACAGTCAAAATGGACCCTCTCTGTAATGTTTACTAAATTTTCATTTACGAAATAACCCAAAACAACTAAATTTCTGTTTTCTTTTAATACTTACTGTGCCAATTTTTCTGGGCAGTTTGTTCATATTTCTCGTGGGCCATCCACTGTTACTTCTTATTAAGGAATTCGTGCCATTCTATAAATTTGCTGCCAACAATTACCGGCCCCTGGACATTAGATAAAGCAACAGGAAAGATTATTCAAATTGTATCTAAAAGAAAAGTAATTCCATTCTGAATAAAGATTCAAACTATTCTCTCACAGCACTAGCTGGGTAGGTCATTCGGTTGGAGCATCGTCCCTATATGCCAAAGTTGCAGATTTGATCCATCAGCCACATACAAGAATCAACTAATGAATGCACGAATACGTGGGGAAAATATATATGTCTCTCTCTCTCCCTCTCTCTCTCAGCCTGTCTCCTCCCTTCCTCTCTTTCTTGAAAACAAAAAGAAATAAATGAATAATCAAAATAATCTCTCATAATAAGCCATTTAAGCCTTAGTATTTCACTTTTTCTTTATACCCTTTTGGAGTGTTTATAAGACTTTTTGCTTCTTGGTTCTCAATTGTTTTCTAGTTTTCCCCAAACAATTTCACTTTATACTTATCGACCTGACATTTTTACAAACAATAACCATCTTTAACTTGCAAACATGTAGCTGTTTATACAATAAGTAATAAGCTCACAGAGCTTGTAGTCAAGTTTCTAGGTAAATGCCTCTCACTCAGGTCAAGAAAGTGTCTCTGCCCAATGGGGCTCTCATGGTAAAGCTCCTAGGGGCCTGGGCTCCTACGGGCTGTTTAGGCCTTGCCAGGTGCCAACAAGAGCCATCCGAAGGATCTTCCTATTCAAACTGCAAAGGCTGATGTATATGTTAATTTTTTTAAATATTTTTTTAAGATTTTATTTATTTATCTTCAGAGGGGAAGGGAAGGAGAGAGGGAGAGAAATATCAATGTATGGTTGCTTCCTGTGCATTCCCTGCTGGGAACTGGCCTGCAACCCAGGCATGTGCCCTGACTGGGAATCGAACCGTGATCTCTTGGTTCACAGGCCCACGCTTAATCCACTAAGCTACACCAACCAGGGCTATATGTTAATTTTGAAATTGAAGACTTGACTTGAAATTCTTTCAGGAGGGTAATTAATAATCATCAGTCACTAGAGAAACTTTGTACAAACAGTGAGTGGCACTAAATCCCCTATAGGCCAAAAATAAACATATGGCTTTCAGAGAACTCAGCTGACAAAGAAAAGAGCAGTTCTTCCAAACTTGTAGTTAGATGTGAGACCATCATCCTCTGCCTTTAGGTTGTTGTTAGTCAGTGCTTTAACTTGGGTCACTTCTATTATCACTAATGTAGTAATTTTAGTTAGTCAGTCTTTTGGGCACAATTTTTACATTATCCATAAGCAAATGCCTCAGAGTGCAGCACTAGTAATCTTGCTCTTAAAGAGCGGTACAGAAAAGTCATGCATCTTTCAGCTTCCTGATAATTCTTATAGGAAGTGTAAATATAAATGCATTTAGAAATATTTTACTGGTTTATCAAGGATACCAACAATGCTATTTTGAATCTTGGACCAGTCTGGCTTTCTTTATTTCTGTAAGAGACAGTCTAATGAATTATATTTCTCAGTCACAGTCATTCCTAATGGAAATCTCCATAAACTTTCCTTTAACAAGTGTTTAAGTTTACTTGAAGTGAAATCAGCAGGCTATGAGGTCACAACATAGGCTAATGCTATTTAGTATTAAGTAGTAAATGAAACCCACACTTTAATTTCTCATAATTTATAATCAAGCTACACATTTTGAATACATAACATTTTGACAAGTCAGTATTTTTGCTATTAAGAAAAATTAGACATAATTCAGATTCTTTGTACAAATATTATTAAACTAGCAAATTAAATACACATAGGAAATTTATCAAGTCAAAATTATTTAATATTACACTACAGTTTTTCAACTACCTGAAAACTAATGATACAATGCAGATTTACATAGAAAATGATCCTAACACTTCTAAAAATATTGAAGTCATATATCAGGTTGATCTCAGCAGAGGTAAACAGACTGATTATATTATGTTGGTTTAAATTTTTCATTGTAGTTTCAGAGCAGATTTTATTTTATTTTTTTTTATTATACAAGGAGGGAATCCAAGACAACAAATTACCAATTCCATTATTTGCATATGTTTAAAGATTTTATTTATTTACTTTTAGAGAGAGGAGAAGGGAGGGAGAAAGAAGAGAGAAGCATCAATGTGTGATTGCCTTTAGCATGCCCCCTACTGCGGACCTGGCTTGCAAGCCAGGCCTGTGCCCTGACTGGGAATCGAACCAGTGACCCTTTGCTTCACAGGCTGGTGCTCAATCCACTGATTGAGGATCCACCAGCCAGGGCTTTTATTTGCATATTTTATTATGCCAAATTTAACATACAATTTTTTCTGTTATTTTCTTGTAAGTTTCAACTGGCCTAAATCATATTCATGACTAAAAGCCAAGAATTTCATCTAAAACAAATATAACTTTGTATTAAAAATTGGAATGTAAAGAAATCACCCATAAGCCAAAGTATCATATTCAGGGTGTCTACACATCAACAAGCAGGCATAGCTGGCTTTGGAGTTTGGGCCAGAGGGAAAGTTGGGGCTGCTTGGGCTTCATAGTGCATTCCTGCACCAGCAACCCTCTAATCTAAGACCCCTCATTGCTCCCTAGGATACTGAATCTGCCTCAAGTTTCTCCTGGCATCTAATCTTCCTCCTGCATTTCAGATGTTTTCTAATTGCTTCCAGAGTGAACTTTAAAAAATGTTAATTAGCTAAAAGCTTTATTGGCTTCCCATGTTCTGAGGATAATGACTGAAACCTGGAACTGGCCTGTAAGGCTCCAAGTGCTGCTCCTCTGTCTCATGCCACCTTTGTATCATATCTGGTTTTCATCCACATCTGCCAGCTTCCAGTTCCTGCATTAAACGGATGCTCCCTACTTCTGGACCTTGGCTCTTTCCTCTGACTGGGAGGTTGAACAGAGAGGATCCCTATTCTGACAGCCTTTTGCGCTCTCTACCACAGAAAGCTTGAAGGTCCTTTCCCGAATGCTGTGTTACTGAACAGCTGTGTGAGAGGAAGTGCAGGGAGTACATTTCTCCCACACTCCTGGGGAACAACCCTGCTCTGCTATTCAGAATACTCACTTTGCCTCTATACACCTCAGGTTCAACATATGCAAAATAGTGGTTATTAAAGTACCTAACCCAGAGGTTGATGTCAGGATCAGAAGAGTTAATGGGTGTAAAATTCTTACCCAGTACAGAGTAAGCATTCCATCCATATTATTGTTATTGTTAATATTATTACTTTTACTCAAGCTTCAACCAGAACACATATCCCTAAAAGGCTCATAGGTCCCAATGATGTGCCTGTAGTGCCTCATCTCAACATATGCCGACACAGGAAAGGAACGATTTTTGAATGAAAGAAGAAAATGAGCAAAATTTACTTCAACAAGAAAAGAAGTGAACACTGCACAAAAAAATAGTGATGATTCTCTTCATCACACCTGTTGCAGGGATTCCCACTTAACTAGTGAGGTGGAAATAATATCAGACTCATGTCACCCACTGTTTTGTTATCATCATAATGATCTCTCTCATTATAACTCTTCATAAAGACATAAATAGCCACACCAAGTAAACATTGTTATTGTAGCCCTGGTTTGGCAGCCCTTTATTTCTGTTTGGGTGCACTCTACATTAATGCTCCCATATTCTGAATTTTTTCAACTAAATACAGTCACTGAGATCTGTTTCTAAACATTCCCTGCTGTTGTGGATTACATTCCTGGAAAATGAATGCAATAGTTAAAATGGCTTTTTCTCCCAAGAACCTATGTCTTAATGAACTGAAGGCCTGGCCTCCTTTTTAGCAGTGCCTAGAGTGTGAACACACGGCATGCCAGCATCTCCTCCTTCCATGACAAAGCAAAGTATCTGGCTAGTTCATGCTGATTTTTGAGTTGGAAGTCTGCTTTCCTCCCAGACTTGTGAATCTAAGAAAATAGCTTTTAGCAATATCTTCATTTTATTTATTTTTTAAAAGCCCTCAAAAACCTTTTTCTGTGCCAAGTACCTTCTAATGAAAATGGTTTAAGTCATCAGGCCATTGTTGGTGCATCTGCCAAAATGCCTGAAAGCAAACAACCAGAAGCAGAAGCTATGACAGTTATCATGCTGACTGGGCTGCAGACCGACGCAGCTCCAAAGGGGTGCCTCTGACGTGTGCTATCGTGCTGACCAGCCTTTCAGCCAATAAATTCTGTTCTGGTCTGTGGTTGTTAGTCTCCTGAACACATCACACAGTTTAAGTACACACAACTCAATTTTTAAAAGCATATACAGGCTGTGAATACAATGTATACAAATAAAGACCAAAGTAACATATGCTTTTTAACACAGTTGTAGTGCTCATATTTAATACAAAGCATAGTTCCTAAATATTGGTGTATTTAGAAGCTATGCTTAGGAAAGGCATAGTGTTTTTTTTTTAATTCCTCAAATTCTTTTGAAATTTCAGAACCCACCATTCAAGATAATGGTAATTCTTTTAAATTAAATATAATTCTTAAAAACACACACATAAGAGGAAAATATGACAACTAATTTTTGGTAATAAAATGATATGTACACACATACATATAGATATATATGTATGTGTGTACATATTTGCATGTGTATATATGTATGTGTATATATATAGTTTGTCCAGAAAAATCCCAGCCATTGTTAATATAAAGAAAACGGTTTTCACAACATGGATGCAAACTGGCAGCCAAGGAGAGTGAACTGGAATGTGCATGAGTGAATAATGATGACTTCACTGTACAAGTCGGTGGGGACAGTACACATCATTGAGTGAGCATGTGTGCTGTGTGGTCACCACATTCAAAATGACTGAGCAAGTAGAGCAAGGAATTTGCATCGAATTTTACATTAAGTCTAAACATTCCTCCACAAAAACTATTTGAATGATTAGAAGACTTTTGGGGTTTGATGCAATGAGTGCAGTGCAAATGAAAGTGAGGCACAAATGCCTCGAAGATAGTCGAGAATCTGTTGAAACTGATCCATGTTCTGGAAGGCCTGCAACAATCAGAACACTTGAAAATGTTGAACATGCACAGTCGACAATCAACAAAGATCAGCAACTGACAGTGCAAGAACTAGAAGCTGATCTGGGGATTCCAAAAACTACTGTGTCCGGTATTTTGACATAGGATATTGGCATGAAATGTGTAATGGCAAAATTCATTCCACGGCTTCCACTGCTAGAGCAGATCCTTCTGCTGCATCGTGCTGCAGTTACTAATGACTTCATTCAAACTGCTACCAATGAACAAGATTTCCTCAAGAAGGTTATAACCACAGATGAATTGTGGGTCTATGGCTATGATCTGGAAATGAATGCCCAGTTGTAACAATGGAAGTTGCCTGGTTCTCCATACCCAAAGAAGGCATGGCAAAGTCACAGCAAGATCAGGACTATGTTAACTGTTTTTTCGTTGGTAAGGTGCCTACTTTGAAGGGGAATGAGGCATCATTTTTCTAAGTACAATGTTTCTTGTGTCTTCTTTATAAAAGTCTCTATTTTTCATATTGTATGGCTGGATACTTTCTAAACAGATCTTGTGTGTGTAATATGAATAAATGTATTTTAAAAACATACATATATAATGTTAAAGGTATGAGTTATAAAATAATGAAGTTTTTTTACTCATGACTCTAATTGCAAGTGAAGTTAATTCCAAAATTGGAATAGTAAAATGGTTTTAACAGTGGCAAAATTGGCTCTTCAAGGAGACTGTTCAGGTAATGAAACAAATAATAAATGCCTAGTCGCTTCTGAGCCAGGTATTATGTAAATTAAGATAACTGGCACACTTTCAGTTTAGCTGAGTGGACATATGCCAATTACTCATTTGACTATTCAGATTCCAATGTATCTGCTTGACATTAATTTTATGCATATTTTGCATTTATGAAGAATAAAATCAAGATAGTGTAATAGTTAAGCACATGGATTTCAGGCTCAGGAAGGTGTGAATGAATGCTCTGTGTCTACATTTATCAATTGCGAGTCCTCTGTCCTTGGGAAATTATTCACTCTTTTTATCTTACTTTATTCACATGTAAAATATGAATATTTGCTGTATAGTTTAAGTGAGATAATGTAACAAATAGCTTAATAAGGCATGTGGCACAATAATAAATTTTTATTAACATTTTAATAGTAGAAATAAAAATACTGCTCTCACTTCGTATTTATTTCATATCACCTTTAAAAATTAACTCAACGCATCTAAAAGAACAGAATAAACAAGTCAGTATAGAAAACTCTAACTTGCCCTGGCTGGTGTGACTCAGTGGATTGAGTACCAGGCTGCAAACCAAAGGGTCACCAGTTGGATTCCAAGTTAGGGTACATGCCTGGGTTGCAGGCCAGGTCCCCAGTAGGGGACACACAGAGGCAACCACATACTGATTTTCCCTCCCTCTTTCTCCCTTCCTTTCCCTCTCTTTAAAAATAAATAAAGTCTTTAAAGAAAGTAAAGAAAACTCTAACTTAACATTGTTTTTAAAGTTTAATTCCTGCAGACAGGCTCAGTTTTTAATATGTCATTAGTAAACAGCCGACACAAAACACTTGAGTACACAGGTAATTCAATGCCAGATATAAACTCTAAGTCATAATTTTAGTCTTTTATAGCTTTAATTTGCCTTTTTAATTGTTTGCATGTTGATCACTTTGGGTTTAATTGGAAGAGTGGATACAAGATAAGGGTTTTTGGCTGGGAACAGAGTGGATTAAAAAAAGTCTTTGAAGAGATTCCAAAAATAGCCACCAAGGGAAGAGTTAGGACAGGTACTATATTCCACAATGTTTATTTTTCTTTCTCGCTGGTTTCAAATGGGTCAGCATTATCAGTAAAACAAGAAGTAAACAAAAGCCTATCTCACATTACATCAGCTCCTGGGGCCATCGACAAAGTAAACATTATTCACCCCATGAAAAATACAACCATTACCTGTTATTGGACACTCACAGGTCTGGCCTACCCACCAAGTGGCACAGTTAATGAATCCACTTATTTCTAATACAAATAAACCAGAGAGAGGAAGTGGTCAGCCAAAGCTGAATGTGAAGGCAAGATGGGAAGATGGTTAATAAAAACACTCCAGGCTGACATTTCCTTTTTATTTGAAACATGCTTTTCTTGAGCATGATGTGATCTTATTGATACAGCTTAGTAAGCCTCAGCTGATGCCAGGCTTTAAGATCCTTTTAGATATGTGTTCTTTTTTTCTAATTGAAAAAAATAATTCTAAAGGAAAATGTTTAAAGTCTGTCATGACTCCACAGAACACAGACTAAATGCAAGGAAACAATTATTTTCATCTTTAGTAAGTAGTTACTTAAAACTGATGATGTTAACAAGACACAGTTTTTCTGCAAAGTATGTCAAGATTCATAAAAAGCCTTAAAATTGTTCAAACACTTGCTTAAGTAATTCTGCCTGTAGAAGTTTAGATAAAGGAAATAATAAAAAAAAATGTGTTAAAATATATGCAAAAGGACCTCAGGAACACTTATTTTAATGATCACAAAATAGAATAATCTAAAGGTGTAAGACTAAATTGTTTAAATAAATTATGTCGTGTCCATATAATGCAATGTTAGGACATTTTCAAAGCATTACATGATGAGTGAACATTCCTATATGGAAAATGGAAATTATTTATATTATTTTTTACTTTGTTTTTGCCATTTACATTTTTTAATTTTTATTAAACTTTGTTGTTAAAATGCACAAATATATGAACACTTTGACATACATGCAGGAATAAATATATGATGATAATAAGAATTCTCTTAGAAAGATAATATTAAAGGTGATTTTTTTCTTATTTTTTTGTGTGCTTTTAAGTTTTATGTAATGAACATCTGTTTTATAAAGTTTCATAGGAAAATGTTGTATATAGAATGACCAGACATCTTGGTCAGGAAATTATATACTCAAATGAGAAATAATTTTATAATCGCAATGCAAATATATTCCTTAGTTCTTCATTGCCATAGTCAGATATATTTTTGATGTTAATCTAAATCTCCATGATGCAGCTTTAAATAGTTCCCCTACTCCTTTGCTGACATAAATTAATAGCAATTAATCACCATCCAAAGTTTAAAACGCTGTGTATTTGAAGGTGTCCAGACTTCTCTCTCTTCCCTAGGTTGAAAAAAATGACAGTTCCTTTAATCTTTTCATATTGATCCTTTTCCCTATTCTTTTAATCATTTCTATATGACCACCAAAAATAATTCTGTAACTGCAAAATTTGCGATCATAGCAGAAGTATTTTCAATAATTTGCTTAACTAAGCCATAAAAAGATCTGCATTTTCTGTACATTGTTTTTACTCCTTCCCTCAAAATAACTAAAAAGAAATCAAGACATTTATAATTTTATATTTCTTTTTTAAATAAATAACATCTGTGTCACTTTTTATAAACAGAGAACTATAAACTGTGCTTTCAGTTAAACAGGGAATGTGTAAATCTTATTAAACCAATTTACAAAAGTCTCAGCAGAAGAAATACAATCACATAGAATGTTTTTCAAAAGATATGGAATCTTGTGGTATTAAAAAGAAATTTTGAAAATCAATTCACCCTATATTTTGAAGTCATTATTTCAATCCATATTGGGAACTTACATTGTGTGAGTTATAACTCATGAATATTAATGACATATATCACTTGATGTCATGTACTTTTTTCCTTTTTGTTTGTTTGCTTTTTAAATAATTTGCTGTTAATTCTCTTATGCTTACTACATTCCAGGATATCTTTATGCTTCTTCAACTGTTTTCACCAGAATCAAGTATTAGCCAGCGATATAAGATATAATACAGTATTTGACTGAGTTTACATTTAAGTATATAGTATATAATTCAGATGTATCATATATAAAAGCATATATACCCATGATGTGATATACAACATATATGATACTTATCCACCTATGTACATACAAACCATATATACATATTATATATGCATGAGACATACATAATACAATATCAATATAGTGTGTGTACACATATATATCTTAGTCCTTGCTTAGAAATACATATACCTTTTTCCCATCACTTTATAAAATATGAAGGAAATTTAAGACTCAAAATAAAATAACATAATTTCAATAATAAAGATCCTTATCACTGGTACTTCTATTCTCCTGTGTTTTACAAACATATTTTCTACTGTGATATAATCTAATCGGCTGAGTTAATTACATGTTAAGTCTGTGGGAAAGTTCTTGAATTAGTATTTTTTTAGTTTTTCACTATGGGTTTTCATTTGCCAGAGCACAATGGGCACCTATCAATTACTTCTGCAAATGTAGTTTTTTGCCACTATCAGTATGGGTATTGAGCACATTAATAATTATTATTTACTCTAATTATAATTAAGCCTGATGCCTTTGTTATAGCTCATCTGAGTCCTACAGCTTGCTGTTACATTTCTTCAACCTCTTACACAGCAATTTAAACATTTGAGATTCAGTGAAAGGTAATTTTTTTGTGCACATGTTTACTTTGTTCTCTCTGTCATTTTCCTTAGGTATACTTTTCTAACTGAACCTCTTGAAGGAAAGTCCTTTTGCCCCAGATCCCACTTGATCTTCAGGGATGTTAAGGGTTTAACTTGAGCTGCTAAAGGTGCAAAGGTTAATCTAATTTAGGGCAATGGTTCTCTATCTCCCCCAAATTAAAATTCCAGTCATGCAATGTAATAAAAGGTGTCCCAGTAGCAAGAAATGGCTTTGCCATACAGATAGTAGCAATGTCCAAATAGGCAAGTTCTGATAAATTACCAACTGACCCAAATATTAAAGAAATGGAAAAGTCTGTCTAGAAATGTTTTCTTCCTTAATTAGAATATATGAAAATGCAATTGCCACTCATATTGAAACAGTATAATTCAGGATAATATTTTGGGCTTTATATACTCTCTTACCAAGTATTACATAACTACTACATTAAAGTGAAAATTAAAACTGACATTTTTCTATAATGCTACATTCAACTTCAACATCATTTTATCTTCAGATGTCCAACAGCTTACTGCATAGAGATCTTGGGGTTTAAAGTCAAATCTAGTGTTCAGTCCTGACTCATGAACATTAAGCAAGTTAATCTTAGTTTTCTTACCAAGAAAACTGGTGGTAGTATGTGGGGAGTGGGGGATAATGCATAATTCACAAGGTTGCAATGTGAGTGAAGTCAAATAACACATGTAAACTGCCTAGCAAAATAGTGGCTTTACAATAAATCTTTGTTGTTGGTGCAGTTTTTCTTTCTTTTTGCTGAGTGAATTTCCTGAGACATTTGCTTCCTTCCTTTAGCTGTTGTCAGTTAATATTGATTTACAAGAGACAATTTTCTCAATTGATAACCAATACAGTAACTTTCAAAATAAACATCATCTTCTTTAAAACATTAGATAGAAAATACCTGGGAATATTGCTCATTCTCATTCAAGATATTTATTCTCAAAAGAATTAGAAAGCAGACTCTTATAAACTACTTACAGAATTAGGTGACATGCAATTTTTTTAAAAAAATCAAATTCCTCAACTGTAATTTTTTTGAGGAAATGCCATTAAGTGGAAGGTGGGTAGGATGGGGGAGAGTAATGGAGAGAAAATGGGGAAAACTGTAATTAAACAGAAATTAAAATGTCATAAAAATACCCATTATAATAGCCATTCATCTATATCATGAAAAAAATGCAGAGTAGAAAAGTTATTGACTGGGGTGACAGCCAGGCCAATTGAAAGACTATTATTTTGCTGAATATGTCTCATATTTTTAACAGTTTCAGAAATTTCTAGTTGTAATTACAATACTTTGCTTTCTCTAACTATTGAGTAACCAGCTCTACAAAATTTGACCTCTTCGCACAAACTGAACTTGAAAACTATACTGTAGGGAACACTATTTTATTTAGTCTTCTGTTAAATTTGATTCTGAGAGTATGTTCTTCAAAGTTTTACATCAATTTATAGATTAACCTCAAATAATCTTATTCACATTGCACAGATGAGAATAATCCATTTTACTCAATCACTTTCCATTGTTACACAAATAACAACTAGAAAATCTTCCCTATAAGTACAAGATAGATTGTGGACTATATGTTAATGGGAAAAAAATACAGTAAATTTTTTTAAAGTAAACAAATTTCTGTAGTGGCTGGGCTATCATACTATTGCTGCGAGTTCCTGTTTCATAGTGCCGACAGAGATAGGTCCCAACTCAGTCACAAACAATCATTTCAGGATGTGATTGGAGAGAACAATGTGTCCTCCAATATGTGATAGAATGTGTGTCATTGTACCTAGGGATAAAATTTCTCTATTCAAGTAGGAAAAATCACAATTTCAGTAGTGAAGTTACAAGAGAATAGAGTATGATTCTCTCCCTCTGGGGACCATAATCTATTTTGAAGAAGGGAATGGGAAAGAAATTACTATTAGATCTTCTTATTTAATTCTTGGCCCATTTCAGTTTTTTTTAATCACATTGCCTAAGTACGCACAACCCTAATTCTTTCTGAGAACCCACTACCTTCTGGGCAAGCTATAGGTACTTATTTATTTTCTTTTGCTCCTTAATGTCTGTTGATTGCAAGTGTGAGTTTTGAAAGAAGGAAACTGGCTACATCTGTTTTCAGAGACTGCCCAGGCCCACCTCCTCCAACACTTAAATCCATTTGGCTACTTACAGCATTGGTTCTTAGAATATGCTTTCAAGATTAAGTATTACCATGTTTTAGTTACAATAAAAAAGGCAGAGAATAATTATATTTGTTCAGTCATAGCAGTTGAACAGTAAAACAGAAAGATGTTTCTGTCTCTTAAAATTATGTTAGTCAATTTCTTTGCTGGTCTAGCAATTTAGTTTTTCCATTTCTTAAACATTACTTTCCCTTTGAAAAAGGAGCATAAAACATACATAAGGTAATATAAATGTCATAGCTCAATTAGTCATACCATTTTACAAGAACTTACAGTAATTAGTTGTATTAGATTATAGGAAGAAAAAATTCTTATTTTTACCCTAAATTGTCAAACAGCATGTGTTCCTAGCCTTTGGCCTATAACTGGAAGACTATAGTTTTAATTTCCCTTTATATGAAGCAAATATCCCACTTTTTTTGTCTCCATAAAGGGGATGGCATTAAAATGCATGGCTTGCTTAAGTAGGGTGGGAGGATACATCAGAGGGGTAAACAAGGCAACATCAGGAAGAGAAGGAAAGCCACCCTAGATATGCTTAAGTAGTTAACACTCTAAATTCTAGCTATAGATTTAAAAAATGTTAGCTCTAAAAGATTTCTACATACTATACTTTGGGAAGAGAATACAGTATCATTCTAATTGATACCTCATTTGTTTTCAGTTAATAAGTACCTAGTCTGCTATGCTATTTTAACTTTATTTATATAATACTTAAGTATATGCTAACTATCCAGTATATAACTATTTTCATAAATTTTATTTATGTATATTAGTTTATGTAACCCTAAAAATATCCCAAGGGATAAGCATGGCAGATGTCATTATTTGCCTCATTTTACCCATGAGGCAACTGAATATCAATGTTTTGTGCAAGTTCATGGAGTTAGCTCAAGCCAATTGCAAGGAGTATTTCTCCGTGTGTGATGACACTCCTAAGACAACAAGGACAACCACTGCTAACTACAGTCAACTTTAACTCCTTACTTTTTCACTCCACACATTTATTTTCTATTATTTTTAGGAATATTTATCTCCTACTTCTGCTGCAGATGATCTTTCCATTTGGACTTTATAGACTGCTGAAAGGCCATGAGTATATTTTTGATCCCTATGTAGTCATATAGACAAACTTTCTCCCAATGCTGACAAGAAGCTAGTTGGCTTACTCAATAATAATTTATTTTAAACAAAAAAATCTCACTTTTCTTTACCCTTGAGTTTTTTACATATTAACAGTAATAAAAGTTTTAAAATCATTTTTCCTGACCAAAGACCACCCCCGCCAAATAAAAAAGAAAGAATTACTAAAGAATGCTCAGACCATTTTTCCATCAGATAAACATGTGGAATAATAAAGATGTCATATTAGCTACTTTGTCATACCCTTATTTCTTCTCTTTCTTTCTCATTCTGCCTCTCTCCCCTACCCTCTCTCTCTGTCACTTTCTCCTCTTTCATTTCTATGATTCTTTCTTGTATTTTTCCAAATTATCAATAAATAATAATGAAATATAAAAATGTGCTGTATTATTTAAAATAACAATCTGCTTGATCAAAATGCATTTGTTCATGTATTTAACAATGTATTTATGGACAGTGGTTATTAAAAGATATCTCATGTTTTTAACTTAACCTTTAGTGAGTTATTTAACCTTTTACACCTCAAATAATAAAACCTTCTATCCCATGGGTGAGGGTTTTTTTGAGAAAAGATTTTTTGAGGATTTTATATAAAATAAAAATGCAATGTTTCTAGATGTTTGGAGTATTATAAATGTTTACTAAATGTTATTTTTGTATTTGCTGTATCATAAATATCTTTCAGCAAAAGGACATATTTGGCAAAATGAATTAACATCAAAATCATAACCATATTTTCATAATAACCATAGGATAGGTTGCAATTAACTCATCTGATTGCCTGGACTCTTGGCTAATGAGAATATCTTAGGTCCAGTTAGTTTGGCTCAGGATAGCCCAGTCTGTTTGTTGCATGATGAGCCAAATTATAACCAGGATGCAAATGAAAATGAGGCCAGAGATTTGTCCCCTAAGTAAATTGGCTCAGTAATGAGTATGCCACTGCTAAACCCAAGTGGAAGCCATTTCAAATCAATGCAGCAAACATCTTTTGAAAGATTATTATGAGCCAAGTATTGTGATAAATATAGAATTTAAACACTAATAAGCTCTGGTCTTTTACCTTGAAGTATTTATGGTCAATTGGGAGACAGATAGATAAATAGGTAGTGCATTGTAAATAGTATGATGAAGACCCATGCAGTACTCTTTATAGAAAAGTGTAGAAAAGGGCACACAACCCAGCCAGGAGAATGCAGTACAGACATATGTGTGAGCAGGCAAGGGTCAGGGAAGACTTCCTAGAGAAGATAAAATTATTCTCAAATGTCATCTTGAGTGTACTTACCTTTTTACAGAAAACAAGATGACAGTGTTTATGTACTAATAATTTTCAAGTGTAGTTGTTCTCATTCAATATACTTTCCCAATATTTGAATTTTTGTATGCAATACTTGTAAATCTATAGAATTTCATGGGCATCACAAGGGTCATGGCCAAAGATTAAAAGATAAATCCCATATTATAAATTGGTTGTTATACAGTACAAAACAATACAATACTCTGCATTTATGTGTGTGTGCAAGGTGAGCCCACTCACAGGCAAATATGTGTGATTTTCCTGACCAGAGAACCCATCAACACGGGGATGCTAACGTATTTGAACAAACATCTGTCAGTATATAATTAGAATAGAAAATAAGTACAACCAAAAGACTCCACCGTAATATAACAGAGCCTTTCCTCACAAAAAAAGAGACTTGACTGTAAATGATAATTTCATATTTGTTATTATTAATACATTCATCTTAGTTTGACAAGCATTTTTCCAGGTATTGTATTACATACAAGTAATTAACATTTGAATTACTTCTGTCCTCCCCTCTCAAGGAGGCCACTGTTGTTCCGGCTAAGCATGTCAATGAATACATGTCCACACTAACACGGGAGAGTTGTAAAATGAGAGGAATCCAGGAATCACCTTTCCATCCTCGTTCGTATCTTCAGGAAGAAATACTAGAAGGTAACTTGTTCCCCCAAAGACCTACCATTATGTAACCTGGGTCATCAATTCCCCACCTCAGCCGGCTGGCCCTTATTACTACCTATGGTCTGGTAGTGCTGTATTGTGCCTGCTTTGCAGCAAGGACTCTGTTGATGTGCTATTGTGACATCTCTGAATCCTTGTAAAATACAAATCTACACAGGACATGGACAAGTGCTGCATCTCATGTTGCCCAGTTCCCACTGTTCAATGCCACTTGTTGACTGAAAACAATAACCACATTATATCACCGGGTATATTCAAAACGAAGACTTAATAGAGGAGAGAGCATTACTTGTACTACTGTAAATGTTACTATGTGCAAAAAAAAACCCTGTGTTTAAATATTAGGTTGTTCCTTTAAAAATTCTATTTTCTTTACATCAATATCTCCTGCAAGTTTCAAAAATAGATTTTTGCCTCCTAATTACAGATACCTGTGGTTTAACTCAAAGAGATTTAGAAACTGATATCCCAGGAATGAGACATTAGGCTCAGATGAATAGCAAGACAATTTAGCTGATCTTTAAACCTCACCCATATGATAAGCAAATACATAATACTAGCTTCAATGATTATGGCTAGACCATATGAAAGCAATTTCCTTTTACAAATTGTCTTGACACTCATTTATGTGACCAAAGTTTCTCATTAAAAATAATAAAAAGATGTATTTTAACCAACCAAATGTCCTATGCATCTATAGGAAGAGAAAACCCAATGCTTGGAAAATAAGGATTTCCAAATGTTGAGTATTTCCATCATCTCTGCTTCTCTGTCTGCAGTATTTGTCAAAAAAAATGGGCTTCTCTTGAGTCACTAGCAACAAAGAAGCAACCTTTAGCAAGAGAGAACAAAGGGGAATGACAATCATTCAGGTGACTGGAGAAAGTGATGAAATGGGTAAGGAGAACAATCAGGGAACAGGAGAAAATGTGTTTGATTCTTGGCTGGGATGACCCTGACAGCAGAAATCATCAAAGGAGCTTCTTCCACCAGAATTGGTGTAATAGCAATTACCTCAAAATTGTTTACTTTTTATGACATTGTTTTCCTTTTAATATTACAGGGATAAGTGATGTTTTAATGAACAGATAAAGGATGAATAACCTGAACATATTGACAATTTTTAAACACTAGCTTTAAATATATGTTTGTACAACTTCTTTCTAGACTTGGTCACAATAAGATTTTAAAGAAAAGATTTTTGCAGAATTTAGCTTGATATTGTTCTTATGTACTTCTTTCTCTCACTAAAATGTTAGCTCTGTGAGAAAAGATACCCTGTCTGTTTTGTTCCTTGAAGAAAGTTTAGACAGAACAGTGCCTTTCTCATAAGAGGACCCTCAATAAACAATTGTTAAATGGGTGACAGGTGTGAGTAGGTAAGTGAATGAATAAATTAATCCTTAATTTTGGAGCATGTCTTCATTGTTCTTAGTAATCGTTCCCTATTTCTCCCGACAAAATATAGAAGGCACTATTGTACTAATACCAGAACTCTTTTTGGTGTACATTGTAAATGTTCTCTGTGGGATTCTGACTGTTGTGTCACAGTTAAAAATATTGCAAAAACTTACAATCATAAATAAAACTTTTGGTGGTAAAAACAAAGATATGCATAGCATTTCCTTATGCATTTCAAATGAAAATGCTCATATATTTATTAAGCATCAAGAGAAAGTGGTGCAAAATCATTCAAGAGCTTGATCAATTTTTAAAAGATTATCGAAGCAATTAGAGTATTAAGCTAATTGTGCAAGTAAAACTGTTCAAATTGGCAAACATTGCTATCTATCTCAGACATAAGAAAAGGCTACTTGTCAGATCAATCTTCACCAGACCCTGAGTTCGCCTCTCCCCTGACTAGTTTAAATCGGTAGCTGCTTGTAAAAAACAAGTTTTCTCTTTTCTTGTATGTATCTTGAAGATCATGTCCAAGAATCATTCAAAATATCAGTTTGGATTTCAGGAAACAAATCTACACATAGTCTGGAGAGCACTTTATAGCACAGGTTGAAAAACATAATGGGTCAAATACCTAGAAACCATGATTCTACATCTGGATCTAGAGCTAATTAAAAAGTAACTAAGAATGAAGCTGAACATCACACTCACTGTTATAGTACCTTTCTTCCAATTTTTGTTTTTTAACTTGGGATCCAGACTGAGATGAAAAGCCTGCTAACCAACAATTCACAATGTAGAAATGCTTTACATTAAAGTGGCAGAATGTTTTGGGTGATTCCATGATGCTAAGGAAATCATCTTAAGGAGGTGAAGGCTGAGATAAAGGAAATAGTTCTCCCAAATGGTGGCTCATGGAAAGGAAAATGGAAAGACCTAAGACAATTAACACTGGGAGGCTGAGCTTTGCTGGGTCTGCCTGTCAAGTAAAAATTTCCAACTTTGACAACCTTGAAGATACATACTTAGAAGTTGCTTTTGGTTTTCATTGTCCTAGATGTCAATTACATAAAAATGACACGTGTGAAGGGCCCATCATATAATCTTCTCCTTATTCTCTACTACTTGGAATGGGTCCTACCTGGGACATCTGATGTACAGGTTTCCAATAACTGACACTGCAGGGTTTTCCCTGCTAATTCCCATGCAGGAAAAAAATTTCTTCAGGCATAGGATTTTCAAACCCCATTGAGATATCTTGGCATAGTGCTTCTTAACCAGATTTCACAGAATTCCTGTGGAGGGTTTATAAGCACAGCCACCTCTAAAATTCTGGCTTGGGAAATTTGAGAAAGGAACTCATGGGCAGTTGAGAAATATTGCTTTAGGGTCATACAAGCACCACTAAACATAGATTTATCTCACAAAAGTTATTACCAATATTTTATGATGAGAATATGAGACCTGGTGAGATAAACAATGTGATAGTGAAGAGAAAGTTTTATTTACATAATAAATCTATGATAATTACTTTATTCATAATAATTTTTATCATCTAATTGTCAACTGATGGTTGTTGGTGCTAATCAAACACCAACAAGAATCACCAATTTGGAGTTCAGTGAAAAAGGAAACTTAATTCAGTGCAAAATAGCTCACTTGTGAGACAGCACTTCTGTGAGGCCTCCCTGGGAACAAGCCCCTCTCCAGTCAGACAGCTCTGCTCTCCTCCTCTCTGGTACGCCCCCTTCTATGTCTGCTCTGGCCAGCACCCTGCCTGCTCTGCCCCAGCAAGACACCTCCAGCACAACTTTCTTGTTTCAGCTCCGGCCAAAGAAATGAAATTTTCAGTAGAAAAAGGAACATGCGCCACCAGAGCCAGAAGGAGCTGACTTATATAGACAAAGTTCCTGGTTCCTGATTGGTTTGTCCTCATGTAAATAAGGACTCTAAATACTCAAGTTTGATTGTTTTAAAAAGCCCTCTCTTTACTGATCAGAATGGAGTCACTCTGATTGGTCAGGGAAGATGCTGATGGGGGATATAGCTGCGCAGTTCCAATTGGATGGGGAAAGCCCCAGTCCTGTTGGTTGAAATAGATTTCAGGGAGTCCTTTCTAAGTGCTGGCTCAGAGAGCAGGAACACAGCTGCAGACGGGCAGTTCAGTGCAGAGGCAGAGTTCAGTGCAGGTTTCCCCCTGAAGTGCAGTTTGCATGAGAGGTCCTTGTGTAGAAATGGCTTCTAGGCTCTGCTTTTGTTGTTGTTGTTATTTTGTTTTGTTGTTGTTTTTTAATTTGAGGCTAGTTAGCCAACAGGAGCCCTTTTATAGAAGATATTTTCTTTTTCAGGGTCCACATAATGAACATTCACTGTTAACAACCAAGACTAGTCATCAATGTTTAATCTAACATAAACACTATTTTAGTGAGAGGAAGAAGTATTATCTCAATCACATATAGGAAAAGACTAAAGGACTTGGCTAGGGAAAAATCTAGTAACTGCTGGGAGTAGATTCCAAGGAAAGTTTGCCGGCACCTAAAACATACACTCTTTTTACTACAAACATATCCTCCCCGTGTCTTTCCCCAGAAGGGGACAGTCAACATAGAACAGCATTACACTAAGGACATATCTGAGGCATCAACTTAAACTCTAGTTAAGAAACAAGAAATACATTAATAGATATGTGTATAGGGGCCATTTTTTCTCAACCAAAAATTGGGCCCCATTTGGAGAAAACAGGACAGAATGGCTTTAAATCAGATGATTGTGAACATTCTGGGGCACATGGCCACCACTGATCAGTATATGATAAATAAATAGCATGTGGGAGGAAGAGACCACATATAGAAGAAAGATCAATGGATAAAGAGAACATTCCAAACTGATGGTCAGGCAGGGTTATGAGAGAAATGGGAAGGCAGACTGTCATGAAACACTTTAACATCTCAGAGTCTCCTAGTGCTCTATAGCTAGGCCTAAAACATAGAACAAAATGCAATTTTTTTCTTATACATCATTAAATTTTTTTCACATAAAATTCTTTGAGAACATTGAGAGACAAAATATGATTCAGATATCCTGAGTTAACATGGTGTGAAAATCTAAACAAACAAGTAATGTTATGCTGAAATTATATTGCTTTAAAATGATGAAATGTATTTCATATAAAACAAAGCTGTTTAAAAACAACACAAGAATACTATTTTCTACTAAGTTGTCTGGGTATGAAGTGATATGGAAAATAGATATCATATAACATTATTCTGTTTATCAATATATAATTATGAAGTAATTTACAATAATGCTGTTATTGATTTAACTTCACCCATGTGGCTTCAGAGGATATTTATACTTTAGTAATAAATTTAACTAAGTTATTGGATGAAAATCGCCATTAAGCAATCCTAATTAGAAAACAGATGCTGAAGTGAAGATCATGTTTTATCTTGGGACTGTCCTGATCCCAATATAGTTGCCTTTTTAATAGATTGATGTTGCTGTGGCAAAACAATTGGGAATAGTTCCTATCAATTCTATTTAAGTGAGCCTCATGCTTCAGCATATGGTAAATAAAACACATTTAGATTTCCCTTGAAGTACTCTGGTAGCTCACAATTTCAATCCAAAAGTTGCAGCCCCGCTTTCCCTTTCCCCCTTGTGTCTCAGTCCGCAGTTATGCCATCAGGCATGCAGCACAAAGCAGACAGAATGACTGACCTAAGGTGCAAAGAATGCACCTATTGTGAAATAAACAAAATAATTTCTCTTTACAAGTTGAGAACAACTATGTTTGGGGGTTTAACTCTACCATCCATGTTAACAGATCCCAATAAGCAAAGCTAAAATGTAGACTAATAAATGTAATTACTTATAACTTAACTGACTCCTCTGAATTGCCAAACCAAATTTTAGCTCTGGGAACATTAATAACAAATTGAAGAGTCTAGCCAATTATCTTTCTGAACTTAATTTTGTTATTTCCCTAAGAAATACTTTGTTACACTTTTGTTGTATCCATGAAAAATCAGTTTTGTAAGGTCAGATTGAAACTATTAAGAGACAAGAGTTATCTTATGCTCCAAATCATTAAGAATATAACCAGAAAAGAAGAGCTATAACAGTTCTTATGATAAATAAATGCAGGGGCTTTGAAATCAGAGGACTCAGCAGATACAATTGCTAAATATGAGGCTTTGGAAAAGCAACATAGTCTTGTTAAGTCTCAGTTTATTTAGATGGAAAATAGGTGACCAGAGTAACAATATACAAGATTATGTGACATGAAGTTTTCACATTTGTAAGCAAGTTTTCCAGTGGTTGATGCCTACGTACTGGATATATATTGTGGTTCTTGTGTTTTCCCTTAAAGTTTATGGTCAAATAACTAGAACTCCTTCTCAAACAATCCTTGAAGGCAAATGGCAGCAGAGACTTCAATTTTGTTGCATCATTAAAATCGTAGAATTTTATGAGGTAGAAATAGTGTGCTATCTAAGCATAATTGTACAGCCAATGTGAATTCTGTGTCTTCTTTACCTTGTAAATTATCAGAGGTAGGAATTGTTTTCTTTTTTATTTTAATATACAAAGACTACCTTCATATTTGGGTAATGCATGTTACTTCCATTATTATCCAAATTCTTTTCCATAGTTGTATGCTGGCTTAATTTGTGACTACTAATCAACAATTACTTTTTAATAACATATCAAGTCTTTCTAAAAATATGTTTGATAAAATTTTAAAATCCAAAATAAATAAAATATTAAAATTCATAAGTATCCCAATTGCATGTCAACTTATTTTTATGGTTCTTCTTACCTATCACAATTTTGAATTTGTATTCTATCATTTTTGTTACCTATTAATTCAATATTAATAATTTAAAAGAATCAGTTATAAAGATAAGTGTAGTCTTTTGACTTTATAGTCTTGTTGTAAAGGTTCAGCAAAACTAGGTCATCGCCAGATCTGGGTCATGGTCCTGGTTTACAGGCCAACAGTAGTGCCAGGTGCAGCCACCAGGTATGAGGACCAGTTACCAAGCATCAGAAACAGAATGACAGTTAATATCTCAGGAAAAACTTGCAGAAAAATAAGTCAGGCTGACAAAATCCAGGGTGTATAATGAAAAGTAAATTGAAAGGTGCTAAGAGATCAGTTTTGATTTCCATCTTGAATTTACAAATTAGAAAAGTGATTGAAAAAAGTGCAGTTTGGGTCACTGCTGAAAGAAAGTATAACTAAATCTTCTTTGCTGTTCTTTTAATTCTGAGAGCTTTTTGGTGAATTACAATAGTTTAAGAAGCCAGCTACTAACTGACATAGCAGAGGAGTGACTAAGACAGACAACTTTTATTGACAGAGTAGTCAACAATTTGATGAAATAATCTGACATAATAATGCTCCTAAAACATGCTGACTGTTCATGTATTGTTATTTTTCTTTATTTTATATACTACCCTAGAAAACTAGAATTTCTATTAAACATTACATAGCTCAGAAAAGAGAAATCTGGCAAAGCACGGTACTCCTAATTCAGAAAATTCTTTCAAGTTACTGCTCAAAAGGCTTATGGGGCTAAGTGCTAGTTCCTGATACATTTTTTCTAAAACTGATTAAAATTTCCAGTTTTCACTCTAGAGTTGTAACTCTTATCTTCACAAGAAAAAAAATTGAACAAACTGAAAATTAATAACTTTTCTTTGATTTATCAGAGAATTGAGGTCACAGGAGAAGTGGTTATCCAGAAAACTGGAGAGACAGTGAAATACAGAGAAATCAGTTTACTGTGAACATAAGCTGCTGAAAAGAGAAACTGGTAAAAATGCTTAGATAATTGAGGAATTACTATAAGATAAATGTGGACTGGCTTGAGAGTTAAAAACATATGGGGCACAATCTTAGGGACATACCCACATTTTTATGAATTTTATATTAGGAACTCCATCAGATTCTCATTGAGAAGAACCCAAGAAAAATCCCCTCAGGATCCCAGCAGAGGAGAGTAAATATCACTATTTTGAAATACACTCATAGTAAAAGTATCCATCATATAAACAGGCTAAAGAGGAAAAACCACATGATCATATCAACAGATTCAGAGAAGAAATTTGACAAAATCCAGCAGTCATTCATAAGAAAACCCTCAGTAAGTTAGGAATATAGGGGACTTCCCAACTCAATAAAGAACATCTAAAAAACAGCCTACAGATAATATACTAAATGGTAAGAAATAAGAAACATTTTCCCTAAGATCAGGAGTAAAGCAAGGATATCACCTCTCACTACTCCTATTCAATACTGTACTAGAATTCCTAGCTAGTACAATAAAACAAGAAAAAATATATAATATATAGATTAAGAAGAGAAATATAAAACTGTCTATGTTCACAGATGACACAATTTTCTACATAGAAAATCCCACAAAATTAAGAAAACAAAAAGATATGCATTATACAAAGTTAATATAAAATTCAATTAATTCTTTATATATCAACAATGAGCACTTGGATTTTTAGTTAAAAGTACAATGGCATTTACTTAAGCACACAGAAAAATTAAATATTTCATAATAAATCCAACAAAATATGTATTAGATTCATATAAAGATCACTACAAAACTCTGATTAAAAGAGATCAAAGAAGATCTAAATAAGTAAAGAAATATTCCATGTTCAAAGATGGGATGACTCAATATTGTTAAGATAGTTTTTCTTAACTTGATTTATAGATTTAATGAAATCCCAATAAAAATTCCAATAAGTTATTTTGCAGATATGAACAAACATCTTCTAAAGTTTATATGGAAAGCCAAAACACCCACTATGCCTAACACAGTATGGAAAGAGAAAAATCAGAGAGCTGACACTATTTGTCTTCAAAATTCACTATAAAATTACAGAAATCAAAACACTATAGTACTGAAGAAAAAATTGGAAAATGGATTAATGGAACAAAATAGAAAGGCCAGAAATAAAACCACACAGATACAGTCAAATGGTCTTCAACAAAAGATTTAAGTCAATTCAGTAGAGATAGGATAGCCTTTTCAACAAATTGTGCTACAACAACTGGACTGTCACATGCAAAAAAAACATAAAAAAATGAAACTGCAATAAATAAGCCCTTTCATTCTTAAAAAATTTACTCAAAATAAACCATAGGCCTAAATGTAAAATGTGATACTGAAATTTCTAGAATATAATATAGGACAAAATCTAGGTTAGCTTGGAATTGTTGATGAAATTTTAGACACCAAAATCATGATTGGTGAAAGAAAAATTGATAAGTTGGAATTTATTAAGATGTAAACCTTCTGATTTATTAAAATGTAAACCTAAGAGAATGAGAGAGCAAACCACATAGGAGAAATACTTACAAAACACTTATTTGACTAAATATTCATAACCAAAATATACAAAGAATTCTTAAAACTTAATAATAAAAATGAATACCCTAATGAACAAAATATTAAAGCAGGCATCAGCAAAGAAGACATAGAGATGGAAAAATAGCCTTTGTTATTCAGGATTTGCAAATTAAAACAAGAATGAAATACTACTACATACCTATCAGAATGGCTAAAATGCAAAAAACTGACAATAAAACATGCAAGCAGAGATGTAGAGTAGTGGACCCTCTTGTTCATTGCTAGCAGGAATGCAGGTGGCACAACTATTTGAGGATAGTTTGCCCATTTCTTACAAAGCTAAACGTTGTCTTACCATGCAATTCAGCAATCATGCTACTAAGCATTACCCAAATGATCTGAAAGATGTCCACAGAAAAATTGTGCACATGAATATTCGTAGAAATTTTATTCTTAATTTCCCAAATTGTAAATTACCAAGATGACTTTCATAGGTCAGTGGATAAACAAAGCATGGTACATTCATACACTGGAATATTACTCAGTGATGAAAGGAAATGAGTCATCAAGCTACAGAAAGATGTAGAGGAAGCTTAGAAGCATATTGCTAAGCAAAAATAGCTAGTCTTAAAAGACTGTATAGTGTATGATTCCATCTTTATGCCATTCTGGAAAAGGCAAAACTAAGAGGGCAGTGAAAATATCAGTGGTTGTCAAGAACTCAGGGAGAGGACAGGGTAAACAAGTGGAGTACAGGGGACTCGAAAACTGTGGAAGTGCTTTGCATATTACTGTAATGGTGGATACGTGATATTAGGCATTGACAAAACATATGAAACTATACAACACAAAGAGGGAAGCCTGATGAAATCTGTAAGCTATAGTTAATAGTATGTCATATTGGATCATTAATTATAACAAGTACAGCAGATGAATACAAGATGTTAATAATAATAATCAGTAGGGGAAATTGTACAGAGAAAAGGAATTGTCTGTTCATTACTACCTTCCCAGGGTTCTGGAAATGTAAATTTGTTCTAAAAATAAAATATATTTTGCTAACTGTGGTGTAAATGCAGCTCATAAAATTTAAGTCATGTTGAGGTGGCTAAGAAACAGTCAGGCTGAATTCAGTTTTTGCAATCCTAGTTGTGTGCTTTTCAGAAAGCTGCTTAATATTTACAATACTGTTTCATTTTTAGTGGAATAAGAATAATACCATCTTTAGTGTAGGTTTTTTATTATTGTTAAATGATATAACATGTGTATACAAGTAATTGACATATACTGGAATAAGTATACAATAAACAGTAATCACTAGTTGGATCCTAAAGAACTTTAGAGTTATTAAAGATGGAAAGTAAAGCTCAAAGGCATGAAATTATTTGTGAAGATCATAAAGGAATATCATTTGCAGAGCACTAGCTGTGCTGTTATAGAGCACTGTATTAAGCATTTGTAAGAATAAAAGAAAAAAGCATGTTTTTCTTCCCTGAATTGTGGCTGACTTTTTAAAAGTTGCTGATTTAAAATCTAAGAGACAGAATTTTTTCTATATTGTTTCCTGTTGTCCCATGATTTTTTTTCCATCACTACAACAGTTCAGAAAAGGGAAGGTGGGAAGAAAAGACCAAGCAAAGACACCCTTGAAACCTGTAACAGTTGGTTTAAGTACTTTCCCTGCCCAGGGCACAACCCCAAGCTACTTCTTCTTAGTTTCACTCAAATCTGGGAGCTGTAGGACTGACTGACTGGTAACAGGTTGCATTGGCTCACTCTGTACCTGCTAGGTTGTTCTAGGGTTCCATCCTCAATTTGATGGAAATATGTGTCTTCAGCATAGAAAGGAGGACTGTTCTATGGCACAATTTAAGATATTAGTTTGTTTTATGAAATACATGTTCACCAATAAGTCATTGAACAAACTGCAATCAGCCTAGGTAGAAATCAGTCTTGGAAAACAGCAATTCCTTTACCACTTTAACTATCATCTCACAATGGAAATACATGACAGAGACTATCTTACACCAAAATTTATCCAAGTTCATGGGCAAAAATATCACTAGGTACTTCTCTATAGGACTCAATTTGTAATAGCAAAGATTTCTTCTGGACAATGCATCCAGCTCATTCTCATCCTTCAGGTTTCTGCTGAAATGTAACATCCTAGAAAGTATCCATTTAAACATGACCTCCCTTTCTCCACTCCCTGATACTGGTCAGATATGTCATCACCCCATTTGTTGGTTTCCATCATTTGTACTTAAGAAAACTGACAGTTGTATACTTATTAGTTCATTTTCTTCTTTGTTATTGCTCTCATGATAATTTTTGAAGTTCCTAAAAGTAAGGTCTGTGTTTTATTCGCCAAAATATACACTGTTCTTTTCCTTTTACCTGATGACAAGTGATGCTCAACACAGCTACTCACTGTTTAAGCCAAAGAATGAATGGACTTGGGAAGGTTATATGTCCAAAGACCTCATGTCACACAACATAATACATCTCTCAGCTTAGGCCTCAAAGAGCTTAAATAATTAACTTACAACAAATTCTAAGAAGCTGGTATAGTCATTTCAACTGCTTTGAATTTGTCTAATGATTTTTGTTTTAATTCACAGGTTACTGATGGTTAGAACATAGTGAAGATCAAAATAAAGTAGTCTTTCCACACATATTGAAGAAAACAAAACTCAGATACAAATATAAAGTATAAGAAATATTGACAACCCAGGGTATTCTTTTACTTGTATACTTCAAGAATAAAATCAAGCTAAAAGTATTTACAAATTAGGATCCATTTAGCTAACAAATAATGTGGCACAGACAAATTAATATAATAAAATATAATACAGCTTGATGTAAAGGTTAAGGCAGTTGATATATGAATACAACAAGATACTATTATTGGAAATTGAGTTTCTTAAAATTAAAAGAAAAAGGTTTGGGTTATTAGTAATATTTGTAGTCAATAGTAAGCAAATAAAAGTTTCATAATGACATATTAGTCAAGAATTTTCTTTTTCTAACTGACCAATGCATCATGTAGTAAAAAATATTTTTATGATTAACTATTGCAGAAATATTTTATCTGAAATCATTTGCTATTATTTAATATAGAAACTCCTCTGATACTATCAGGAAAAGCTGACAATGGCAGCAGGGGTTTGAAAGATTATTTTTAATATTTGGCATAATAGTCTGTAATAGTTCCTATGACCCTGATCATTCAAAAATTGAATAAAAAGCAAAGGTAAAGTCAAAATTTCTCACATTGCTTAATAATAATTAACATTTTTTGTGGTATTTTTATAGTCAGGATTTCATTTCACCCATGGTTTATTTTTAAAAATTTTCCCAATTGTTTTTTAGATTGCTGAAATAACAGAGATATTATTTTGGAAGAATATATCCTAACTTGAAAAAAATAAAATAAAAATCCTGAGATAATAAAAACAGTGTAGCTCTAGCCATCAACAAGCAAATAGATTTGCAGAAAGGAAGAGCATGGAGAATGGATACAAGAGGCACCTATTATGTCCAAAACTATAAGCAAAGTTCAGAGGTTGAAATTACAAAATTAGTGTGTTCTTTTGTGGATATTAGAGAAATATGAATAAATGAATTGATTGCAGTATTATGAATAAATTGAGAGACTAATCACTAACAACTAACATTATAATAATAAACATCTCTACAAAGCACATTAACAATTTCAAGTTAGTACATAGCAATTCAGTTTTAATAAAAAGAAAAAAATTGATAGATAAAATATCTTGAAAATGCATGGCAGGACAAAATGTTCTAGGTGCATTTTTCTACATACCTTTCCTCTAAATACTACCATACAAGTCCTGTCCAAAAAGTATCCAGCCATATACTATGAAAAATAGAGACATTTATTGAAGAAGATACAAGAAAAATTGTACATAAAACAATGACTCCTCAGTCACCTTCAAAGTAGGCACCTTGAGACCTCACACATTTCTCCCAGTCACCATCAGCTGCCTCATCATATTTTCCTGAATCTCATCCACTGTCTGAAATCTCCTCCCTTTCAAAGGTCACTTTAGTCTTGGGAAAAGGCAGAAGTTGCAGGGTGCCAGATCTGGGCTATAGGGGTGCTGAGTCAGTCACCTGGGTGATTTGATGTTTTGCCAAAAAACTGTATGAGACGTGTTGCATGAGCATTGTCATGATGCAGTTGCCCATCGTTGCGGCCTTCTGAACCATCAAATAAATAGTTTCCATGGACAAATGTTCAAACTTCATGCAAATTTTGATGTAGATGCATTGCTCTACTCGCTCAGACATTTTGAATGCAACAACCATAAGGTACATATGGTCATTCAATGGCACCAAATGCCCCCAATGACTAGTACAGTGAAGTCATCATTGTTCATGCGTGCACATTCCAGTCCACTCTCCTTGGTTGCCAGGTTACCTGGATGTCACACAAACATTGCTGTATTAACAATGGTTGGATTTTTTTTGGAAAGAGCTTATATACCTAGAAATACTTCAGCAGATAATGATAAAAAGACTCTGACAAGTGGACAAAAGAATGTGGCCTGAATAAGGCACTCAGGACTTGAGAAAAGATGTCATATTGAGTTCCTGGAGTTTCTTTTTGTCTTCCATATTGGCAGACTGGATTGAGGAAAGGCCTGCAAGCAGGAGCTGCCAAGAAGGATAGGAAAAAGAAAAAACAAGCAAAACCGGTTCTTCCTGAGCAAAGGAGTAGGAAAGGAGCAGCCTAGCAGAGAGCTAGCAAGGAGATCCCGGCCAAACACCGGAGGGGGGCGGGGTGTCAGGGGGGCCTGTTCAAGAACTCTCTCTCACTCCCCCCAGCAGACTCCCAACAGGAGCACTGGCGATGTCTGCCCCAAACCATGCACAGTGGCAGTTCTGCTCTGCCACAGTGTCAGCACTAGCATGGCTTTCACCCATACTCAGAGCAGCATTAACAATCCCTTATAGCAGCAGTGTCTAAGGCACAGTGTTTCCTGAATCTTCCACCTAATAGCACTGGGAAGTGCAGATGGCACTTGCAAGGATCAGTAAGGAACACCAGAAGAGTCATAAAAACAAAACTGACCAGAATAGCATTGCTTCATCCCTAAAAATGGAATCGTCATTGAAACTACAGCTCCTAAAAGTAAGAGAGAACCTATGTACTAAACCTACATAGAGTTACTGCTGTCTGAGAAAGATTTAAATAGAATCAACTGTCCCCTAACATTATAGCCAAAATGTCCAGGATACATGTTAATTTAAAAAATATCAGTCACTATACCAATAACCTTGAAAAAACATACACAAAAAAACAAAACAACTAGCCAACACTGAGATGAATTTGTTGTTGGAATTATCTGAAAGTATTTTAAAGCACTTATCATATCAGCACTTCTACAGAAAATTACAAATTGTCTTTTTAAAAAATGGGGAAAGCTAACAAAGAAATAGTAGTTATAAATATAAACCAAATACAAATGACAGAAGTGAAGAAATATAGAATAACTGGAATAAAAACATTCTTTTTTAAAAGACTTTATTTATTTATTTTTAGAGAGAGGGGAAGGAAAGGAGAAAGAGAGGGAGAGAAACATCAATGTGTGGTGACCCCTCACACAACCACTACTGGGGACCTGGCCTGCAAACCAGGCACGTACCCTGACTGGGAATTGAACCAGCAACTCTTTGATTGGCAAGTGGGCACTCAATCCACTGAGCAGAATAAAAAACTTTCTGAGTGGGCTCAATAGCAAACTGGAGACGGAAGGTAGAATCAAGGAAATTTAGGACAAATCAACAGCTTTCACAATGTAAACAGTAGAAGGAAAATAGGGGTGAATGACACTAACAACGAAAGGAATAGAGACTCAAAGAATAATGGGTAAATAATGAAAGAATTGATATTTATATCACCAGAGTTCCAGAATGAGAGTAGAAAGATCGTGGGGCTGAAAATGTGTGGGAAGAAATAGTGGTGCCCTGGCTGGTGTGACTCAGGGTATAGATAACTGGCCTGTGAGACAAAAGATCACAGGCTCCATTCCCAATTGGGGCACCTGCCTGAGTTGTGGGCCCAGTATCCAGTTGAGGGATGTGCAAGAGACAACCAAAATGGTGTCTTTCTCTCTCCCTTTTCCTCTCTCTAAAAATCAATAATAAAATGTTTAAGAAAGAAAGAAAGTAGTAGTGGCTGAAACTTCTTAAACTTAGTGTAAGATAATTCTACAGATTCAAGAAGATGACTATACACCAAATAAGACACATTTTAAAAATCCCACACAAAGATCAAACATATATAAACTTTAAGTAATAAAAATGAAAACTAAAGACAAAGAAAGAGAAATTAAACAGCCAGAGAGAAAGGACATGTTACCTTTAAGGAGACTTTAATTCAAATAGCAGTTGATTTCTTATCTGAAACTACTGAAGACAGAGGAAATGTTTAAACGTCTTTCAAGTGTTGAAAGTCATCAATCTGTGACTTTTTTTTCAGAAAAAACATCCTTCAGAAACTAAGGTGAACTGAAGAGATTCTCAGAAAAAGGTGACTAATGAAATATGTCACCAGAAGATAAGCCCTTAATAGTTAAAAGAAGTTCTCTAAAAGAAAGAAAAGTATAACATAAGAAAGCAAATGTCTTTAAAATTAAAGAAAAATAGAATGGGTAAAAATAAGGGTAAATAGAATACTCTAGACTACTCTTCAACAAGTAAGTTTCCTAAAACATTTTTTTATGTTTGAAACAAAAATTATAATACCATCTGAAGTGGTACTCAATGTATCTAGAGGAATTCATCAAGATGATTATATTTTAAAAGTGACAGGGAAAGAACAGGGGATACCATAACAAATTCTACAGCCATTGCTCATAAATGGAACTGCTTTGAAGAAATGGATGAATTTCTTATAAACCACACACTGCAAAACTCACTCAAGTGAAGAGAAATGACCAGAAGAATCCTAAAACTGATGAAGCTGAATTTGTAATTATAAAATCTTTCAAAGAAGTTTACAGATCCTGATGCTTTCACTGAAGATTTTGTTCAACTATTAAAGGAAAAATTAATACCAATTTTAAACAATCATTTACATAAAAAAGAGGAAGTAAAGCTTTCTAACTCATATTATGAGGATAGTATTACCAGATATCAAAACCAGACATAGTGAACACAAAAAAGAAAGGAAGGAAGAACAAAAAAAAGGAACTATAGATAAATATCTCTCATAAAGTCAAGTGTAAAAATCCTCCAAAAAATTAGAAAATTAAATCCATCATATATCAAAAATTAATATACTGCTACTAAATTACCTGATTCCAAATATGCTAGTCTGGTTTAACATTTTTAAAAAACCATCAGTATAATGATGCACTACAAAATGCCAATGACCTCCAGGTCCATCCGTACTGTCTCAAAAGGTAAAATTTTCTTCTTTCTTACAGCTCAGTAGTATTCCATTGTGCAAATGTCCCATAGTAGTTTTATCCACTCATCTATTGATGGACACTTAGGCTGCATAGTATGCTAAGTGAAATAAGCCAGAGAGAGACAAATACCATATTATTTTACTCATATGTGGAATCTAATGAACAAACTGAAATAACAAGGAAAATGAGGACAGACTCTTAGATAGAGAGCAGGCTGATAATGTGCTGGGCTGCTTAAACAAGGTGGAGGGTCAGATTTGGCCTGTGGGCCTTGTGTTTGCCACCTGTAGTATAGTGAAAATATCACTCAAGCAGACAGTTCTAGCCCTAGTTCTTCCACAACTGGGCTATATAAACTTAGGAAAAATGTCACTTTATTAATTCCCTTTATGACAATGATATGGACTAAGTTAATGGTTTGCAAGCTGTTTCCTTGACCAAGGAACATTTTTTTTCTACTAAAATCTTTTGAGAGAGACAAGAATGTAAGAGCCAGAGACAGGACGCTACAGTGGAAGGAGAGTCAGAGGCCAGGAGCTCACCTTTTCCTTCTACCTCTGCTGGTTGCTGCAACAATCTCCAAAGTTCCTCAGAGCACAGTTTAAAGGCATCTGGCATAGAACAAACACTTCAAAAATTTATATGGAATTATAAACAACCCCGAATAACTACTGCAATTTTGAGAAAGAAGAGTAAAGTAGGAGGAATCACAATACCTGATACTAAACTATATTACAAGGCCACTGTAATCAAAACAGTTTGGTACTGGCATAAAAACAGGAGCATTGACCAATGGAACAGGACAGAGAGCCCAGAAATAAACCCAAATCTCTATGGTCAAT
>CM052542.1:82218706-82239564 GCA_028533065.1 Trachops cirrhosus | reverse complement strand
CTGGAATGGGAATAAAGGATAGAAACTGTACTGAATAATCTAAAATTAAAAATTAAAAAAAAAATAAAGGTATCTGGGCCGGATGATCTCCAGGAACCCTTGACAGTTTTAAATTGCATGGTGACTATTTAGAGAAGGGGTAAAAAAGAGAGTGTTTCTGAAGGAGATGGATGAAATTTTGAGGTTCTGGGGTAAAACCAGGGACCCAGCTGCTGGAGACAAGAAGGAAATGATGGGGAGCAGGCAACCTGTGCCTGGTCGGTTCTCTGTGATCTGGAACTGTTCCTTCCTGGCTGCATGACATCACCCACAGAGAATGGCCCACTTGCTAGCACAGCCTAGGGCAGCACCAGTGTCATGATCAGGCAGAAAGAACACAGTGGAGAGAAGGCAGAGGCAAGCAGATGCCAGGATGTCCTTTGTCTACACCCATGTAAAATACCCCCAAGAAGGAGGTCAGCGCATTCTAGATTAAGGCTTTGGATAGTGAAGTGAAAAAAGAAAATTTGCTACAGGGAAAACATTGTCTGGGCAGAGGGCACTGGGCAGAGAGGGCAACTCTCTCACTATAATGGAGCTGGCAGTCAGAAGACCATGCATTTTTCCAAACCAGAAAGCTTTGAGCCATGAGGAGGAAATGTTGACTAGTAACAACCAGCTGGTGTTTAAAGCTGATGATGATCTTGGCAGTTTAATTTAATTCGGCCTCAAACTGAAGTAAGACACTATCTAGCAGATACAACTTTGGCATCAGGAATTTGCTAGCTTTTGACTGTGACAATAAAATAATAGAGGACAGCAGTGACACCTGGATTATTTGGTTCTGCTGGGAGAACATTTCTATTGGACAAGGAGATTCTTCCCCCCCCCCAAATAAAGATGAAAGGCAGAGTTTATGGGCAAATTCTTATTATTTATGAGATGAAGGACTGAAGTTTCATGAGAACAGATTTTATAACAAGAATGGTCACATTTTTACTTTGTTAAGAAGAATAAATACACATTTGACTGTATGATCATTTCAAATTCAAAAGTAGCCTTCATGTATTAGATTTTAAAAGTCAGCAGTTTTCAAAATGTGTTCGCTGGAGCATTTACAGATCCAAAAGTTTCTGATGTTGATGGTTATCTCACTATGAAAAATTTTCATTCTCACTACTGGTATTACATGACCAAGGAATTTTGCAAAAGAGAAAAAAGTCCTAGTATAATTGATAGAGTGAAAATCAAAGCAAAGAATGTAAGACACAGTATTTACATAGATGAATTACAGAAATAGTCTCTGGCCAGCAGCCTTTATAAGAATGTTGTTTCATGCCATGAAAATAAAATTTACCTTGTGAATGCTGATTTTTCTGAGGTCTCCAAGTATTGACCATGGGATATCTATTGTCGTTGCTTTCTGTCACAAAGAAGTCTTTTTATTTAAAATTTCTGATGAAGAATGAGAGAACAATGAAGCTGCTATCACTTAGGGTTAGGTTTGGTTACATCAAACAAAAATCAAACAAGTAAATAAAAATCAATTGCTTAAACAAGAAAGAAGTTTGTTTCTCTCTCATGAAAAACAAATCTGCCAGTAGATAGCATAGGACTAATATGGTGGCTCTAAAACATGCAAAAATGCATTTCCTTTTGCCTTGGGTTTTTGCTGTCTTAAGCACAAAACTTCCACTTCATGTCCAACATGTTACTTGGGCTCCAGAGCCTCACATCTTTAGCCACACCCTCAGAAATAAGGAGGTAAAGTTAAGGGTGCATCTTCCTCCCTTTAAAGATACTTTCTAAAGCTACACACAGTGTATCCTTTTACATGTCTTTGGACGAAATATAATGACATTAGCACAGCTGACTTCAACATAAGCTAAGAAATGTTATTCTTCTCCTGGGTGACCATGAGCAATAACCAGGAGAAATTCTGGATTTTTCTTACAAGGGAAAATCGGAGAATAGATATCAGTATAGCAACTAGTAAATCTTAGTCAAAGGTAATTAAAAGGTAGGCTTCATTTTAAAATTTATTTCAGAGGCTCTAGTAATTGTAATATATATATTATATAGAATATATATATATATGTATTCTGTAGATATATGGAGAGAACCTAATTTCCAGATCTTCATTAAATCTAGACTTTACCTTTTAAAATAAAATTTAAATCAATACTTTTAAATATGTTTTAACTTCATACTTTATACCATAAAAGTCAGTTTCCCAAAAGATTGACTCATTCAACTGTCATCTTCTGATCACTGATGATAAAATCTCAAAAAATGAATGCATATATTTATAGGTATAAAAATTATATTTCACACTTTAATTAGCTATTTTATAAATGGATATTAGCACTGTAGCATTGAAAACATTTTAAGGAGTCAATATAATTTTTAAACTCTTAGGCTATTAATAACCACTATCTTATTTGAAATTGCTGAAAGAAACTCTTACTAGTCCCTGAAAAAAAATGCATTCATTTTTTTTGTGGAAAGTAACAGATAGATTATTCTGAATCATTTATTTTGTAACTGTAAAATTAAATGAGCACATTTTATTTATTTGCTTTAATAAAAGTGATTTAGAAATAAATTAACTAAAATATGTGGAAAAACTTAAGTTAGCTATAGAAGTTATTCTTCTACTTATTCTTCTACTTGTTGAGGCAGTGAGAGCAGAGATTGTGGGAGCAGTGCAAATTGAGGGTAACTTTGAACCATGTGAGATCTGTATTTCAGTTTTAAGAAAGTTAAATGGGCATAAATCTTGTACTCGCATTTTCATATTTGTCTGTGAATTGGCAATAGATTGATAATAAATGAATTTTCTGAATATAAGTTAAACAATACATTGTTCAAATTACTTGTGATTCCCACACATATTAAAATGTTGACTTACTGAAAGGTATTACAGAGCCTATATTCTCACCAATCTAGGCAGCTTAATTTTTTCTTACTTTCTTTTGAAACAGTATATCATAAACCACTGAAATATGATAATGACAATTAAAATTCCCATTCCCTAAAGTTCAGTTGTGTATATTTTCTAATGGATACTTTCTCTATTTTCAGTTCAAAATGCAATCAGAAGTGAATTTATGGTAGATATAGTTGTTATGGAATTTTAAAAGCAAAATACATAAAAATACCTAAATGAATCAAATAGAAATGATTTGTCTTGCATATAAAATTATTTTCTTCCTTAAGAGGCTTCTATTTATTCAATTATTTGATGAACTCAGCAAATCTGTGGGGCTACTATTTTTTTGTAAAGTAAGAGAATTATATAATTCTTCTAATTATTTTCATACTGTAAATTAAACCAATAATATATGTATTTGCTATAAGAAGCTGGTGTACTAAAATATACAATATAATAGATTTTAATAATATTTAATATTTAATGGGACTTTTATACTAAGACAATATGTTTTGAAGTTTTTAAAATATAGAAATACAGCAAAGTATAAAGAAAACAAAATTCCCCTATCCCATCATCTATAGATTATATAGGCAACAAATGTTAGCTTATTTTCATTACTGGTGATGCTATTTCTATATTAGTAGTTCTTGCTAATTTTTGGTAATTATGTATTTGAATAATGCAATATAATTTAAAAAATTAGAGAACCTTTTTTGATAATTTCTAAATAATCTTCTTTGAATCATCACTTTATCACTGATTTATCCATGCCTCTCTGCCCATGAGCAGCAGGCTGTGCCGGCAGGGGAGTCGGCACCACCTGTATGCAGCCACCAGCAAAGAACTCGCAGGGGGTGGCGTGTAACTCCGCACTCCTCAGGTGTGACAATTCTCAGGCATATGTTTTACACTAATTTCCAGATTTCTTCTTCAAATATCCCCAGTCTGCACTTCCTGATGATTGAATGTGTTTCCTGCCCCCTACTGACGTTTCCTGCAGTTCTCAAATCAACCACTTGCTCTGAGCGCCTTGGCTCTGAGCCTCTTTCAGGAGGAACAGAAACTAAGACAAAATTTCTAAAACCAAAATATAATGCATTACCATATCATAATCCAAACAAACTTTAGCTTCAGAAATGTACATAAATGTACTTGGGAAAATTACAAGCTTAGGACAATCTATATTACTTTATGTGGGATTACAATCAAGTACTTTAACAAAATCATCCCATAAATTTTGAAATAAATGTAAATTTAAATGATGTAAACACTGCAAGGCATGAGGGAAGCACACCAGCCCTCAGTAAGAAAGGATAAATGACTCTGAGCGTGCCCTCTCTTACCGGGAGCATGCGGAAGAGTGAGCATCCGCATCACACTTTATAACCGTTCAGAAAGGCATGGAGTTATAGACTACACAAAGCAGTTCAAAGGCACTTTTTTTAACTGTGTGAAGTTTTATGACTGCTTTCCCCAAAATGCATCTGCAAAGGTTTTGAGAAGGCAAACACAAATACAGTCAAAAGATTATTAACTTCTTTCTCTAAGATGTGTTCTTGTTTAACATTTTTCACTGTTATTATTTTATTTAATTATTGTCTTTTCAATTTCTCTGTGAGATTAATTTTTCTTACTTTTAGAGGAAGGGTCCTCCCCTCACCCTTGCAAATTGTCTAGCAAACCATCTTTCCTAAGTCACACATGAATCTTAACAACAACAACAAACTCTAAAGATTTATCCCTCACTTAGTTTCTTAATTTTATCAGTCAGGAGAACATTTACTTTAATCATTGACTATATGAAGACATAATTTTAGGTGATTTTTCTAGTTTGAACAAAGTCAGTTTTAGGTGTTGCTCCGATCTTTTTCTAGAACTTTATATCGATTACCTTGATGATGTTTAACCTACGGTTTAACATCATCAAGGATTTGTTTCATACTTGAGATTTTCTTATCAGTAGGTAGACTTTAACAATGTAAAAAAAAATCTTAGAACCTGAAAAATAACACTGTTTTTCATTTGATGAATAAGAGAGGGACCTCAGCCCTGGCTGATCTGGCTTAGTGGATTGAGCACTGGCCTGCAAACCAAAGAGTCACCAGTTCGATTCCCAGTCAGGACACATGCCTGGGTTGTGGTCCAGGTCCCCAGTGGGTGATGTGTGACAGGCAACCACACACTGATGTTTCTGTCCCTCTTTCTCCCTCCATTACCATCTCTCTAAGAATAAATTAAAAATCTTTAAAAAAATAAGTGGGGACCTCAGAAAGGATGAAGTTTGCTGCTATGTTTTACTAAACCCACCTCACTAAGCTAACATCTGGATTAGATGCTGCATTTTGTGGGTTCCTTTCCCCTGCCTCCTTCCCCCTAATCAGTTTTGTATTAGACCTTTATGTTTTCATTATAACCTGGCAGCAAGAGCTCCCTAAAATAGAAAGAGTGAATGAAGGCAATTTTTTCCATTAACAATATATTTCCCTTTGGGGTCTCTGGCGTGTTATTGTTCTTCTTTTTTAGAAGGAGCAAAAAAAATCAAAAAACTGTCTTCAGTTGTGAAGCATTATTATTGATCCTATATGAAAGCTTAGGGTTTTGTTTTCCTCTTATGAAAACATACTAAAATATTCTCGTAAATGAATACAGTTCAGAGCAAACATCTATACATGTATGAGCAAGTGTTGTGCTAAAAAACATACATTTTTAAGAGCATATTTCCCCAAGTAGCCAATATGGAAAATCTGGAATAACTGAAGTTTCAAAGTAAGGTAAAATGTTATTTAAACACATTTTTGGAAACAATGCATTCTTTCTTGGAGTCCACAAAATGTTACATACAATAACACAATTGTATCGATTGTATTGGGTTTGTTTGTGCTTTGTAATGCCTTAAGACCTACACACACATGCACATGCACACACATATAAATATAGGTATAGATATATAATATAGATTAATATTCTAAGACTATAAATAATATATAACTTATAATGATGTAAATAATAGTCTTAAATATTTATTTTACAACTTAATAATTTATATTTTATTATTCTTTCCATATAAAATTGGAACATAATTTGTCTTTCAAGTTTATTTCCTCCATGTTTCAATTTCTCAATTCCAAAAGGACAAGATGGTAGAGCTAAAAGTGAAAAAGAGGAACTATTTCTAATGGCACACTTAAAATTGGCAAGGATTTCCCCATGGGTTCTTCCTTTAGCCCTCAAAATAATCCTGGTGAATAGATAAAATTCTTCCTGTATCAGTTGTGATGTTTTTTGACTATAAGTAACATAAACCCACCTAAAACTCTCATATAATTATTGGCTAACATAACTGTCAAATTCAGAGATTAGATATACAATTCAGGAGTGATCTGATCAAGGTTATAGCTTCTTTTCTCTATGATCCACTCAGATCTAATCTTTATAAAATTTCAGCTTTGTCCTCTTGTCTGTCTTCCTCCAAAAGTCACAGGATGGCTAGGGTAGCAGCTGGGGCAACATGCTTCCAGATTTACACATAAGTAGAGAGCCTGGCTTCTAGTGACTTTCTCTTAAGAAATGAAACAACTATCTCAGAAATCTCCAGAAAATGTTTTATTGCATCTCTTGGACAAGGATTAGGTCACATACTTTTCACAGGAAAAATTACCAGCAAAAAGGGATAGGATAACAATTTGGGCAATTAGATCCTCCCCTGACCTTATGTGACATTTCCAAACTATTAATCAGGAAGGCAAAGGTGCAGTGGATTCTGCACTGCCATCTGCAAGGTCTGCTGAAAATCCTACTCTCTTGAAGAAAAACTGTAACTCTGGCTGTTGATGTAATTTGCCCATAGTTACAGAGTAGAAAACAGCAGGGACAGAGTTTGTACCCAGCATTTCTTCTAACAAGTACATTATTCTTTCCACTATTCATGTGAAAATACACTACATATTATGCATTGTGATTTTAATCCATTAAATCCAATTATAAGTATGCAATTGGTATGTGAAGCATAAAAACCAACAATATTTTCTATTTATTTTTATCTTTTTAATCCTTACCTGAAAATATGCTTATTAATTTTTAGAGAGAGATTGAGAGAGAGGGTTGGGGGAGAGAAAAACATCAGTGTGAAAGAAAAAACTGATCAGTTGCCTCCTGTACATGCCCTGAGTGGAGACTGAAATCACAACCTAGGTAATGTGCCTTGACCAGGAATCAAATCCACAAACTTTTTGGTGTACTGGACAATACTCCAACCAACTGAGCCACCTGGTCATGTTAAAAAAAAAAAAAAAAGCAATATTTTAAGCCACTGTTACCACTACCTTAATTTCTATTAGAAAATAAAATCTGGGTATGAAAATAACATTTCAATACAAATTAAGTTCCAAAGGTCCCCTTCATGATGTGGAAATATAGTGTGAACTGTTTTATGGAGCATACCACCCAAAATCCACAGTGGCTGGAAGTTTAAGAAATGCCTATTTGCATTTAACAGTCCTGGTAAGCAACAGCAACATAGATGAAAACTGTAAAGAAAAGTCTTTAAAGAAAAGTCTACTTCCTCTTTTTTGCTTTTTTATTTTACTTTTTTAATTCTCTTGACAGGTCATAAATTCCATGTTTATTGTGATGAAGATATAGAGAAACAGGAAGAAAGGGGGATAAAGGAACAGCTCTCAATATTGCACTTAGTTTAAAACAAAAAAATAACTAATAGAAGTCACTTACACATTGATACTTCAAGTCTGCACTTAGCTCATTGGTAATTCTGAACAAGAAAACATATAAAACAAAGACTATGAATACATAAATCAAAAGTGCTCTGTGTCTTACTAGAGATCTCAAGAGGAAGCTGTTGTGGCTTAGCTCTTTCTGACCCTGTCACTTCCTGCTTGGCCGAGGTCTGTCAGCTCATCTAGTACAGCCTGCAGACACGGAGGTAAATGTTCAGAAATAAACACATTCCAGTAAAGGTTACTTAATGGCTTTCCATGGATTTCAAAATCACGTTCCAGCTATGCAGGACCAAAAAAAAATTCTGATAATTTATGTTACCCAGATGTTAAGAAATCCAACAGCTTTCACTACTCATAAATTTAACAGCATTAAGCACCTGCTGGCTCCAAGCAACAACTCCTGCCAAGAAGGAAGGAAGGAGCTTTTGCGATACACTAATAAGCTCCTTCCTGTGCCATCCAAGCTGAGCTCAGGTCTCAATCCTGTAGCTTCACACCCTCCCAGCCTCCCACAGAGGGGTCCTTAGGCTCCACACATCAAGAGCAGCAGCAACCTACTCTGCCAATTCTACACTGGATGCAGGAACTGGTACTCAGAGTTGAGATGTGGCTGTTTCTAAATCCCAAAGAAGGGGTTAGAGTTGTTAGTGAAATAAGTAAACAAGAGAGTCATTAGAGTGAATTTAGAAAAATAAATGCTAAAACTTTAAGAGTGGGAAAAAATACTAAAAGTTAATTTTGATCTTCTCTCATTGTGAGAGCCTTTAAACACATGCAAAACTTAAAAACTATTTAGTACAGAGTTTTACCTTTCTCTTATGCCAAACCCACTAAAACATGCTAAAATTGTTGGATTTAAGATGCACTCCTTTTTATTTTCTATTTTCTTTCTTTGATGGAAGTGCTAATGAGCAACAGAATGACAGGAAATGGGCATCTGAGAGGGACTGGGTCTGACACATATTAAAGACCAGGGACAGTGCTAGCTGATTCTCATGAATGTAGATATGGACCAAACTCACAGCAAGCAGTTGTTGACCTATAATAATTCAGAGTTGTGTGTAGATCATTCATTCATATAAGTACCAGACCTAAGCCTTCCTCTCTATCACTCTAGGGAGTCTAGCCCAAGACTCCACTGGATTTACTTCACCAACCTGCACTTTTCATGGGCAGTTTTGAATCTTGCCACAGGGTTGGAAGGAAACTATTAGTGGCCACCATGTGCTTGCTCCCTCTAATGGAGTGCCAGTAGGATTGATCCATTTCCCCAGTGATGATGTACATTATTCCATGAACAGGACTAACCTTCTGACACAGATATTTAAATGAGTTTGTAACTTAAAAACATCTGTTTCTTAGAGACTCTAGGGATCAAACTCTATCTTTATCCCACTGTGCTGTCACCATTTGTTCATTGATAGAGTACAATATGCAAAGTTCCTGCTGGTCAACCTAGGATAAAGTGACAATCCCTGGCTGCCTGGTTTCAAAAATATAGTTGGAGACACAGAAAAATAATTTTTAGACACATAGACTGAGTGTAGTGAGAACTATTCTAGAGGTAAAAATGAAATGCAATGAGTTAACAAGAAATAAAAAAGATGCAATCACTTATGGGATAAAATAGATTCAATAATTTTCCTTGGAGAGATTGTCAATTAATTCATTGATCAGAACAACAAATATTTTTAAATGCTTACTTACATTGTCTTGGGTACTATACAAAATATTTCATATGCATTGTATTTGTTAGTTTTTGCACCAAAAAATAAGGAAACACACTGAAAATTTAAGTAGTTCGCCCAAAAACATATGGCTGCATTGAGATCTGAACTCAGTCTGCTGTCTCTGGGATGTGAACTTTCAGTGACTACTTAATAATACTGCCTGTGTGAATGGGGAAAATATGATCAGTATGCACATCTACTAAAATGCTTTCTTTTACCTATTCCGTTTCTTCATAGATGCAACTTGAAAGATTTGCAATTGGTTAAAGTAGCTGCATTTATTTGAAGTATTGCTCTCCACTGCAATGAAATATGAGGTTGTAATGGGAATGTTGATATTTAATGTGATTTTCAGTAGAAGATTCTATATAAATTATCATCATTAATCATTCATGGAAACATGCACACTGAGTGGGTGAAGTTTTTAAGGAAACATTATCTTGGGTCATTAAAGTATAAGTAAATTTGTAGGCACAGGGGTTACAGGTGTTGGGGAGGGAAGTATAATCTTAAGCAGCAAACAAAATCCAAGTTAAATGAGTACATTGAATGAACCCTGGGAAAGGGTTCAATATTTAATTTTAAATAAACCCTGTCCAACTGTGTGTTTTAAAGACCAACTAATATAGAAGTCAAAAGAATAGGAAGACATGAACCCAATTAATAATAATACAAAGTGTTTCAAGCCAGATTTATCTCTTACCTCATCTAACTCAGTATTACCCAATAAGATAGGCCATTATATCTATGAAGCCCAGAAAGCTTAGAGTAAAATAAAATGATCAGAGGAAAAGCAAGTCAAAATTCTTAGAAATTAAAACTATGTATGTATAAAAGTCAATATAAGTTGAATATATATGCAGAACATAAAATGACTAAAAATAATTTTGCAAAATTGAGAGAAATACACATAGATTAGTAGTCAAGAAATTGAACTTTCCTATAATGTTAAAAACAAATAGACAGACATTAAAGTGATGTAAATAAAGAAATAATAGCAGAAACTTTCCCAGAATTGAACATAGTTATGAATTAGTCACAAGAATAAGCAAGTTCTTTGAGTGCTCTGCTGGACAAACAAAAACCAACTTGTACTTGACATCATTCCAGTGAGATTTCAAACAAGAAGAGTATATGAAATTTTTAACTTTATTTTTATTGTTGACACTCTTAGAGATGTCCCCCTTTCTCAACCTTTGCCTACCTTCACGCAGCCCCCACCCGCTTCCCCCTGGCCATCACTGTTGTCTGTGTCTATGGGTTGTACAGATACGATCTTTGGCTAGAGCAAATACAGTTTATCTACAGAGAACTAAGTTTCACACTGTCATTAGACTTTTCAACAGTGACACTAGTTACTAGAAGTAATGCCTTCAAATTTCTAGGAAAATAAAATGATCTCATACTCACAATTCAGTAACCAAATAGTCAAATGCAATATCAAACTAAAGAAGTTTCCAAAATGTAAGAACTCAAAATTTAATCTCCTGTTATTCTTTTTTGGAGAAATCAAAAAGAGGAGACTCTCTAGTAAAATGGACAAGCATTTTTGATTGACTATATGATTTTATACATGTTATTATTATAATAATTAAACATGAGTAGTGAGAGAAGAAAAATTACGTAAATCATGTTCACAAAACCAGAACGTCTGAGAGACAGATGTAAATCATGTGTGTCAGACTGGATCTTGTAGGAAGCAGATGTCAATGTAGAGCAGAAAATGCAGAGATTTATTGGGAGGTGATGCTTGTGAAAGGTAAAGAAAAGGAAACAAGAGTAGGCCTGGAGAGCCTTCAGAAAGTGAAAGGAAATGGGAAACCCTTCTGATACTATGAAAGGAAAGTAGATATGAAAAATGGACAGGATAGGGAGAGTCTCAGACTATGATATTAATTCAGAGGAGGTCTCAGACAGACTACTGAAGGCTCCAAAGATTAGTCATGGAGGGATTCTCAATTGACTAGAAATGGACAAGAGCTGGTATGTTCCCATGCTTAGTCATTGACTGAGAGCTGTCCAGAGAAAGCATGGCCTGAGCTTGAATATGTTGCAGATCCCAAAAACAGTATCTGGAGGCTGTCAGCTAACTGCATTCCTCAGAGTAGGTCTGTGGGAGGGAGGTCTGAGCAACACACCTCCAAGACTACCACAGCTCACCTGCTCTGAGTCCATATTCTCAACCACTGTCCTATGTTTTCTCTTAAGCCTATGGATAATCATTTAAAATGAGATGATCAGGGAGTCAACATGAAGTGAATGAAGATTAAATTTATTTTTCTACCCTGGAACTTCTAAAATTTCTCCATTAGAGATTAAGTAATTTAATATCTTATCCTAGAAAAGATTAGCAGTATCCTATAAAATATGCATATGTGGGTAAAGAAGGGGGAAGAGGGAGAGAGAGAGAGAAAGAGTATAAATGAAGAAAGCCAGCTATAAAATAATGATTATAGCATGCTACAATTAGTGTGAAAAATGGGACATTAACATAACTACTTTAGATCATGTCTAAAAGCACAAAGAATATTTCTAACACTATTTGTCTAAGAGAAGGAAATTATGTTGCTGGGACATAGAGATGAGAGAAATATATCTAATACATCACAGTTGTATTATAGGTCAATGAAGGTACAATTGTGTTACAAGTATTTTGACAACTTTTGGATGAATGATTATACTAAATTTCTGTTAACAATGATATTGTGCTTTGAATTGCTATCAGAGCAATTGATAAAGAGAGTTCATTTCTTACCACCTGTCTTTTAGGTCCAAACTGTCAATATTTCAAAACACAATTCATCATTTTTGCCAAATATTCACTTTTCATCTGTGATATTAGTATTGTTCCTTCTCCAAGGTTGGAATGTATAAACACTTTCTTCTCCTTCACGCCCTATAAAATTGTGATGCTGAATCCTGCCCTTTCTTTCCTGTCATCTTTGTGGCTACCTGGGCACCCATTTCTAATGTGATCCTAAGATCACTCTCTCTCTCACTTTTACCCTCGCTTGCTTATTCTCACCATGAGGACATGTCATAATTTCATACCGTGCATCGTCTTTTATATTTGTTTTCTCTACAGCGGTTATGTACAAGTGTTGGCAATATGGAATGTGTTAGTTGCAATGAATTGTGTTATGCATTGATTACTCCAAGTATCAATGAGTTGAGACAGGTTAGTATATTTCACATATACCTCACAAATGTGTAAAATTCTATTTTTGATACAACTTTGTAAGTATAATATAAGAAAGTATGGGTTGCTATGGTTATATGACATGGGCAGCCAGGGTTCTAAAATTAAGCAGCCATCAAAGAAAATTTGTCTTACTAAAAAACTAAAACTTGACATTCTGAAGTTTAAAACATTGTCATTAGGTCAGGACGAGAGTTGACCAAAACCACAAATGGCACTGAACTTGGACAAAGGAAAAAAAATGTTGTAAGTCAAAGCTTTATGGTAATAGGAAACATCATTTTACTGTTGTAGTGACTATACTGCAAGTATTACTGATTTATGTTATTCTTGTTTTGTTGTGAGTTTTCTGATTCCCTTCATTATAGAACAAAAAAATATTGAACAATGTACCTTAAAGCACTGAACTGAATTAAGGGGAAAAGAGTACTGAAATTTCAGGTGTTAGAGCCATGAGCCAACCTCAGGTAAGGGCTATCTGAAGGAACTCTTAATTCCTTAATAATCACTCAAATGTTCATTTCCATACCTTAAGCTTTTCAATACACTTGTACACTTAAATAATAATCCTTGAGAAAGTTGTGCTTTCTCTGAGTCCCCTCATACAGACAGAAAGGAACTGAAGAATCATCAGGAGTATATTCAACTCTGATCATATGACCTATCTCATTTAATTGTTCTTTGGGTAAGACATTTTTTCTGTGTTCACTCACTTGCTTTGTTCCCCCAACAATTAATTCGTTCTCCCAAACCATCAATATGAGTATCATAAAATAGAATTTATAAGTTCATCCTCAAATGGGGAAATAGATAAAGCATTCCTTTAAAGAGCCTGAGATTTCCCTTGCTGAATTTTTAATTAATAACAGATCTACAGTAGGAGCTCAAGGGCCTTCAGTGTCAGAGCTCTGCTCTAGTTTGCCTTCAGATCAGAGCAGAGACGTTTGGCAAACGCCTGGCTGAAAGGGTGTTTTGCTTTTCCTTTTCAAGTAAGTCTAGAAGTTTAAGGAAATTTTGCTTGGATCTGAACTACTTTATCAGAGCACATATCAACTGTGCCTAGAAAGTCTGCAGCAACAATCAGATTTTGGGGGCAATCTAATGAACAGAACATGCGTCCTCTCAAGGCCTGCCCACCCGCTGACCACCTGAATGGGAAGCACAGTGCAGTTTACAGGTGGATCCTAGTCAGATCTGGGTGAAAGAACTTCTGCTTCAGCATGGCATACCTAGCCTGTTACAGCAAGAAAAGTATTACCACTAAACACATTGCACTTAGAGTTCCTCTTCCCAACAGCCTTTTCTCACCCTCCTTTCTCTTGCTCTCCTGTTCGCAGCCTGGGTAATCCCATCTGCAAAGAAACACTGCATGCCTCCATGAAGGATTGGAGGCAGCGACCAAGCTGCTGAGGACTATGTCCCTTAAGAGTGAGGACAGCCACTCCATGTGGCCCTTTATTCCTTAGAAAGCGCTATGGTGTTTGGATTTGGGGTCAAAAATGTAACACAAGCAGCATGGGAATTTCCACTGCTATTCTGAACTTTTCAGGTCTGACCAGGCAGTAAAGATATTAAGACCCAAGCTGATTCCAGCTATCTGAAAACTTAGTTTCCCATCAGAAAAAAACCCACAGATGCACATAATTGTACACAAACACACTTACACACATATACATGTGCATGTGCACACATACACACGCACACCTTTTTTTCATATAATCTTCCAGAAAAGAAGAAATAAAATATCTGGGAAAAATTCTTAAAGGAAAAAGACTTACATTTTAATTTTAAAAAGTAACAGTATTTCCTGAGTTTTCCATGGCAAGCCATAAAGCTACCTTATTTACACATAAGAACTAATGAAACTGATACTTTCATAAAATGCTTTTTAAATAAATACTGAGTTTATGTCCAGATAGCATATAGAGTTTATAGAAAACAAATTAATATTCATATTAAATTATAAGTTTCTGAAACACATTTCATTTAGGATTCCTTTTGCCAGTGGGGTTTCTAACACATTTTAGCATATTTTTTTGAGATAAAACACTCATCTTTATATATTTTCACCCTGAAAAGCCAGCAAAATGCAAGCAATAAAGCTAATTTGAAGCCGATTAGTATGTCAGTTGAAGGGGGAAAATGTGAGCAACATGGACTCCAGATTTCAAGCTGGGAGCAAACTCAGTTAGTGACTGGTTTCTGTTTACCACATAAATGAGTAGCTCCCTACATTTTTACCTGAATTAGGAATAAACCTGTGTGTATGGGTATTTGTGAGTAGTGTGTCTGAGGCAAAAGAGACAGAATATGAAAGATAAAAATATATATTGTGTTTCATTTAGTGTTCTGTCAGATTTCAGTTTCTCAGAAGGTATGCCTTCCTACACATTGATGTTGACTTCTTTAAGCCCAACTCAGCTGAAAGTTCAGATATGTATTTATCATAACACTTGAAATCCAATCTCTGTTTCTTTTCCTCTTTCTTTGTAAAAAGTCATTACCAAACATATTGACTTCAAACCCTAGGGACTGAGAACCAGCAAAATTTGGAACAAGGATAATAGATAACAGGTTTTTGTGAGTTTGCCTCCCTGTTAGCAATAAAGAAAATGAAGAGAATAAGATTTAAAAAAAAAAAGAAAAAGTGAGCAAAAGCTCAAGACCAATGACCTCATCATTCTACATATTAGTCTGGCATACTCTCTTAAATGGAAAACGTCTTAGAATTTCCAGAGACATCAATATCTTCTTTTATGTGGGAAATATTCATCATCCACAACAAAGGACAGCTATTTTGCATAATGCTTTGTGTGCAAACAACGGAATTCACAATGGGAGTCATTAAATGATAGGCAATGATTATTATTTGAGAAACGTGAACTAATATCACCTAACTGATCATGACAGAGATCTTGGTCATTTCAGCTGCCTCCCTTATTCTGACCGCTGCTGAGGGGACTGTTTAGTATTGACATGGCCAGGCAGCTCCAGCCCAGTGCATTCCGTGCCCCATTATTTTAGGCCTGTTAAGAAATGCAATCCATCATTTTCAAAAAGTATTAGCTTCCTATTTTAGATAGCATTGCACTGTAGTCTTCCTGAGGGAAGTAGAATAGAAAGGTGAAAGGGTGGTAAATATTCCAGAAACAAAAACTGAACGAGGGACTTTAAAGACAGGCATCAGCAACTAGCCCAGCCCAGTCAGTGAGAGGTGCATAATGCCCCCTGTTCACTGTTAATATTTCCAGGTTTTTGCATCATGGGATATTTTGGCTACTAGTAGTAAGTATTTTCTTCAGGTCACCATGCACATTTTTGTGTGGGTGTTACAATTTAGCCATTCACATAGTCTGGGAGAAATGTTTATGCAGTGGCATTTGAAGTGCAGCCCAAAACTTTCATAATCAAATACTTTACTCCTAGGAGATACTCAAATTCAATCACTCAGAGATAAATGCTGAGAAAGCCATGTTTAAACATCATTCTTTGCTTGCCCGTAGAATATAATCTTTTTTAAGGCTCACTGTAACACTAGGAAAAATTCCCGATCACCCATAAAGACAACAACTGCATATAAATAAAGTAAACCAGTTTATCTAAATGAATTGTATGGCATGATACTGGAAGAAAAAGAGATAAGATTTTAAATAGATGAAAATAGTTTCTGTTTTGATTTAAGCACTGCTATTCTATATTGCTTCTTTCTTATATCTTCAGGTTCTCAAACCTTACAAATGCCTTATCATTTTATATCAAGTATAAAATATATCTGAAATGATGTCAGATATGGCACTTATATGAGAACGTAAATATTTTTAAGTTCTAAATATTTTTTATTTTTAGAACATCTAAATATTTTTTAATTGTGAAGGTTTCATGTTGAGGGGGTAATCCATTTTTCTGTGGCAATGCCCAAGGACTTTTCTATTGCTTATTATTTGTTCTGTGCTGCTTTAAATCAAGACACCAAAAATATCTCACTGGCCCAATAAGGATGGCATAACTGGTTTTCAAGATGCTCTTCCAAATTATCTAACTTCTTGTATTATATCTGAGCAAAATTTTTAATCCCTTCAGTTTCCTATTATATTTTATATAACTACTTATAATAAAAAGTAAAATATCTTATTGCCAAAATAGTAACAATGATATTGATATAATTTACTAAAATATTTCAAAAATTAATGGTCCTCTAGATAGAAAGAAAGAAAGAAAAAGATAGATAGAGGGAGAGAGGAAAGAAAGAAGGAAATGCCCATTTATTAAACACAATGTTATTTAGTATGTTTAAAGTCTGAATGTCCTATTTTATCCTATGGGAAACAAACTTCCTACATTAAAAAAATCATATGTGAAAGTATAAGCATTTTTCTTTACTTTTTAAAAATTAGCATGCTAATATAAAGCTAATTTTGTATAAAACAGAAAATATAGAATTTAGTACCTGTCTTCCTATGATATATCCTCCTACTACCCATATTTCTGATCATCAGTAAAAGGCATTTTTTACTCTAAGAAAATATCGTTTTAAAAAAATTTACTGCAGTTTTAACATTACTTTAGCTACTCAAACTAAGTCACTATTAATTATTCTAGAATCTAAAATCATGATATATACTATTCTGTCTCATTTATGATTGCTTGGCTTGAGTGCCTGAACTTCTTTTAGACTCTTAATGACCTGCCTCGGACAAACGGTTTATACTTGAAAATTCATAGAGGCTGTTTGCATGTATACAACTGCTTTGTAATAGAAACTTTGCTCTCCATTAAGGACTATAAGAAGCTACCTGCACCATTAGCTGCCTGAAGTGGAAGAATAAGGTGCGATTATACTCAGTGTAAATTAAGATGTCTTGAGAGCATGGAGCTTTAGGTAATATGTTAAATTAAGGTTCTCAGATGTGCATTTAATTAAGATATGTAATTTGAAATGTCTGTGCTCTTCTTTAATTTCAATTGATTATTAAAAATAGATTTCTTTAGTATATTAAAAGAGTGAGTAGAAGAAGATATCAAGTAAATGACCTTAAAAGTTTATTCTGAACACTGCAATGATCAAAGCAACGCAGTCATTATCTGCCTCTGCCCCACCCAGAATGTTCTCGAGATCTTATTAGCCACTCAAATGTCAGGCTCACATAAATCTGGGACAAACTGAAAATGCTCTTTTGGTTGACTAATGAATATCTTCCCTCAGAATCTCCAGGTTAGTTATTACTTTTGTTTACACCTGACAGAATCATTTATAATGTTGCTGGGATCATCAGCAAATAGTCACTGAAAGCATAGTATTCGGCAAGAACTCTATTTGATACAGTAAGAGTTGGAGAAAATTATTTGAAAGCATTTCATCCTCAAGTAGCTTACAATCTAATTAAGAACACACAGAGTGCTAGATAACAACATGAGATATGGTGTAACTGCTAAATAACTTCTGTGAAAATCTGAGGAATTTAGAGGTGTAGGTAATTTGTTGGGTTGTAATGGTCAAGGATGGCCTTTCGAATGAAGTGATTTTGTCCTGGACTTTGAAAGAAAGCCAAAGATAATAATAGAAGCAAAGGTCGTTGACCTTCTATACTGTCTCTGGAGTGCTTCTAAATTCTGTTCAGGAATTGTGTCATTTAATCCTCAGATCAATAGTCTGAGATTGCATCATTTATATGACCATTCTGTAGATGAAGAAACTGAAGCACAAAGCGGTTGAGCCCTTTTGTGACCAAAGTGGGATTTGGCCACCTGCCACCACACACAAGCACAACACCATGATTGGTAGGAAAGGAAAAGGGGTTTTATTAAAAGATTGCCCAATTTGGGGGAGTGGGAGCTCCCTGGCTCCAAGCAATTCTTTTCTGCAAAACACAGAAAGAAGCTAGCCACCCCCTGGACCAGAACCTGGGTCCAGGCACCACACTCCATTCTTGTCTGTCTTCTGGGTCCCAAGGCTGCTACACAAGCAGATCTCCATTTCTCCAGCTCCAGACTCTCTCTCTTTCTGAAGTGAGCATTTGTGGGGCCAGCATCTCTGTCGCTTTGCCGTAGCTTCTTCTTTCTCCCAGGGATGGGTGCACTTCCAGATCACTGTAGCCAGTCTCGTGAGGGGTTCTGTTCACGGGGCACCACGTCCATGGCTGCTTGCATGCATGAGCTGGCATATGTTCCCAGGCTACAAGTCTGTGTGCTGCTCTCAGAGCTTGAGAGAATGGGAGTGGTTTCCGACTGGGCCGTGTGGCGCAGGTCCACAGAGCCCCATCGGCCCATCACTGGCGAGGTGTGTGTCCACCTCCTACTGACCAGACAAGTAGGACAAGGCAGGAACCGAGAGTGGCCTGGCATCTGGGCAGCATCCGGGTACAGCAAGGGGAACACAAAAATGGGGAGAGAGTTTCTGTTCACCATCAGTTTTAAATCTTCCGCTCTAAAATCCCATACAGGGGCAGAAGTGTCCAAACTCCCTGCCAATCTAGGCTGCCATCCACCATGCGCATCAGCCCATTCATCATCTGTGCCTCTCCCTCTCTGCCACGATCAGAATCAGTTAGGAGGGTTTTCTAGCTACACACAGGGTCACAGCATCTGTGCCTGGAGCAAGGCCTCACACACTGGCTTGTTTATCCTTACCCAGGGGTATGCAGTCCTGCACCAGCTGCTGCTGCTGCTGCTGCTGCTGCTGCTGCTGCTGCTGCTGCTGCTTCAATCCTCTCTCAGGAGGCCTGCAACCCTCCTACTGTTGTGTCATACCATGCTACTCGATTGCTGGTGCAACGCACTACTGGCTTGCAGCACTAGCTTGTTTACTGGGGCAGCTTCCTCCTCCTAGAGCCCCTCCTTTTTTATCCAGGGGGAGGAAGACTCTTTAGCTCCTTAGGGATTCCCCCCACCCTCCCAGTATTGTGGTCAGACCTCTCTGTTACATTTTGGCTACAGTCCCCTAGCCAGGCAGTATAGAGCCAGAATGAGATCCGCGGAAGCCAGGTTTCAGAGCCCTCCTTTTTAATCACTTCCTAGAGCTTCCCTGAACTCAGAGAAAAAGAGAGTTGACTATGGGGAAGCACAAAGACTCCTTGCTGGTATATAGAAATATAACCAATTTATTGATATTTATTTTGTATCCTTTATTTTGTATTTATTTTTTCAATTCATTTTTTTAGTTGTAGTGGTGTTTTAGTGGAATCATAGCAGAGATGCACAAAATAGAGTCTAAAAAAATACAAAGGATCAATGAAACCAAGAACTCATTCTTTGAAAAGATAAGATTGAAAAACCTTTTGCCAGACTTATCAAGCAAAAAAGAGAGAGGAGCCAAATCAATGAAGTCAGAAATGAAAGAGGAGAAGTAACAACTGACACCAAAGATATACAGAGGACTGTAAAAAATATTATGAACAACTATATGCCAAAAAAATGGACAGAAATAGATAAATTCCTAGAAACACACCATCTTCCAGAACTGAACCAGGAAGAAACAGAGCATCTGAACAAACAGATTACAGCTAGTGAAATTGAAGTAGTAACCAAAAAATTTCCAACAAACAAAAGTCCTGGATTGGATGGTTTCACAGGTGAATTATACCAAACATTCAAAGAACACATCATTCTCAAACTACTCTAAAAAATTTCAAGAAAGGGATAAACTTCCAAGCTCATTTTACAAGACCAACATTATCCTCATGCAAAAAAAAAAAACAGATAAAGGCACTACAAAAAAAAAAGAAAATTGTAGTCCAATATCCCTGATGAACACGGATGCTAAAATTCTCAACAAAATATTAGCAAACTGAACCCAGCAATATATTAAAAATATCATACACCATGATCAGGAGGAATTTACTTTGGGAATGCAAGGTTGGTACAAAATCCACAAATCAATAAATATAATTCAACAGAAACACAATAAAGGATAAAAACCACATGATCATATCATAGGTGTAGAAAAAGCATTTGATAAAGCCCAGTACTTATTTATAAAAACTCTCAGCAAAGTAGAAATGGAGGGACCATACCTCAATGTAATAAAGGCCAGATTTGACAACCCACAGCCAGCATCATACTCAATGGGCAAAAACTACGAACATGGCCCTGGCTGGCGTAGCTCAGTGGATTGAGCGCGGGCTGCGAACCAAAGCATCGCAGGTTCGATTCCCAGTCAGGGCACATGCCTGGGTTGCAGGCCAGGTCCCCAGTGGGGACCACATGAGAGGCAACCACACATTAATGTTTCTCTCTCTCTCCTTCTCCCTCCCTTCCCCTCTCTAAAAATAAATAAATAAAAT
>CM052542.1:82206954-82218606 GCA_028533065.1 Trachops cirrhosus | reverse complement strand
CTACAAACATTTCCCTTAAAATCAGGAACAAGACAGGGATGTCTGCTTTCAACACTCTTATTCAACATACTACTGGAAGTCCTAGCTACAGCAACCAGACAAGAAGAAGAAATGAAAGGCATCCAAATTGGAAAGTAAGAAGTAAAACTGTCTTTATTTGCAGCTGACATAATACTGTAGATAGAGAACCCTAAAGATTCCAACCCTTCTATTCTTCAGTTTTTTCAAAAGTCAAGAAAAATATAAAAGGATAGTGTAAATGGTGAAAGGAAAATATGGAAGTGAGGGTTTGAATACCATAAAAACCTATCAGACAATAACAGCCAGCAGTGATTTGTTACTGAATGTGTGGCAGAAGCTGAGCTAAGTACTAGGTATACCCAAGAATATTTATTTCAGATACTTTCCTAAGTACACAAAGGTATGTGTGGCAAGGAGAATCAATGAAGCAAAGTCCTTGGCCTCACAGAGTGCATGAAGAGTAGAGCAAGGATTTAACTCTACTTTGGTCTGATTCTGAAGACTACAGTTTTGTCTATTATATTAGATAGCCTCTCAGTTATCTACTGGTTGTTATTCATTCCCCAAAGGGCCTCATCTTTCAGAGAAACTCTCTGCATAGTATATACTTTATTCATAACAAGCATGCTTTTTCACATTTTATTGTCCCTAAAATTTCCCCCTCCCATATGTACTTCATTTGTCTTCATTATTCTTCCAAAATTACTGTGTTCCTCATGTCATTCTTTGCTCAAAATCTTTAAATGCCTACCTGCTTCTCATTACCTATAGAATAGCATAGAAATCCCTTCACATGGTAGTCAAACTCCTCAAACAGATGTTAAATAGATCAGCTTGTCTTCATAGCTGCATCTCTCTCTAGCATCTGTGGACACAATCCTCCTCTGCAACCAATATGTTTTCTACTTAACTGCTCCAACATGACTGGAACTTTCTTATCAATAATTCTTAGCTTGTTCCATTTCTACCTCCAGATATAGCTTCCATTGTTGGTCATTTCTATCAACTTCCAGTGGAACTTGGGTACCAAATGCATTAAGCCCTTTTATAAGATTGATCAATACATTCACACTAGACTAGAAGATCCATTAAGCAGTATCTAACTTTCTCTTGGTCACCAGCACTATTTTCACAGTATCTAGCCTGGCACATAGTGAGACATATGCACAGATATGTATTTATATCTATCTATATATCTATATCTATATCTATATCTATCTATACACACACACCTATATCTATATTGATGTCTATATGTATATCTATCTATCTATCATGTATGTATCTAGACAAAAATCCTTTAACAACATGGGTTAGAACTATATGGGTCAACTTATATGCAGATTTTTTCAATGAATACAGTAAATGTATTTTCTCTTCCTTATGACTTTCTTAATAATATCTTCTTTTTGTAGATTACTTTATTGTAATCTACAAGATCATTTTAGAGTATGTAATACTCTAGAGTATGTAACCAATAGAATATGTAATACACATAGCATACAAAATATGTTGTTTATTTTATCAATAAGGCTTCTAGTAAAAAGTAGACTATTAATAGTTAATTAATAGTTATGGACAGATTTTCAACTTTGCAGGGATCAGCACCCCTGACCCCTGTGTGGGTCAACTGTACACACGCACACACGCACACACACAGATGTGTACAAAAATTTTCCCTCCCCTGTATCCTCACTTACCTAATTTTATGCCTGAGAATGTAAAACAAGTCTTTCTTCGTTTTCTTAGTTATCATGGCTACTGTTTTAATTTACCACCACTCAACAGAAAGTCCACAGCAACTATCACTCTGAAAGAATCAAATTGATATTCCAGGAGAGTATAATGAGATTTACTAATCTAATTTTCTTTTCATTTTGCCCTGACCACTGTGGCTTCATTGGTTGGGTGTCGTCCCATAAACTGAAAGGTCACCAGTTCAGTTCCCTCTCAGGGCATATGCCTTGGGTTGCGGATTATGTGCCCATTCACATGAGAGAGGAAACTGATCAATGTTTCTCTCTCACATGGATGTTTCTCTCCCTTTCACCCTCCCTTTGCCTCTTTCTAAAAAACAAATTAAAAATAAACAAATAAAATGATTTTCTTTTCACCTTTTAGAGACTCCTATGAGACAAAGCCAGACCAGATTGCATGAATCTAGGAAATGGGTTGAAGTCTGGAGACTGAGGTGTGAAGCAGTGATTCCTTCTGTTTTCCTTCTTGATGCCAAACTGAGGAATCAGAACCTGCTAGGAACACAAGGATATGTAAAAGTCTCGAAGACACAGAGGAAATGTCATGGTAGCCCTGATGTTGGTTGGGGATACGAGCAAGCTTTAATATAATAAAGGAAAAATACATTTGAATTTATGGGAAGAATACCAAATCATTCAAAAGTAGGTCAATCAAGTAGACTCAAAATGGAGTCAGAAAGCACCCAGGAGCATAACAATGTAGCAGGGGGGTCACCTCAGATATAAATAGCTGGCTGTCCAAAAGGCAGAGGCCACAGCACATTTGACAAAAGACACTGATACTTTTGTACAACAAAAATCCATTAAGGACACTGGGAAAGAGAGAGAGTAAAAGGAGGAGGGCAGCTCACTGGCAGGCACAAACATAATTACAGCTATTACATTTTTTCCTAAAGTAGTTATTTGTGGTGCCTCCAAACTCTAATGTGTTTTTATGTTGCAGCCTGTTGTGATTGGGGCAGGCTGCTTGACATTTGCAAGGTTCCATTGCTATTAAAAAGAATGATGTTATCAAGAGGAAAGTGAGGCGACAAAGCAAAATTAATTAATGCCACCATCTAACAAAGCAAAATAAATTAAATGATGGTTGACTTGCATTGTGTACTTCCAAACGCTTACTGAGGGAAAACCAAAGCTTTTAACCCCCTCTCCTCTGAGTTTAGCACCGTGGCAGATTGGGCTCCAGTGCAACTGAAGGACACGATATGCCCCATGCTGGTGCACAGGCAAGTATACGGGTAAGCCGTTCATGTCCTTCAATGATAAAGCTGTTGTTTTTGCCTGCTATACAGAGGGCAGCAGATGGAACAACACAGTATTGATGTTTTCCCAAAATTTGTACTGCCTCCAAGCACACTTAAAAGAAATATTATTAGTTTTGTTACACACTGACCACAATGAGTATAAAGCTGCTGATAAATTTTAAAACAATTAGAGTCCACTATGCCCTCAGATTCCTTGGGTTCTGGGATCTGCGACTTGTCGCTTTTGCACATGCCTGCACACCACCAATGGCCTGAACGAGTTGCTTGAAGCTGCCACAGAAGAACCTCGTTGGCCTTCTAGAAAAACCCTTGATGATATAGAAATGAGTACTGTCATGAGTCAGTCATTAAATGTGGATTTATTGAGTTTGTGCTCTGTGACCAGGACTGGGCTGCATATGCAGAGGGTTATGAGAGAAATATAAACCACCGCCCATGGGAGCTCATGATCTGGTTAGCACAGTGCTGTATGGGACAGTGCAACAAAGAGGAAGAGACAGTTGCATATATAGATATAAAGTACATGTGTGCATACATGCATACAATTTTATTGATGTACTTATAGAGAGATATAAACAACTATATTGCTAGATCTAGTAAAATATTTAATTTTGGAGAACTAGCCCACTGCTTCACATTTCTAACATAGTTTACATTTTTTTCAAAGCATTTTAGTGTTTATTCTAGTATTTGATCACCATACATGGCTTAATCAGTGAATGGAAGAGGAAATAGGACAACCATTACTGTTTCCACTATATGGAAGATTAATCATAGACATAATGAGATTAATCTATCCACAAGATCAAAAAACTAGCAAGTGGTTACAGTAGTGCACAAGTTGCTGATTTTCAGTGTGGTGGTTACCAGAGGAGTAGTAAAGGGTAAAAAAGGTCAAACATATGGTGATGGAAATGTTTTTCCTTTGTGTGGTAGGCACACAATGCAATATAGAGATGATGTGTTATAGAACTGTATACATGAAACTTACATAATCTTATGTAAGCTTCCAATGTCACTCCAACAATTTTGCAGAGGAGAAAGGATATTTTGCAAATGGGAAAGGAGAACAAAGAAAGGATATTTTGCAAATGAGAAAGGAGGACAAAGTATTCTCAGCAGTGGACAAGAGTCAAGGCAAATTTTTTTCTTGCTCTGGGCTCTGCACTTGGGGAGCCAGGCTTAGGAAACCACTTGTCAGATATTAATTACCATCTCCATCCTACAATGATTGCATACGCTTCAACAGGTGCTTTTTTTTAGTAATCAAATAGCTCTTGATTGCTTAATGGGTATATATACAATTGACAGAGAATAAATGCCCAGCTGAAAAATGTACTTGTAAATATTTGTACATTAATAAGAATGAATTTTTCTTGAACTCCATAAAATAACCTCAAACCAAAGATCAACAATGTCTCTATACCTCAGGAAATTTCAATGCCAGCAGCTCACTTATTTATGTATCTATGACCAACATAACACTATCTTTTAGGGGAACTTATTACCAAAGGCTCTCATGCAAGGCTGTAGAACATTTTATTGCCCTATTGGAAAATCTCTAGAGTTTATTTGAAAAAATATGCTTATTGCAATAATTGAAAAATAGACACGAAATACCTGCAAGTGTGTTGGGTTTTACCTATTACCAATAGGTCCATTGTTGCTCAAAGAGAACAAGGATAATAAGATATTGTTGACGTGCAGGCTGCTATGGCTACGCAGCACTCATTAAGTTCAACACCCCTGACAGTATATAGCAGGAGTTATAAATTGTAGGCCAGTCTTTTCTGAAACTTGTGTTCTAAAGCAAGTACGCACTCTCCTTCTGTCTTTGCACTCTCATCTTCAGGTATGTGTGCATGTGTATGGAAAACATGAATTGTTTGTGTACTTCATTATTTATTCAAATCTATTTTGGTCTTTGTATCTCACTGTCTCGCCTTACAGCATAAATTATTTGTGCTAAATTGTATTAAGCTTAGCCAGTAATTAAATTTGTGGTTTAGGGAGATACAATAATTTTGAAGTATCCTTCTTTGTCAAAACAAGTCTCTTTCTGTGGTATGAGGGTTAAAGTCAAAGATAAATGTGACCTAGTTTTGACACATTTAGTGCCTAATTTAGAAATTAAAATGCCTTAGTTGCACCTCCTATAAAATGGAAATAGTATTTAAAGAACTCCTTAGTGTTTTATGTAATAAAACATTTCTATACCCCCACAGAGAAATGTACAATAATAATAACACAGCATTCACCCCTCTGATGCCTATTATGTCTTTGATTTTTTCATATTCTCAAATATGAGAATGTTTCTCTGTCATATTTTTCTATTTTTGTTATATTAAAATATATGATTGTCTGATGATCATTTAATTTGATAATTATATTGGGCTTAGTCAAAGTTAAAAATCTGCTTATCTCTTTGAATATAAAGAAAGTACCTAAGGAACAATTATTCATTGGCACTGGAGGCTGACCTAGAATTTAAAAAACATTTAATACAACCAACCAAATAGAGGTCTGTCTTGTGCTTATCTTTGCTTTATTCTTATACAAGTAGCTTCAACATCACCTCATACATGAACCCATTCAGGTATACATGAATTTATGAACTCCCCTTCTTGGCCAACTTCTACTTAAACAACAACAACAATATTAATATTAAAAATATTGAGTTTAAAATATTTTGGGTACCCTGAGTTTGTAAATTTGGAGGTATAAAAAAGAGGCATAGATTTGATGAAAAAATTACAATTTCTGATTTGTGAGGGTCAGAAAGTTTAATCTACAAATATAATTGCATTTTGTAATTATATTCATTGTTGACTCACTCATTCACTCATCGTGCATTCATTTAACAAGTATTAATTAGTGCTTATTATGAAGTGTGACTTGCATGGTGTATTTAGGTAAACTCTCACAAACTTGACAGCTCAGAACAACAGAAATTAACTTGTTCAGTTCTGGAGGCTAGAAATCCAAAATGAAGGTGTCAGCAGAACCACATTTTCCCTGAGACTCTGGATAAAATCCTTTGCTGCCCTTTTCAAGCTTCTGGTGGTGGGTATCAATCCTGGTGTTCCTTGGTTTGCAGATGCATCACTTTGATACCTGCCTCTGCTGTAGCATGGTGTTGCCACCGAGCATCTTTTTCTTCATTTGGGATTTCTTCTTAGAGAGACACCAGTGTTTTGAACTAGAGCCCATCATAATCAAATATAACTCCATTTCATTTATGTAATCAAATCCTATTTCCAAATAGCATTACATTCATGGATACCAAAGTTAGACTTCAGCCTATCTTTTTGGGTGGAGGGTGCATGATTCAACCCACAGTACATGTGGAGAAGATTAAACTCTATATAAAACTAACATGTTTCCATAGTTAATAAAATATCTAATATGTAAATATACAAATATGCAAAAGACTTTAAAATAATTTTATATGTAGTTATTATCAACTATAAGAAATTCAATGAAAAAAGGCACATGTGAAGTGACAAGAAAAATGACACAGAGCAGGAATGCACATTATTTGTTCAATAAATAGCATTCATGTCAGGAAAGAGTAATGATCATTGTGGAATGATCTGAGTCTGCAGTCACATCAGACAAGAATAACTGATCATTTGAAGATGGTCTAAAGTCTAGGGTGTCTGGGTCCAAAAGATGAACTAGCTGATTACTCCAGGTTCTTTTTTAGCTCAGAAATTCACTGCTATTTGACATAAAATGGATCTTTCACTGATATTTAAGTAAAATGGACCTAGGAATTGTAATATTACTAAGAAATTCTTAACTGCAACAGAAATAAAGAGGCACGATGCAGTATAGTTGTATACTGTGAAGATTTTGTGGAATCATATTAAGAAAGAAACAACGTTAACATCAAAAATGCTGACTTTAAAATATTTTAGATATCCTGTATTATGTATTTGGAGTCATGAAGAAAGATGCATAGATTTGATGAAGGAATTGCAATTTCTGATTTGTGAGAGCAACAAATGAAGTTTCAAAATCTCTGAAGATGTTGCTGGGGGTATCACCAAGTATGGAGGAGTTATGCTCACCACGTGGGGTCTGTGATTAGAGTCAATCTGTATATCAAGGGGAATCATTAATAATGTTAGGAAGTATACAAATTGACATTATTTGTTCCAAGTTGGGACAGTAGTGGAGCAAATTCTTATTCAAAAGAATATTCATGGTTTCTTCTCTTTTTTCTTTATTTTGTCATTTTGCTTCCATTTTAATTATGTTAATTTGGGTAACACTGATGAATGGTATTACAAAGTTTCAGGCTTGTCACTGCATAATACGACATGTGCATACTCTCTTGGGCACTCACCACTCCAAGCCTAATCTCCTTCTGCCACCACATGCTGGACTCCCTTTGTGCTCTTCATCCTCCTCTGCCCTCCTCCCCTCTGGTAACCACCATTCTGTTTTATCTACCTACAAGCTTTCCTGTTTATGTGTTTATTTTGTTGTCCTTTTGTTATTTTTTTTAGGTTTTCAAAGTAAGTAAATATCAATTCCAGATTCTTAAAGCCTTGATTGATCATGTGTACAATCACAGTACTGAAAACCTTCAAAGATACCTGCATATTTGCAATGTGTTTTCTCCTAATGGGTTTTAGGTAAGACCGCTCACTCTAAATGAATACATTTCCGAATGTAGCCTATGGACTAGCTGAAAGTTTAAATGTGTCCATTCCAAGCTCCCTGCCTCTACCTGCCTGGATAAGTGCAAATTTGGTTTGCTATGATAGTCTGTTTTCAGGAACCGTTACTGAATATAGCAAGTGTAATGTGCATACTATTTCTTTAGGTATTATCTTGCCCCCTGCTTTTACCTTTGTGTATTCTTGCATCTAAAATAAAAATCAGATTGAACATTATTACTCTGTCTTTAAAATCCTCAGTAAAATAATTTAATATTAATAGTTCATGAATACTTCCACTGGGATCTTTCTTTTTAATAGCACCCAAAGATTTCTGAAATGTCTACAGGCTTAAAAATGTAGGCAACAGATATGTTGTGTTAGCAACTGCCTCTCTATCTCAGTTTGATCTCATACTTCAATCTCTAGTTTGCCTTTTCAAAATTTTACTCTTTGAGGGAGCTAATTACTAGCAATAATTGTTTTTTCTTGTGTAAGCTGTTTTCTAATTAGAGTATCTTTTGGATATGAAGAATGTTCTTCCTCTATGAAAATATACCTGTTCCCAGTTCCTACTAGTATGAAAACAAGGTTGTAAACTTATCTGGGACAAGTTTTTAAAGGCCCCTTTTGTTAATTTGATTGGTTTTGGTAAGTCTGTTTGATTTGTGGTTTAGTCCTATGTGTTTTGGAAGAGGACTCCTCCTCCCTTCAAAATGCATGTGCACAGCTACCCTGTAGAGAGTTAGTGAAAGGTGTCCACTTATACACAGCAGAAAAGGGATGTAATGAATCAGAAAGGGATGTGTTTTATGCAGTAAGCACTTTCCACACTCTTTCCTGCACTGCTACATTTATGCTGAAATGGTCCATTTATTTTAATCCTAAATAGGGTCCCTAGACAAGAGCTGAGAATAGAATGAAGTAAAAGGAAAAAGAGAAGGATTTCTATTTCAGAACAAACTTAATTCAGAATGAGGGAAAAAACACAACACTCATTTAGCCCTCGGTAAAATTGAATTTTTATGGCACCTACTCTTTCCTACTATAGGAATTTGCTTTCAAAGCTTCTCCCATACCCTCCAATCTTGATGGGCTTGCAACTGAATAAATCAGCCTCACTCTCTCTTCACACATAGGTTTCCAGTGCAGTCCTGCATCTTGGAAGAATTATGGAAGGCCAAGTGAAAACCATATTTTTGAGGTGCAGACCTTCAATTTTGGCTTCTAGAATGTGGGTATCAGCAACCCCTACAAAATAATATTTTATTTACCCCAATGGGGTCCATGATCAGAGCCCACAATCCCTCACAAACCGGCCTAAACCATAGTCAGAAAAGAAAGATTACTCAGGGGATTGAGCAAAATGGGAAAAGACTCATGGGCATGGACAACAGTGTGGCAATTGCTGGGGGACAGGGTATAAGAGTACTAAATGGAATGGGAAAAAATAAAGATTAAATTAAAAATTCAGAATGTTAGCACTGTAAGGCACCAGCCCTCTCTTGTACTATACAGAAAAGTTAAAAAAAATAAACTTGCCCACCTAATATTGTTAAAAGCTACATAAATATATCTAAGCATAACATGGAGCAGATTCAGGACCTGGTAATATCTAATTGCCATCATTAGGTGGACCTGCCTGTAGGAAAGTTATGATAAATTGCCTCTCCAGCAGCTACTCAATGGTTAGCTACTAAAAATGCTAGTTGTGGTAGTCAATTTGAAAGGAAGGTAACTAACTAATCTTTCTTACCTTTAGAACAGTATTTTTTTATGAAGTGGAAATTTGTCATTTTGGGTTTCCCAGCATATGAACTCATTCCTATTTTGGAGGACTCTCCATTGTGAGAGTCTTTGTGAATGGAAGCCACACTTTCCTACACAAATGACAGGGAGGTTCAGGCATGTGACCTGGAATAGAACAATAGGATGTTTCCAGCTAGAACTCTGAAACTTAAATAAGCAACATTAGGATGACATGAGAGTTAGAGTCCATGAATAACACCAGCACACAGAGGTCAGAGTGGGCAGGCTGTTCTGAACAGTGGTAGCTGAAATGCCCAAAGAGTAGAAGAAAAGTGCCACCAGTGGCACCCTGGCCAGGTTGTTTTTCCAGTAGAACCTTTTCATTTTTACCACTGAACACCCTTAGTTTCTGTTCATTTTATGAGACTTCTGTTTGTTTCTGTGAGCTACTAAATACTGTTCCAATAAGTTAGTTTTTAGATTAACTTACTATATTAATAATCTGTTGTTTGTACTAATGGATCTAAGGTATGAGCTGTAGAAAAGAAAATCTGAGGAACACGTGAGGATTAAGACCTCGGTTGCCTTAGGGGACACAAAAGGCATCCAAAGTCTCATCAGTATTCCAGGACAGCAACATGACACACCGTGGTGAAAAAGGTAAGTACTCGTAATCAAATTCCCTGCAAATAAAACTTAGACACTACATAATAAATGCAAAAACAGCTGTAAGAGAAGTCTAAGAATTTAAGAACAACAAGGTTTAAGGTGATTTTTCTTAATAGCACTTGATGACTTAAAGAAGAGAACAACTCCTAGTCCCCATACCTCACTAAAGCGCAGAGCCTGCCCACACACCTTACATGCCATGACACAGGAGTCAGACTGCTGAAACTACACTCACAACAACAACTGGCTGCCAAATTACAACAAGTGAATTCCACCTGACCATTTCTCCGTGAAAATAAGGGCACTGATTTGGGGTGAGTAGAACTCCTAGAATTTGAAAAGCATCTTGAAACTTCAAGGCCCAAAGAAAGTATTTGCCTGACAAAGCATCCCCTTGTCCTAAGTGGTTGTTTTTCATTCAGAATGAAGCCAGTACTAATATGTTAGCCCCTTCAATATGTCAATGTCTGTAATCAAACTCAAAGCCTAGCATGTTCCAAGGACCTAATTAAGAGCCAAATTGAGTAGGAGAAATATTATATACATCAATGTATTGCTGAAATTGGCTGATCTAGATTATTGCAAAATCAACTAATGGGTGTTGGAGTATATTCTGAGGATGCTGTAGTAGAATGTACAAATACAACCCTAAATTCAAGATGGCATCTATCTGAGAAAGTCTGCTAGGTAAGTGTGGTCCACATTAAGCAATATCATGATAACCCATCCTAGAAAAGGGCAAATTGCCAAAAATATATTGGCTGAATATGGAAAAGAGAGTTTACATACAAGCGATACTATAAAGCATCTGTCTTTCTCTTCCTGGCTAATTTCACTTAGCATAGTGCCCTCCACATTCAGCAATATTGTTGCAAACATGGCTGAATAATATCCCGTGTGTGTGTGTGTGTGTGTACACATATATAATATTTTCTTTATTCATCCAATGATGGACACTTTGGTTGTTTCCATATTTTGGCTACTGTGAATAATGCTTCAACAAACATATAAGAGCAAATATCTCTTCAAGGTACTGATTTTGTGGAATCTTAAAAAAAGCCTGTTTCATAGAAAGAGAATAGAATGGGGCTGTGGAAGGGAGAAATGGGAAGATGTAGGTCAAAGGAAACAAGCTTTCAGTTAAAAGATGAATATATACCAAGGATCTACTATACAGCCTGGTAACTATAGTTCATAATAGGGTATTGTGTACTTGAAATGTGCTGAGAGTGTGTGTTTAGGCATGCTCACCACACATGCACAGAAAACTAAACTACATGAGGTGATTAACTATATTGATCTTGGTGATCATTTCACAACTTATATGTGTATCATATCATCACATTGTATACCTTAATATATACAATTATATTTGTCAGTTATTCCTCAGTATTATTAGAAATGAAAAAAGCAAGAGAGTTCAATGACTTTTGAGGATCAAAATATTGAACTAGATATAACTTTCTGCCCTCACTCCCAAACAAAAAGAAATAAATTGGGGAAAAGCCAACAGTTTTTTTTTTT
>CM052542.1:82194427-82206854 GCA_028533065.1 Trachops cirrhosus | reverse complement strand
GGGACCCTAGTGCACTGTTGGTGGGATTGCAGACTGGTACGGCCACTGTGGAAAACAGTATGGAACTTCCTCAGAAAACTAAAAATGGGCCTGCCCTTTGATCCAGCAATTCCACTGCTGGGATTATATCCTAAGAATCCTGAAACACCAATCCAAAAGAACCTATGCACCCCAATGTTCATAGCAGCACAATTTACAATAGCTAAGTGCTGGAAACAACCTAGAAGCCAACAGTTTTTAAACAACACTTTAATGACTGTTTCCCTGGTACTGCAATGCCACAACTCATATGTGCATTCCCTAATTTTAATGGAATGGGAGGAGTCCAGGGTGCCAGAGACCCAGGTAAACAGCCTTCAGTCACGAAGTGTACAGTGGGAATAATCATCAGAGAAGGTACCAGAACCAGTGTGGCAATCCAAGTGATCTCATTCACAGAAGTCTTTGGGAGTATTTCATTGTTCATAGGATCCATATAGCAAAATAGCTGGGTAGACACTGAGGACAATAGAACTTTAGCATAGGTCCATGTTTGTTTTAGTAAATAACTATTCTAGTTTTATAAAAAGTTCTTGGCCAATAACTGCTTTATCAGAGACTGGCCAACTGATCACGGGACAGAAAGTGACAGGCAATCTGAACTGGCTAATGAGGCCTGGTAGTTGGGGTTCTGTCTGTTCACATATTCTACTCTTCCCAGAAGCACATCACTAAATTAAAGTGATTTATGTGTTATTTAGTAAGAATAGGTCAGAAAGACACAGCAAAGCTTCAAATATGTTGTTCACACTCCCAGCATTTGTACTCCTATAACAATTCTTCCTTCTCTTAAATTACCTATGCCTCCTAAAAATTTCCAAGGAGAATCAAAATATTTATATTTTAGCAGAGAGGCAATGCTGTTGACCCTGGACAAAATATCTCCAATGGCACTTCATCCATTCAGCACTTCAGCACATTCAGTAGTGTCCCCAGAAGATTTGGAGAAGGGAAATACATTGAGTAGAAGCTCAGTGATTATATCTCATCCATTCTACCTACACAGGGAAAGTACCAGCAGTAACATGATCCCACCAGGTGTTCTGGAGCAAGACTGCAGAATTTGCAACAAGTATCTAATAGTAAAGATCTGTGAGTGGACCTCTTAGAAAGGGCCCAAAGTTTGAAAATATGTGTACATTTTGTTAGTACTGACAAAAAAATTCCCTGAAATAAACAAATTTAAAATAAATATATGGACAGGGTGACATACCCTGTGGCTATTTGTCATCTCCGTTCCCAAAACACTTCAGTGTTTTGCTCATGAACAAAGAGAGCACAGTGATGTTGTTAAAGACTAAGAATAGACTCAATAAACTTGACCAAGATGGTTATACCACCTCCCAACATGCAACTCCCAACAAGCATGCTAAACTGGAGCTCCCTCTTTGATTTCAGACCTCAAGGGCACCAGCAGCACATTGAGTCTACTTGGCCTCATTCTGTCATGAAGGGGATAATAATTTGCCTTCACAGGAGCATAGGCATTCTGGATTTAAATGTCTCTTTTCTCCCATCATTTTCCTGCAAGCAACATCCCCCATGAACCTACTGAACACCTTTTACACAGTTACAAATCATAGAACTCCACTCAGGAATTCACTGTACATGTAAAGAACTAAGGCTATTGGATAATGTCTTAAAACACATCATGAGCCAGATGCAGAGGACTTTGTAGAATGGTGAAATAATCTATATTAGACTCAGCAAGAGTCTCATCAGGCAGAAAACCCCCTCTCAAATTTGGATGTGGTCTTATAAAACACAGTAAATACTCTGACATCATGAACAATATATGGTACTGCTTTTCTATAGTTAGGTTTCTAGGAGTCAAGGGATAGTAGTGTGAATATTCACTCTTAGGGACATGATTTATTTGTGACATTTTTTTCATTCAACTTTTTCTATTTTTAGCTCTTCTAAGTTTAGAGGTTTTAGTAATCAAGAAAGAACTCCTACTAATACAAAATAATGTTTTTATTAAGTTCGAATCTGAGACTGTTACTTAGACATTTCAGATGCCTTAAACTCATGAGTGCGCCAGCACAACATAACAATAATTACATGGTTGTTTTCTGTTGATACTGACACCAAGAAGAAACAGCATTGCTTTGTACAATGCAGAGGGGCATGTAAGGGGAATCTAAAGTTGCTTTTAGGGTTCTCATCATGCTACCCTGCCCAGTGGCAAAAGGTATTGGACCATTACAATCCCATATTGAGAGGATCACCAGGGCTGGGTTTTCCACACTGGGTAAAAAATCTGATCACATGGGGTGATAGCCAGAGGCAAAGAGAATATAAATTGATGGGGAGAAGGAAAGTACTGAATACCAGCTATGCCTATCACCTGTTATCCATAAATTCTGGATCTTTTATCCTTCACTGCTTTTTTTGTTGTGCATATGTGCTTTTATATATCTTAATTTCCATGTTTATTTCTATCCCTACCCCCACAGTGGTATAGAGGAAGTGTTGGCTGTGGCTGATTTAGTTGTTCCATAGGTTTCAGAATGGTCAGTATCGTGGTGGAACAAGGAAGGAATGGCAATGCCATGGAAGGTCATAACTTGGAGGGGTAAGCAGATATTGATGAGAAATTGGGAAAGCTCTCCTTGGGAAAGGAGAGGGAATGTTTTCAGTTGCCCATGGAGTTGGATTATATTGGGAAATGTACTGTTTTAATAAAATTGTGGGAAGAAATATATATTTGGAGAATGGGCAGCTAAATAGGGTGACTGCAGTTGACACTGGCAGCCCAGCTGGAAAGCACCTTGTGAGGAATCCCCCACCGGGTGACTGCGCTCACAGCCATAGCATCCAACAGCATAGGTGCAGACCCAACATGGCAGCATCAGCTTCCGGCTTTAACAGTATAGGGCCTATAAGGGTACCCTGAGAAGAACGCAACTGCAAGGCGGTCTCAGCTGTGGCGCCAGCTGTCTGACCTCTCTGTACTCCTGCCCATTTTCTGAACCCAGCTCTCCAAATTCCATTATTTCTAGGGGTCACCTAATATACCTCGAATCACTCATTATTTCTATGGATTATCTGAAATTTATTTTCTGCTTAAGTTAATAAGGGTCATCTACTATTGTGTACATGTAACTCTTCACTAATATATAAGTATGTATGTGGGGTTTGGCACTTCTGTGTCTGTAGTGGTGTAAGCTGGAAAGAAAAATATCCAGTGCTATGATGCTATGATTAGAAGGACAGATAAAAATCACATGTGTTTGTGTTTGCTTATATGTGTTGACTATCTAATGGGATCAAGTTTTTTAAAAACACTTAAATAATATAATTGATTACATTATTATTGGTGGGTGTCTGAAGTGTTATGTGAAACAAAATCAGGGACAGCACAGAGCAGAACAGGGGGAGAGTGGGGATCGGCTAGAATCAAGGTCCAAATATGATAAAATGAAATATAATAAATATGAATATGAAATACAATATGGTCAAAAAGCAACCACACTGGTATAATATTGAGGAGAAAGAAAGGACAGGAAACTTTGACTAATCACAATATTTTTTTTAAAGATTTTATTTATTTATCTTTAGAGGGAAAGGGAAGGAGAGAGGGAGAGAAATATCAATGTATGGTTGCTTCCTGTGCATTCCCTTCTGGGAACTGGCCTGCAACCCAGGCATGTGCCCTGACTGGGAATCGAACCGTGATCTCTTGGTTCACAGGCCCGCACTTAATCCACTAAGCTACACCAGCCAGGGCTAATCACAATGTTTTTTAAAGAAATATTTTGCCGCACAGGCTGGTGTGGCTCAGTGGACTGACTGATGGCCTGCGAACCAAAAGGTCACTGGTTTAATTCCTGGTTAGGGCACACACCTGGGTTGTGAGCCAGGTCCCTAGTTAGGGGCATGCAAGAGGCAGCCCATAGATGTTTCTGTCCCACATCCATGTTTTTCTCTTCTCTCTCCCTCCCTTGCTCCCTCCCTTTCCCTCTCTCTAAAAAATAAATTTAAAAAATACAAAAAAAAGAAATATCTAAACATGGAAGTGAGACAATAAACCCTGAATGTGTCCATACATGCATCTCCTCTTCCCAAGTTGCTTGCTACTTGAAAACCTGTTTTCTTAAGAATTTCCTCCAGCTCTAGCTGGTGTGGCTCAGTGGATTGAGTGCCAGCCTGCAAATCAAAGGGTTGCCAGCTTGATTCCCAATCTAGGGCACATGCCTGCGTTGCAGACCAGGTCCCCAGTAGGGGATACACAACAGGCAACCACATATTGATGTTTTTTTCCCTCTCTTTCTCCCTCCCTGTCTTCCCCTTTCTAAAATAAATAAATAAATGAATGAATAAATAAATAAATAATCTTTAAAAAGAAGTCCATCCAGTGACTTCCATTGAAAGAAAAGTGGTAAAGGAAATATCTAATTATGTCTCCTGAGATTTTGCCTTAAGAAACACTCTGTCCCACTATTCACAGAATAAGAAGTTTCTTACCATCTCTCCCCCCCACTTCTCCCCCTCTCTCTCTCTCTCATCTCCCTCTTTCTGTCTCAGATATCTGTTAGAACTAATGACTTTCTGGCTGAGAATCCTGAGGATTTTCTTGACAGAAGGTGATCCTTATTGTTGGGATTCTGTAATTCTCCTACTTCTCAACCTGGGGATTTGGATTTTGTTCTTCCTCAGGAATGTCATGTGCTTCCATGGACTCCTTTCTTCAGAACTAGACCTGGGCTCCTCTCCTCACTTTATGACTTTATTGTCAGTGAAAAGTACAACTTGGCAATAACTTGTGACTGTTTTCTCATGCTCCCTCTATTAAAATGTCTACTGACTTCTAAGAGACCTTTGAACATAGGCCCAAAAATTGTTTCTTGGACAGAGAAAGTACTTTATCCCAATATATTTTCTATACTAACTCAATTTTGGTAGAATGTAGTAATTTTTCAGTTCTTTTTTTTCACTCTATCCTTCCCTGTTACCCTATTGTCTCCCACCTCAACCCATATCTCAGTAGGTATTTTTCCTGAATGATACTGAATTTAATATGAAAACTTGTATTCCGCATCTTCTGGTACCTTGGTTGGGTTACCCAGAAATAGACTCACAGAGGAAAATTTGGGTGTAGGAGGTTTGCTGGGGAGTGGTCTCATGCATGTTATCCAAAAGGAAATGAGGGAAGCAAAATCTGTCAGAGAAAGTGAACTGTGATGCATTTACCACAGAGACCTCAGAGGATCCCACGGCATCATGGGGCACTCTAAGCTGAGACGATCCTTCAGAGTTGTCTCCAACTGAAGCAGGGGCTGAGCCTTTGTACTTACCCTACAATAAACAGTCATTAGAAGCAGACTATCTCCAAGTACAGAGTATAACCTTGAAAACAGCAACTCCTTATGCTAAGAGTAATTTCAAGAGAGAAACTGGGCTTCAGACACAAGGAGCCAACACTCCCGGTTTCTTGATGAGTGAATGTCTCTGTCCTGAAGGGGGCATCTGAGGAACACACTGTGGCATTCACTACATCGGGGATATACAATCCCAATACCCTGATGAGAAGATACTAATTCTACAGCCATCTTATCATAAGAGTAAGCCAAATTCCTTCTTTAGCCCAGTGACACTCATCAAACTATTAACCCAAGGACTCCTTTTGTTAAAATGATTCCGTTTCCCTGGAAATTGCTTAATTCTCCTAATGGTAGATGTTTTTAGTCAGGTATCTTCAAGTAGCTCTTTATTGCTTTCCTCAAGCTTTGGAAAACCCACAATCAAGGCATACAACAACAGTAGAAGATCCTTAGAGACCACCTTGCCCAGTTCTTCATTTACAGATGTTCAAAGATGAAACACCTTACCCAAGGCCACACACACATCTACTTAGCACTAAGATCAGAACCATAACCCTAGTTCAGTGTCCTTTGTCCTTTCAGCAACAATGGTGTGATGCTAATGTTATAATATGTAACTCATTAAGTTCAGATGTAGATGTCCTGTCTCCTCAGTGAGGCTGCAGACTGAGACATTCCTTAAACTTTTTAACAGAAAAACACATAAAACAATGGGAGAAATAGTGAAAGCTCATCTCTGCTAAGTTTCACTCAGTCACCTTATAGAGTTAAGCATTAATACATTTTCCTGTTGTTTCATACTGCACACTGGTGGTTTTCTGGCTATAAGTTATAACAAAGTTTATCATTCAAATGGGCCCCTAAAGTACAAGTTGTCTTAGAGGAATAAATAGTGTCTAATATATCTGTTTTGCTGGGGAAGGAGAGAAAAAAGAAAACTGAATAATATGAAAAAGAAACAGGAGGAAAAATTAAAAACACAAGTAGCAGTGGTTTTAGCCCCAGTGGAAAACATACATTTATTGGGAAGAATTCTCAGCAGAAACAGTGGAAATCTTACATTTTCTAGTTCAATTACAACATCAGAATCTTAGATATTGGTAAGAGGCTTGTTTCTAAGAACTTTGATGCTGAATCAATATGGTCCTAAGTGATGCATTAAAAGTACTGCAGAAAATGTCCTATCATTATTGATAAATTGTTCCTTAATCTTCAATGTATTTTTCTTATACATTTAGTCATTGTTTAAATTACTGTTTTACTGAAATGAAATCATGAATGTTGGGGATTTAGGAAAAATAATGTTGCAATTTTTAAGCCAGCCAGTATGGCTGCTCTGTCTACATATTTCCACAGAGGCATTAGGTGAACCATCAGCTTACGATGCACAATGGATTCTTTTAGAAAATTCTGAGGTAATTTGTTGTGAAAATGCTCTGTGCTGTCCTTTGAGTTTAAATTTGAGAATACTATCCAGATATTAGTTGAATGCGTTTATTTATTCCTTTTAATGAGATTGCACCGTATCAGGCAACAATCTCTTATATTGAATGCCTTTCAACCTTTGTCAGAGGTAATAGATCTATTATTACCTCTGTAATCAGGTAAATAGATCAGAGATAAAAGTAGATCAGAAAGGACCTATTACCCAGCATATTGGAAAGTGTCTCTTAGCCCTTTTTGAACTCCCTGATTTTTCTCCTGACATCAGCCATCTCTTTACTATATAAGCAAGCCTTCTCTCCTTAATTACAAATAAGGCTCAGAATCAAGTACCTCTGAGACAGGAAACCTATTGATGAGTCTTTCATACCATCTTTGAAGTAACAGAGAAAGGACGCAGCCCACTCTGGAATTTGAGTAGAGACAACACAAGCGAAGTACTTTGGCACAGTATCTCATCTATTCAGTGTTAGGTACTGAATAAAGTTCTCTTCAACTAATTAAATAATAGAATGTAGATAAGTATATTCATGTTTGTTCAAAACCTATACTTAAAGAGTATTGTTTAATGGAAAAATGTCACATGTCACAGAAAATCTATACATATTAGGGATTCACAATTAGGATTTCTAGTAGACTATGTTTTGAAGGAATCCAGGATAGACCATTTAGCCATTATTCTTTCTTCTACCAGCCTTTCACAGACAAGATACTAAGAATTTTACATTGTACCCAAAAATAATCTTAAAAAGAAAACTTAATAGTTTGGATACATAGACAGAGAGATGGATAAAGTTAATCTTATGGCTAGTTTGGTTTGAAGGAAGTGAAGAGCATTAAAATTTTGTTCATAGAACCCCCCCAAAACAGCAAAAATATTTTACCCTCTTTAGATAAGTTTGATTAGAGCTGGACTTGGTCTCAGATAAATGCACAAACCTACTTGAATTCCATTTCCATTAGCACAGTCAGTTCTATTTAGTTTCCAGAGATTCATATAAGAAGAATTTCTTAGAGCTCCCCTGATTTGACCCTGTCATATCATGGATGAAAAAACTGACATTCAGACTTACCAAAGATCACACATCAGACTAAGTGGGCACAAACAAATTCATAATTTCATTTTATACTAATTCACACCTACCATACCACTCAAGTTTTCTTTTTATAAAGAAAGCATCTTTACACTTGAGACTGACAATTAACCAAGGATAAATAAGCCAGTTCAGAATTTATGTTTGAGAACATAGAACTAAATCTTAAACCTTGTGTTTTATTTATACATTATCACTAAAGAACTCATGTTCAGAAACAAGACACCATAAAATATTCTGTGTGTCAATTCTATTAAAGAGTTAGTGAGACCACTTCATGTTATCCACAGTGGGTGAGAAGCAAAGGCATGGGCCATCAAAGACCCCAAATGAAAAGAAAAACAATGACATCTGACTTTATTCTGCCCCATTCATACCTTAAGCCAAAGTAATTCTCCAACTTTGTTATGTGTCAGTAAATTAGAAAAGCATAATCATTTCCATTTTGCAGAAAGTAAACTGAGGTATTGGACAGCAGAGCATTTGCTTCTGGGGAGACATTCCTCAAGCAAGTTCAACAGAACACAGAACTCTGAAACCAGAGAAAGTATAAATGCTTCCTGGGACTTTAATGGGATGAGACAGAAACGTGTCCTGGCAAAGATAATGTGACCTTTAAAGGGAATTTCTGCCTGAAGTCCAAAAAAAGAAGGAAGTTCTCTGACTTCAGAAAGAAGACAAGGATTCTTATGTATACTCAGAGAAATCTTATAGAAATGTTTGGGGATAAGATCCTTTGAAGATAATTCATGAGTAACAGAGATATTTGCCTTTGGATTGCCAGCAATTTAAGATCATGAGATGCCAGAACTGAAAATTTTAATCGATCTAGTGAATGTCAGTTTTGTCACTTCCTTTTAACTTAACTTAATAGTAAATTATTTCTTATTCCAATTAAATATATTGAACATCTCTTGATTTCTTCCACATTTCAGGCCTATTTAATATACTGAAGTTTCAAAGATGAAAAGATCTCAGGCTCTGACAAATACACAGCCTAGGCCCTCAAAATAGTCTACAGGTTCCTATAAAACATTTATGTTTAAAATTCTAAAACTGGAAAAGAGAGGAAACCATACATATACAGCAGAGTTCTATGGTACAAAAATAAGAATGACTCCAACTAGGAGTACAAGTCATCTCAGAAGCAACCTGATGAATTGGCAAGGGTGAATGCAAGGTTTTATGAGAAAAGAAGTTACAGCTGAAGAAGGCCTCTTGTTGGAGGTAAAGGATGGTGGGTCCTCCTGCTCATAAGAAAGATTTTAAGAGCTCAGCTCCCATGGCTCTCAGGAAGGCTCCCAGTCCATTGTTGCTCCTGCAATTTCAGATTGACATGTTTCCCTTTTCTGAAACACTAGCTACTTGTGCATTTATAAATTACCTTCTAATGTGAGGTAAATTTACCCCTTTGAGGATGACAGGCAGAGTTTGCAAATCTCTTTTACTTCTCACTTAATCCCAGGATTTTACCTATCCTCTGAATGCAAGTAATGCACATTAGTCAATTAATAGGCTGTTAAATGACAACAGTTCCGGGCAATTTAATTACTGTTGGTAAAATAAGAAATGAATGATTGCATGTCAGCAACCAATTCCAGTTCCTTTCCTTGTAACAGATTAACTTTGAATCATGATGATTTCTCTAGAAAATATTGACTGTTTCTCTGGACATATTAGCTGTTATTTCATGTATTACAAAAACTTAAGTTTCAGGTGGTATTTCTTGTCTAGATGAAATGTGGGAAAGTTACCATAACAATATTTTCAAATAAACTGACAATAGTTACTTTCAACTAAATTAGAATTATTGGTGGAAAAGACAAGAATGAGAGTCCTTTGACTTTCTGTCTGCTCTGTGTGCCTCCAAGTCCTGTCACCAATTCCAGATTGCCATTTAATAGTTTTTTTATTAAATAAAATCAAGAGATAAATCAAGGAGTAAGAATCAAAAATTTCATCCATTTTGAGTTCATTTGACTTAGACTAAAACCCAAAGGCTTTAAAAGTGTCTGAGTGATCTGGCTCCCATGTTCCACATGTTTGATTTGCTTGGTCTGGGTTTTCCCCACCTGAGTCCAATTCTGATGAGGACAGCGACTTTACCTGTTTGGTCCCCTGCTTATCTGAGGGACCTGAATAGTGCCTGGCCTCAAAGAGGTGGATGAACTGAGTAGAAAAAAAAAATAACTAAAGACAAGGCATCAATAGTTACTTATGACTTCAACAGCAAGCTCTGAATGCATGTGGAATAGAGAACAGTGAATATCTAAAAACAAAATTTAGAAAAAATGGAAAATTCTACACTCTGCTAATGAAATGCAGAATTGGATTGTGTTACACAGCCTATCTGTAAAAATAACTCATGTCTAACTAAAGTTATCAATCTTCTGTTTCTACCCATCCAAAGATTAGAAGACTATCACTTGCATCTCGGCAATTATCTAGGTTGATAAATGCATTTTGACAGCAATTAGGTGTGTTAATACCTAAGTCTGCAGATGCTTTCTTTAGAGCAATTAAGATTTTGGAGATACAACCTTCCTCTGCAATCTCCTATTATTAAATATTTATAAAAAGCAAAGAAGATTTGCAGTTACATTTGGAAAGGATCAAGGGTTTATAGTTAACTGAGACTAAACTCTACAACATCTACTTTCAATTATTGGATCATCTTAACTTAACAATTAATTGCCTTACTGTATTGACACCTGGAAATAGAATTCGTGGATAAAGTACCAACAAGCTCACATACATTCTCATCCATTTCAATAATCCTTTCAAATAACAGCCTATCCTTGAAAGACTCCTGCCTACGAGGTGCAGTGCCGGATACTACACACACAGAAATGAGTCCATCCCTCCCATCAGGGTGGGATCACTACAAGAATCTCAAAACTGATTCCTCTATCTCTAGCAAAACCCTTGTCCAATGTGTCCTCCAAATTTCAGAGAGTTATCTTTCTAAAATGCATATCGTATACTTTTATTCATTGTTTCATATCCTTCTAGGACTTCTCAAAGTTTACAAATTAAAATTCAAATAACCATCATAGCAGAGATCCTGTAGAGCATAACAATCCAGTTTCATGTCCTGTCACCCCAAACTATGTCTCTATCCCTCTCTTTCACTCAGGTGCATTTGTTAGCCCTTAGCTGTGGAACTGGTCCTCATTTTTAACCAGGAAGTTCCTCATTTGACTTGCATGGTATAGTGGTAAAACACATAGACTCCAAAGCCAAATGGCAGGATTGAAGTCCTAGTTCAGCTGCATAATAGTTGTATAATTTGGAGCAAGGTATTTGAACTTGATTTTCTGTTTCCATTTTTCTGCATGTGTAAACTGAGGATAAAAGTAAGCAGTGCTTTTCTTATTAAATGAATTAACACAGGTAAAACTCTTAGATTCTGAAATAATAGGAGCTAAAAAAAATGGAACTATTAGTATTCCTTTTCAAGTCACATCTCCTGTCATTGCCCCATGGAGTCTTCTGATCTCACCACCTCTCTTGTGTACCCTCTCCTCCACCTGAAGCAGACCTGATCACCCTGCATTCTTAGCCACCTCTGCTATTGTTACCTGTGTCACCCTGCACTGAAATCCTATATTTATAAATTTGTCTCTCCACAAACTGTGTCATCATGGCCACAGGTTGGCTGTGTTTATGTGGGTATTCTGAAAACCTGGACCATCATTCAATATGTGTAACATACAAGGAGCTCAATCAATAGTTTTGAATAATGAATAACACAAACACTACCAAAAGGGTAAGCTGAAAACTGAAGGGCAGGCCCTGGAAGTCCTGCTGATGGCACGTGCCTTTAAGCCACAAGCCATGGAGGGGATCCAGGTTAGAAATCACTACGACCATGTGGGATCTTCTCAGCAGAACTTCAAGGCTTTGCCTTGTCCTGGCTAATGAAGGTTGCTGGGGAGTGGGAATCATCATGAGGATTTCCTCTTTGGACTTCAGTCACTCACTCCAGCTTGGAGTTCTAACTTTTCTTCTAGGTTATCACCCCTTATAATAAATCTTACCTTTCCCAGGGGTCAGGCAGAGCTGTTCCTTTGATGAGGTTGGTGACATTACAGATTAAGCACTGACTGTCTACCATCAATGGGTGTGATGTCGTACACACTTTATTTCTTGACTCTATAGGAAGAGTTAACCCTTCTTCCTGGATTGAAATATATCCCAGCTCCACCACTGAATACCTCTGTCCCAGGGGGAGTTATCTAGCCTCTCAGTGCCCTACATCCCCAGACATAAAATGGAAACACCACTCCTAATTATACCTGTCTCATAGTATTAGTGTAAAAATAAAATCAGCCCTGGCTGGTGTAGCTTAGTGGGTTAAGCGCGGGCCTGTGAACCAAGAGATCACGGTTCGATTCCCAGTCAGGGCACATGCCTGGGTTGCAGGCCAGTTCCCAGCAGGGAATGCACAGGAAGCAACCATACATTGATATTTCTCTCCCTCTCTCCTTCCCTTCCCCTCTGAAGATAAATAAATAAAATCTT
>CM052542.1:82180286-82194327 GCA_028533065.1 Trachops cirrhosus | reverse complement strand
AAAAAAAATAAAATCAGTTAATACATATAAAGCCTATAGAATAGTGTCTACTCCTTAGTGCTCAGAAAAGGTCATTACTATACCTCATAATTATCTCCATTTTACAGATAAAGAAACCAAGGATTAGAAAAGTTAAATCATTTCTGACATTTCATCAGACTGAAAAAATTGGGATACAAAACCCCTCTGTCTAATTTTAATCACTGCCCAGTATCAATATTAACATCCCTGTCTATCTCCTAATCCAGAATCTTTCTCCAAAAATGCCAACCCATTATCCTCAGCATGGTTTCCTGCTCCAATGAGGCACATGTTTGTGCATAAGCAAAATCCATAAAATCTGCCCATGTAATATTTGGGGCGTAGTTAAACCAAAAACTTATTTGCTATTTTTCTGAAATTCAAATCTAACTGTCTTTTATTTATATTCATTAAATCTTACCTCTCTACTATGCATGTGTGGTACGCATGTGTGTGTGGGTAAAAGCAGTAGAGCTATAAAATATATAACTATTGGAGAGAGAGAGAGTTTTCTATGGTCACCCAATTGCTAGGTCTCTGGGGGGCAGCTTAAATGACAGGGCAAATGTGAAGGCAGCTATCCTGTTCCTCCCTTCTTTTGGGAGGCACTCAGAAAACTCAATGAGCATTGCTGATGCTAAATGAGGATACGTGTCAGAACACACTGAAGCGGACTCGCTAAAGATGGTTAAGCAAACCTATTAACTGAGAGAAGAGGGATCTGATTTCCTGAGAGCAGCTTATGAATAACTTCAGCTCAAATGTGTCATGTGTTTTCACTAGATTTCCTGTTGTCGGGTATTTTAATGTTTATTTTCCCCTTGAGTTTTAGAGATTTGATGTTTATTGCTTACAAGCTGTGAAGAACTTGGTAACTTGTCGGTCTGCCCATTAAAACAAAATCAGGGCTTGAGCAAATGAAAGGTGACACCTTCCTAAAGTAATCTATACCCTCCATCTCACAAACATTCTGACACAAATTTATTTTCATTTCTTCTAGAAAACTCAGAATTTCCCCCAGACACCTATGAAGCATCCACACTACTTTCATTGCAGAAGTCTCAAAAAATGAAAATAAAACCTTTTCCCATACTGAGTGGACATCCAGATATCCCATTACTAGATTCAGGAACCCAGACTCAGAGATGGATGTTATTAGGTACGTCATATTCAGGTCAAAGAGTTGTATCCTTTTAAGATTTTGTAAGCTATTAAACATAATGTTTGCTTCAGAATTCTCCCAAACTTTCTACCCTTTGTTCTTAGTCAGGTCAAAGATGCTGGCTCTTACTCTGAGCCTTAACTGTTAATTGCTTGTAGACATTGATGCTTTTATCTCTACATTCCACCTCTGTTCATTCCCTCTCTGTGGTGTTCTTAGGATTCCTAGTACCTGCATTAGAACCCTAAAATTTACTGCACAGTTGTAGAAATCTAGAAGACCACCATCTTTTTGTCTTCTAGAGAGCTGACCCACTTCTCTGAACAGAGACTCTGCTCTCACAGGGACAAGGAGGGAGAACTCTCAGAAGAGAGAATGGCCAGCAGAGCTGCTCTATCCCTGGCTGTATTATCACTGAAACAGACAGACCAGTCACCTTTTTCTCCTGCTCACTCTCCTGCTCACCTGTTGCATTTTTTGTAAGTCCAACTGGAAGCGATATCTGTTATTTACAAAGAGTTTGGGGTAAAGGAAAGGCAAATTATTGTTAACATTTATATTATACGATCTCTAGGATATCTAGTTAAGTATTCTACACAATCGCTTAGTTTGAATTCTTTCAGTATATTGAAATTTGATCTTGAAAGAAATCAAACTCAGCATCTGAAGCACGTGTGCAAAGATGTCAGAAATTAATGAATAAAGTTAGGAAAGACAGCTATTTCTCTTATCATGTCATCTCTTATATTTCAAGTCCTCTTGGCTTCGCTTCCCTTTTCTTTACAAATTGTCTCCCAAACTTTTAATTAACTGCTTTTCTGGGAAACTTTTCCTATTCAATGTCTTGGAACAAAGATTAAGTTGCCTTTGTGAAGAATTCATTTCCAAGAAATTTATCTGTGAATATTGAAGATCTCAGGTCTCCTGAGTTATTCCACATTCCGCTCACAATGAAGTGTCCCCCAAACTCTGTCAGCCAGACTTCGAAGGCTTCTCAGACTGCATTAGGTTACACGAAGTAGCAGTGGTTCTTCAGCTGGTGGCTGTTGACACAATTGTGAGCCACAGTTCTTACAGTGAAAAGCAGTGGGCTCAATGGTGGAGACAATATAACATTATCTTTTCATGAGAAGATAATGACTTTGCCTTTGTTGTGGTACTCAGTTTGCTTCTGGCTTCATGAATAGAGGAAAGGAGAAAGGATATGTTAGGCAAAGAAAAGTAGAAAAAAATGACTTGAAAAATTGGGAAAAATATGCCAGAGACAAACTTTTCTAAATGCCTGTTGCTAAAATCTTTCCATAAACCAAATCTAATTATTTCACTCTTCTGCTTCAAGATCTCTATTAAGGGATTTTTTGTTTGGTTGTTTGTCGTTTTGTTTTGTTTTATTTTGTTTTGTTTTGTTTTGTTTTGTTTTTAGAAGAAAAGCCCAAATACTTTGCAAGGCTGATAAGGCACTTCAAAGTCTAGCCTCAGGCTATTTCTACAGATGCTGTTCCTTCAGCCTTTCCCACATTTCACTAAGCATCTTTTCTTCACAGCAAGTCATCACCTCCCAGCTAAGTTTTCATTGAACCCTCTGCTTTTTTAAATTACTATTTGAAGATGCTATTTTAGAAATGTGTGTGTGATCTCCTTTATGGCCCTGACAATGTTAAATGTACCTCCTTTCTGTGCCTGCCACCTTAACAGACGGTAATGTGTACCTTAACTATCTGTTTTCATGTCTGTTGCCCCATGTAGACTAGAGAGCAAATGTTTTAAACAGCAACCAAAATCTAAGCATGTTTCACCACCATTTCACCTAAGAAACATTGCCACACCCATCCCCTTCTGTGTTTTAATGTGAATTCTGATGTAGCCCTAACTAGAGCTGGGGTATGTTCATTCCCAATTGTTCATCTAGGGACAGACAGGCAGAACTTTCTTTAAAGAAGGACCTTAATTCTGAACCATGATCCTTTGTCGAGCTGAGATCTTGCAGGAACTTTCAGGATTGCTTCTGAGTAGACTTCCATAGAGGACATACTACATTTCTTGTGGTTTTTCCTCTCCCTCCCTCTCCTCTAGGAACTGTTAATTGTAAGGAGCAAGGAAAACTTAGACCATGAGAAAACAGGAACTGGTTAGGTCCCAAGGTACAGGAGGTTACTGAACGAACATCTTGCCCTCCTGCCTTGTGCAAGAACAAAGGATTGTAAAACAGATGCAACCTAACATGTTTGGTTTGTAAAGCTACCACTGTTGAGCCAATGCCCAACCCTGTTCCCACCCCACGGTCTTTGTAAGCGAATAGCTAACTGCCACGTCTGCTTCTGTATAATGCTTGCTTGCCCGCCCATATATAAGGACTTAGCTATAAGCGCTCAGCGCGACTCTAGTCAGCAGCCCTTGCGGGTACCGTGTCTCCGGACACTTTGAGAGTCCGCCCCTGCGCAGGTAAAACTTGGCCAATAAAGTAACATCTCTGAAACCCTGAAAGGTCTCCAGCATCTGTTCTTGCGGTTGCTGAATGCAACATTAATAAGTCTCAGCTAATTTGTCAACTTTACCACCTTGGTGGTTTATTTTAGAGGAATGAAAGCCGTACATGTTGAATTCAAAATTCCAAAAAGATAAAATTAAATTTTATATGTTTATTCATAATAACAACATCTATAATTAAAACTAACTCTTAACAAAAAGTATAAGACTCTAATGAAAAAATTACAAAACTTTCTTGGAGGGCATTGTTATGACCTAGATGAATGAGGAGAGACAACCTTCATGAAAAGAATATTAAGTTAAAAATAACACTGCTGTGGGGAAGTCAACATCCACAGGACCGGTTCTCTGATGACAGGAATTAAAAGTTTTTCAGGGACAGGTTAACATCCAAGCTGCTCCAGATTTACAGAATTACCTTTTTAAAAAGAACTTTACAGATAAATCAAACATTATGTAAGATCTTGGTTAATTAAGAACACCATCCAACACTAAAATTTGACCATCATTTTAACTAAGAAACTAATTGCCACACCATCCCTTGCTGTATTTTAAATTTGAATTCTGATGTCTATAATATTTTATTTCTTTCTGCAAAAATTGACAGTAAGAATGGAAGAATATCTGTCAAAACAGAGCTTTGTAATTATCCATTTATTCTTTCAACAGATATTTACTGAATGCCAACACTACTCCATGCACATTTCACCCTGAAACAGTCAAAATAATTTTTAACATCTCAGGTTTTTCTTGTTTGAATATCTAGTTCATGAACCCCCATAACCAATTTTTATTCCTACAGATAATCAGTCTCCTCTGCTCAAGAGCATCACCTTGTTCTTGAAGATGGTGTGAGAACCCAGCACCATGGCTGCAGTGGGGACACAAATATTGGTGAACCTAGCAGGTAGCCAAATTGTAGAGAGCTTGTTCTTGCTGCTGTATCAATTCGGGTCTTTAACATGATTTATCATGTAGCCAGTGTGGAATGAGGTCCAGAACTTGGGTTATTTGGGCTAGAGCTCTCCCTGGACCAGAGAAGCTCCCCCTCCCTGGGGAATATGGAAAAAAACAAACCCAGAAGCCTCCACTGCATGGCTGGGGGGAGGGGAAGTAGGGCAGAGCCATTGAGTTACTTTGCATATCTGAAGAACTTGGCCAGTGTTTTAGTACTGTTAAGTAGCTGTGCCTGCAGTGAAGCCAGGGAGATGCTCGTGACTCTAACTCAAGTTGTAACAGAAGGGCCTTACTGCACCTGTGAGAAAGGCTTGGCGGTGGCTCCTACATCACCCAGCCATGCTTGCAGGACTAACGATGGCAGATGGCAGCTGAGAAAAGCAGAGGAGACCAGACTACTGGCAGGTGTAACCATTGTGGGAGGGGTCGCAAGTGGGGTTACAGAGGAAGGTCCGCATTGGGCTTTAAACTCGGAGGCGCTGAAATTTAAACTCAAGCGCTGGAGCAGCCATGCTGTCCTGACCATGCGGTTTGTAAGGAGCAGAAGGACCCCCCCCCCACGCCCACTGGCCCACCATGACTAGCAGTTTTGGATGGAGAGCAGGAGACTAGACAAGCACGGACAACTGGAAGAAGTTGGAATACTGACAGGTATCTGCCTAGCTAAGCTAAATACCTCCATTTCTTTTTCTGAGAGACAGTACCTCTGTCCGTCTGGCCTGGTTTGGCAAGGGGAGGCAGGCAGGACAGTGTGTTTGTGGGTGTTTTTTGTTTGTTTCTAAAGCAAGTGGGATTTTGTGGTAGAATTCCACCATTATTCTAAACCTGTACAACTTTTAAGTAAATAGTTCCTTTCCTTTTCATAAGACTCTGGTTCTTATTGGAGCAGGCAATAGAACCCAGTGGTTCTGTTACAATCACAGGACACATGCTATCAAGATGTACATTTCTGAGGGATATAATGGAATATTATAAAGAGTTTTCACAAAGTAAAAAAGCAGAAAACAGAAAAGTATACTGTTAAAAATGTGAGTAGAGGAATAAAATTTGTACCTCTAAATATTTGGGGATCACACTGGCCTTATGATTCTAGACTAAACCACAAATTACAAACTGACTAACAGTACACTGCACATACACACACTTCTGTAAATCAAGGTTGCAAGACAAAATTTACAAGAAATCTCCATACACCTTCTATGCTAAACATTCAAAGGAAAGCTATAATATGATTAACTGATAACTTCAAAAAGACTGTCATTAGGCAAAAGACGTAAGGCAACATGATGAAGTACAAAACACCTGCTCCAAACAGTAGGAATAAAGTGGGGAAAGCAGAGGAAGAAGGAAGGGTGAGGTCATCAAAAAGGCTTTGAGGCGGAGAGGAGACCAGCATAAAGGGTGAACAGACCCTGGGAAGGCAGCTCCAGAGGTAAGACTGGGCGGGTGGCCTCTAAGCGTGCTAACTAGGGCTCTGTTGGAGAGAACAGTATGAGGTGTAACTTCTTAAGTAAAGGGCAACCAAATCCCAGCTGAAAACCTTTGCAGTCAACATTGGCCCTTTGACCCTTGGTATTTATACCTTTCTTCTTTCAATCTTATATTAAAAAGGTCAAATCCTGAAGGATATGAAAATGCATACAAACAAAATCAAATTTTACATTAAAACCTCAAAGATTCCATAGTAGAAACTGTTTATGTGGGTTGCTTTATTTTTGTAAAAACAGCCCCCAAATTCTCTAAACTTGTTTACCTGACACTTTTTGCCATGTCTTTTTAATGAATCTGATGACTCATTTAAATTCTCTCTGAGTTTGGTACAGGGTAGGGCATGAAGTGAGACTATCAACAGTTCAAAATTTGGGGTCCATGAACTTGCATGGAAAAAAAGAGTACTTCTTTATTTTCACTAATCTTTAACCAAAAGTTAGGATTCCTGTGATTATGGTGGTAGACAAAAAAAAAATCACATTAGTATTAGCAACACTGTGACTAAGTCACCAGTAGAAATCACAGGGGTCTATTTCATAATAGTTGTTGAAGTTTTCTTAAAATATTGCTTATATGTATCACTGTTTTGAAATTTTCTTTATGAGACTTCTCCCACAGATATTCTTATTAGATGCATTAATGAAGTTACATATAACTACACAATAATTTGTGAATATTTTGTTAACTATTTCAACATAATTGATTTTCTCAGTAATCTGATATATTTTATTTTATCCATTCAACATATTATTCTGAGAAGAGCTCCAAGGGCCTCACCAGGCTGCCTGAGGGAGCCGTGCAGAAGATGGGTTGAGGGCCCCGACCTGATTCTATTACATGGGAATAACAGGGGTGCCTTCATCAGAGGGTGGTTGTGATGATTAGGTGAGTGTATACATATCGAGTACTCAGATAGAATAGTTGCTAATTGAGACTAACTTCTTACAACTGTTATCATTGCCATTATCATCTCAAGTAAAAATAAAGTCCTAATCTGTCTGATGTTACTCTTTGAAAGATACCCTTGTTGACTGGAATTCTTCCTCTTCCTTTGAAAGAAATCTTAAAAGGGGACTTTGGTATGATGCCAGTTAGCTAATATGTAAAACTACTTAAATGACAAGGAGGAGAGAGTTTTCTATGCATCTTTTAAAAAGAAATCAGCTTCTTAATCAATTTGCTGAAAACTACCCCTTTTTATTCTACCTACCAGTGACAAAGCCTGTCAGACAAAGCAAGGTAATAAAAAAATGTATAGTGTAATCATGAAAAGTGAGAACACAATTTCTTTCATCTACCCTATTGTTTTTGTAAAATCAAGTTAAGCTCTGTTTTTCTCTGCTCATCTTTGTTGTCATATATGAGAAATTTAGCATTTAGCTTAAAATGTTTCGCATGATGAATTATTAAAAATCTTTAACTGCCGGACAACCTTTCTGTGGTGTAAGGGTGTTTTGTTTTGTTTTGTTTTGTTCCTTAAAAAAATTACCCCGTGTTTTGCTGTGAGGGGAGACAGCTAATGAAAAATGGCCTGGAATTATTGTGAAACAATTGTCTGTAGTGTAATCAAGTCTGTTTCTGCCCTCCAACTACTCCAGGATGTAATGATACATGTATCATTAAGCAGCTGCTATGGATGCCCCAGGAAACTGGTAGAAATTTGTACCTATTGTTTTCCTTTCTCCAGCCTCTCTTTCCCAGCATCACCCATATTCTCTCATCTCATTTGTGCTTTTTGAAACATGACTGCAAAAATTTTGTGAAAAACCATCATGTATCTTCGTACATATAAATTTATGCATGTACACACAGAGATATGTATACATTATTTTCCCTTTCCAAAAGGCAACAACAAAATAAAACCACATTCTTCTGGTAACTTTTTATAATTATGGAATGCATAAAGTAAGCTTTTTAGTATGGTGATTTTTAACACAGGAAGCAGAGGTCAAGGGAGAGTGTGTGACTAATGTTTAATTAGAACAAGCTTCTAAAATAAAGCAATTATTTGTTTAATGGCTGCTAAATTTTACGTAGCAGAAAAGGCTCAGGCTTGGTCTCTCTCTCCACTGGCCTCTCTTCATCTGGGGTGTGTGTGTGTGAGAGAAACAAAGAGAGGCAGAGGTATATCAGGCAATTCTAAATGTTTTTAATGAGGTTTAAATTAGTATTTGTAGTACCACCATCCTCCAACCCAGAGTCAGACAAAGTGGGACAGATTTGCCCAACAACCACTTGCATGATAATTATAAGGTAACATCACTGGGTTTACAAGTGATCACATTTATTTTTCATTTTCTGTGATGATTTCCATGATACCAAATGTAGTAGAAGTGTTATGAACACGGGAAGGAGAAGGAGATAAAGCAATTCCATTTGTAGTAGATTCCCCTGTAATAGAATATAGCATAGGATTTATACATCAAAAAATTTTCCAGTGAATGTTTTATATTTGCCTATATTTTCAAATCATGGTAAGTCCTGGATTAATCAGGTATATTCTATATAACTGTTATATATTATGTACATTAAATATATATAATATAAATATCTAGAATGTTTTATGTATTATGCCATGATATTAATATAAGCATGTTGCAATACATAAGCAACTAAAAACAGTAATCTTAGTTTAGTGGACTAACAGAGTAACATATTTTTAATAGCACCATTAGCACGACACAGGCTATGGAGAACATTGAATGCAATATTTGTGCATAAATGTATTTTGGGAAAATTAAAGTTCTCCTGGGACAGATTTACCTTGTGCATTTTACATTTGTATTTTGTCTCTACAGCTAAAGTACACCTCTTATGTGTACACAAGCATCATTTCATTTCTATAAATGTGTGCCTAACCTAGCGCAATTCATCTTTCAGCCATGTAAGTGGTGGCCCGTTTAAACAAGTAATTTAGAACTCTGCAGTAATGCACACTGAGACAATGTGGGAAATAAGCAACCTTTTAGATTTTCGAATCTTTAGGTGGATAAATCTTCCTAAAATGTAGTTTAATTTTAATATGTAACAGTGCAGAGAATAGCAAGGAGGCAGTGTTTTTCAGCAACATCCAGCTGAACCACAGTTATGTCTTCATGTGAGGTGCTGTTTAAGAGAGTGTTTTATAATATGTTCACACATTCAGTATTAAAAATTGTTACAAGAAATGATATTTCATTATTATTTTATAATGATATTCAGTCATAAGAAACCAAGGGACCATTAACCCTTGGTTTCTTTTTTTTTAAGATTTTATTTATTTATTTTTAGACAGAGGGGAAGGGAGGGAGAAAGAAAGGGAAACATCAGGGAAACCGCTAGTGCACCCCCTACTGGGGACCTGGCCCACAATTCAAACATGTGCCCTGACTGGGAATCAAACTTGTGACCCTTTGGTTTACAGGCTGGCACTCAATCCATTGAGCCACACCAGGGCAACCCTTGGTTTCTTATGACTGAATATCATTATGAATACCAAATAAATATTTAGACTTTTAATACACTTGAGTCAGAAAATCAGCCTTAGTAATTTTGGAAACCGGAGTGCTAAAACATAAGATATGTTCTTTAAACTGTATTATGAAAACCAGAAAAGTAGGGGGAACAGACTTTGAAGTGGGAAATACTGTCAGAAACATCTCTTCACACTGGACGTGGTCCAAGGGAGATGCTTGTCTGTAGAGGAGATCCAGGGTACCGTACAATCACCTTCTGTCTATTCTGGAGATAAGGAAGCCTCCAGCATGGATCAGCCAGGTTCAGACTCCCTGTGAATCAGGGCCAGACTGCTCTAAGCAGCTACCCTTTAGCAGCTATTTCTCATGTGGAGTGGTAAGGGTTTCCCTTACCTATACCTTCTATGACCTACATTCAAGGAAAGACCCAGTACCATCCAAGAGCATGAGAAGAGATACTAAACAAGCACCATCACTGTTTTTTTTAAATAAGTCTCTGATTCTCTTATTTCAGTGTCTTATCTTATAATCAAACTCATTATCAGTAGCTTTGAAATTTGCATAGGTATCTAGGCCTCTGAGAAATCGTAAGTGTGCTGATATATAGAGGGATTGAAAATTCTATTGTCTAAGCAGAAGTGAACTTAGAATATAAGATGTATAGTAGCTATAGTCACTATATCTCAACCTTTTTTGGCAGTCAGATCTTAGGGTAAAATTGTTATAGTCAGAGTTGAAACTTCAGGAGAAATAGACCTTAGCTGGACTTTGAGCCAAAGGGATAATTAAAGCTTCAAGTTTCACAATTTGTGTAAAGGACATTTTAGGAAAATCAAATCCCAAATTCATTGCAAAACTTGGTTCACCTGAAGGATCAACATGCTCAATATACATTAACAGATTTGATTCTTTATTGATGCAGTAAAAGTTTGAATCAAATATCATAATTATTTAAAAAGGTGAGAATGATCATTCCACCAATACTCTCATTTATGTTTTGCCATATAACCAATTAATGGGAAAGAATACAGGTCCTAATATAAAACTTTGTCATGAACCCCACCAAAATCAATATTTTAGTATTATAATTAAATTCAAGAACTTACTAAAACAATGGATTTCAACAGAAAGAAAAATACCTAAATATACTAGTTGAAATGTATCCCCATATTTTCTAAAATTACTGAGTAGTAATAGAACTGGAATATATGCCCTGAACGAAACCTAATCTAATCCTCTTTCATTCTTCCAAAATCTAGGTCTAAACTATGAAAGTAAGATAATTAAGGGAAGGTTTAATGTCCTCTTTCTTTCTCAAGCCTACTGAAAGAAGATGGAATGCTGTATCAAAATAGCTGGAATGTCATTCAGATGTTAGTAGAAAGATCTTCTAAGATATATCAACATTTAATCTTCTGGGATTTGTGGGAATGAAAAAACAAATACCAAATAAGTCCTAGTATTTGGACCACATCAGTAGGGGATACTTAGAAAATTCTCTCAAGGAGGCAGTTTGGCAAAGACCAGAGCACAAAGAGGCTAGCCTGGGAACTGGGTGCTTGTGGCAAAGAGTGCCAACAGAGAGGCTTAGCGTTCATCGTGGAATTCATTGCACGTGGTCCCAAATGAAAAGCTGTATTTGTAGACAAATGATACATTTCAGAGAAATTACATCTACTACAGCTATGCAAGAGGTTCAATCTAACTCACCTAAGAAATCATGAATTTTAGTAGTTTTTCACACAATCAATAAAAATTGTGGGAAGTGGAACTTGGGACTGCATATTAATCTTGCATCCAGCTCCTTGCTAGCTTTCAACAGCAACTATTCATCTTGTTGAGCTTATAGAAGTGATTTGTTTCATCTGTACACTCCATGCACAGCTAAATATAAAATCAACTTCTATTTAACAAAGTGGACTAACAGCATGAGGCCTATCAGGATAGCCCACAACCTTGGTGTAATGGTGCGAATGCCTGCAGCATGTCAGCACTGAAGCCCAGTCATTAGAATGTTCTTAATAATGAAGGTTTATTGATAGGTTGACTAATAGGAATTTTCCATCTTAAGTTGCTGACAGACCTGGCTCTGGTTCCTTTCCCAAATACTACAACAACTATTCTGCTATGTGTTGATTTCTTCAATTATTTAATCCACTTTTTGGAAATCAAGTTAAAATTATCCATTAAGCAAATGACTCATTCTCATTCACCTAAATTAGTGTAAATGGACTTCACCTTTTATGGAAAGTGAATGCTGCTATGGTGTATGTTTTACCAGTCTTCATCTCTCCTGCTATTACTGCCTTTATTGATGGGGCTTATACCCTTGGCAAGAATGAAAATAGATCGGAATGTTGGACAACTTTGGCAGAGAGTTGATTTGACTTGTTATAGATATTATTTGCTACTTTCAACCCTGGAGCAACATTAGAGAGGAAGAGTAGTTCATATGTATTGTCACTTCTCAAAACCAGTCTGGGCTTTGTAAGCCCAGCATGTCTTTCACAGTCTGTAATTTATAGCAGAATCACCCACTCTCCCATGCAAACTCATATGCATGTGTGTATGTGTACATGGACACATACAGTCTTCATTCCTGGCCATTTTTCTTACAAAAAGTGGTGCTGTAGAAACAGTTGTAATTGCCAGCTATGATCCAAAAGATATGGGGATTTGTGTTAGGAGACATTGATTTCATAGTGACAGCTTGAGAAATTCTAAGGTTATCTGTAGTTAATCTTAGAAAGCAGATACTGTTACAAAGCAGGTATATTTTGCATGTTTTCTGGGCAACTCCTGTGCTGGTTTTGCTTTGGCTCACTCATGTGGCTATAGACAGTAGCTTGAGGATTACCTGGGCTGCTCAGTCCAAGATGCTTTGTTCAATTGCCTGGCTTTTTGGTGCTGGCCTTTGGTTGTGGCACCTTGGTTACTAGCCAATGGCTTCTTGTCTTCCAAGAGGCTAGATTAGCTTCTTTACATGGTGGACTGAAAGGGACAAAAGAGGTGAAAGCTGCATGAATTTCTAAGGTTTTCCTAAGCCTAAGGTCTACACTTGGAATTTGTATCATGTAACTTCTGCCACATGTTGTCTGTCAAAGCAGTCACAAGTCTAGTCTAGATTCAAGAGATGGAACAACAAACTCCACCACTGAATGAATGGAGCAGCAAAGATGAACCACAAGTTAGGTTCATCCTAGAACGAAGTAATTTTTGTGTCCATAATTTTCAATCCAAAGCAATATAGAAGTGACAGTAATTTCTTGGGTAATATGACCTACCTGAGAACTCTGCCTTCTTGGTGCTAGAGTGAAGTAGAGAATCAGCATTGATTGTCCTCTGATGTATTTTGCTATGACGTGGCTCCAACATTCTCCTTAGAAATAGGTTGTGTGAAGAAGTTCACACAGAAATGGGAGATCTGAAGTGGCCTAAAGAGGAATTAAAGTTCAATTATAACTTTTCATGCCTGTCCTTGGTTTAGGGTAGGAACTGAGCACTTAGCACAGACCCTACCACCTAGAAAACATTTGGTATAGATTTATTGAATCAACAAATAAAGGGAGTGGTGAGGTCACCATAGGGATACCTTGCTGTCCCTTTTTTCTCCCTGGTAGTTTAAGTTTTCAGATACAAGGATCATGTTTATCAAAATCAGATTCAACAAAAATGTGTTGTATAACCAGCATGTGTCCATTAAGTTCTCTGTATTTTTATATATACATCATTCCAAAAAGCCAACCCGCCCACTTCTGTGCTATAAGGAACATGAATGGAGACATCTGAGAGAAGGACGAGCCTAAGAAACCATTACTCCAGCCCTGCATGCCTTATAGCCCTTGCAGCCTGCTCGTCTCCGGGTCGGACTTGCTGCCAAACCATCTCTCCCAACACACAATCTGGATCAATTTCCACAGGTAATTCCGCATTTGCACTTTATCACTTTTTATGTTAATAAATGAATATGCTAAATTTATCTCATACTATACATTAGCATTCTATGAAATGTTTTTCTTTCATTTTGCCTTTTTATTTAAAAAATGACATTTATGTGGTTTTAAAAAGAGCATTATATTACTTACTATGTTTTAATCCTTGAAGACTATCTTTCAAATCAGAAAAAGTTTTATATGTGTGTGTGTGTGTGTATATATATATATATATATATATGAACATTACAAATTCAAGAGACTTGCTACTCTTAAAACAGGGGAAAGTAAAATTAAAGAGCAAAATTTTGTGCATAAATTGAGGGAAAATAAAACCAAGTACTGCAGGGGGTGCAGAGAGGGTAGAATATAGAGAGAGGCCTTTTTAAAATATATATATATATTTTATTGATTATGCTATTACAGTTGTCCTATTATCTCCCCTTCATTCCCCTCCACCCCGCACACCCTCTCCCACCCACATTCCCCCCCTTTAGTTCATGTCCATGTGTCATAAGTTCTTTAGCTTCTACATT